>JACGCM010000252.1:1200000-1681171 GCA_014058105.1 Kingdonia uniflora
AAATACTTTTGTGGATGGAGATAAAAAAGAGTAGGTGAAGATGCTTTTACTCAACATTGCTGAATTTCATAGATAGCTTTAAAGATAGTGGAGATTTCTTTTTGAGCGTCTGGCATGGACATTAGATAGTGGAGATTTCTTTTTGAGCGTCAGGCATGGACATTAGGCACAGTGACCATGTTAGTAGCTGACAGTACAATTATTGCTCCTCTCACGCTTTTCACACTTCCAGTAGAGTGTAACCCTCTCATTTATTTTGCTATAAATTGTTCATGTTATCATCATGAAAGACTTGCATGTAAATGATCGTGTACACGATACACAAATAATTTTCTAGACACGCTCATCTATCATTCAAAGATGTAACCTTTGTTGGAAATCTTTGTATCACAATTTTAAGTCTATCCGTTGAGATATATGACTCTCAACGGTTTTTAAGATGAAACCTCAAAATATAAGATATTGGGGATACTCCTCTTATAGCCAATTGGTTTTAAGATTGAACCTCCAATTCTAATATGGTATCAGAGCGAGTCTTTCTTCTACGTGTTGAGCTGATAAATTACGCCATGTGAGGGGGCGTCTTGAGATATATAGTCTCACATCGGATGCACATAGCCTTGCACCTCAAAATATAAGATCTTGGGGCTACTCCTCTCATTGCCAATTAGTTTTGCAAGTATTTCTTCTCAAGGTTTACGCATGATAAGAATGTGCGCCTTTTCTTTTCTTTTCTTATCGTCTCTAGCTTCTTTCCTTATTTGGAGACTTTAAATATTAAATTTGAAACTTAGAATAAAATAGGGTATAACTCATAATTTATTGTGATTTGTGAACTTTCATACGGTTAACAATTTCATTCGTTGTTCCGGCTGGTTAAACAACAACTATCTCTAGTAACGCACACTGCAAGATTCAATGGCATTATTTGAATGTGGTCTTTTTCGCTGGTTCTATGGCTCCTAAAGAGCATTATTTGAAATGGACACCAGACCCGAAAAGATTCACTGAACGCATGGACGGATGTTATAGGGGCATGAAGGAAGACTTCAAACATAATTCTAGCCAACATTGGCTAATGGATACATTGTAGTTCTATACTTCAATATTATATCATCGTTTTTTCACAACTGGTTGTATGGGTACCAAAAAGAGTTTGTACGTGATATTCTAAGATTAGTTAGAGGCCAAAAGTGGTTGAAGAGGCCGCTCTTAAGTATATGTAGACGTACCGGGAGGCAGGGACTTGGCTTCCTGCTTCTTCACAAATTCATGTGACACCTGGTTTAATTTACTAAAGAGAGGGTTTGCACAACCCTCCGTTAAGGAGGGTTGTCAAATCCGGACTCCAACATATCTCTAGCTCACTTTAGAAATTTACCCCCAAAACATCTCTCCCCTACTATACTCGCTCGCTATTTTTCAAAACCCTAGAAAAACTATGAAATATGTGTTTGATTTCGTTCGGGCCATTTTGACTGTTTTGAAAACTTAGAGTGGTCAGGGTGGAAGCTTCAATGTCGGAATCGAGATCAAATTTAGTGTGTGGATAGTGGATTTTTTTCATTGTGGAAACGAGAAAGTTGGACAAAAACTTTGTTTGCATTTAAGTTATTCGGTTCGACGGGTAACTAGGAAAGAGAAACACACAGCTCACTCATAAAAGAGAAAATCGTTGTAAGCCCCCATCCTACACTAGTATTATGACAGTAAAAGTTAAGAGACTGTTCGGCAATTACGACCTATGTTGCTTGTGCATTATGAATTTTAATAGAAATCACAATTTCATGTTGAAGGGTATCTTATCAGTCTTGTGTTGGACAAAAGCGCTTATTAGAGTCTTCCCTTCAAGGTCTTGATTAGAACTTTTTTATGTAACAAAAGATGTTATTCTTAACTTATTTAGTGAAGAAATATTGGTTCTTTAAAATAGATTTTGTGTTTGAAAGCGGATCTTACGAAATTTGATTAGTTGATGTCTTGTTGTTTATCATGTTGTTTGATTTGAGGAGGATGAACTGTAGCAGTGGAGAGTAGAGAGAAGAGTGTATGGAAGTTGAAGAAGATGGTTAGCTAGGGCGTAAAATAGGTATTATCGAAATTTAAATGTAGACTTTTCGTTTGACTACAGGCATCATATGAATTTGTGAACCTCCGGGACTCGCAAAACCAGACTCATTTAGACATACCTTGCAACAGAGATAGACAAATACATTTTATTATCGATAAATAACCCTTAAAACAAGATATTAACCAGTAGTTAAACCTTATTATAAGGACTCCTTTGGTACATGGAGATAGACAAACACAAAAACATAAACACATGACATATGGGGACATTATTTCAAAGTCTAAGGAAGCAAGCAAGCACTAGAAAGCAAAGGGTAGATGGTGGTGATTAACGATTAATGGAGTCCTTGAGAGTGAAGATAGAATCGAATCTCTTTCACTCGCGGCAATTCTTAACGCAAAAGCACCTACGACGAAACCCTCGGCATCTCCCTGAAGGAAAACCTTCACTATTGCAAACCGAAGCACAATTGCTCGCTCTTACACATGGTCCGTTAAATCGCTGACTTGCAGATTCACAAGTCCTTGCTTCAACCACCCTGATCGGTCCCATTTCTGTCGAGAACCCACCCAAAAAGCACAAATTTCATAGTTAGTTAAAACAACTTAAACATATACAAAACTTCTATGTACATGATGCCCTAAGCCCGACATTAGGAGAACCCTAGACAATCGGGCGCTTTTATTGGTGATTGTGTTTCCACCGCTCACCAACAACAATTGGGCGACCGTTGAGCTCTTGGACTAAATATCATAAACTTGATACCATAAAGAATGTTACGTACCTGTGGCCGTAAGAAGCAACAGGACCACCAGAAGAGTGGAGATTTGACGCATGTTGCACCCCATTTCTAATCTTCTTGAGAGAGAGAGAGAGAGAGAGAGAGAGAGAGATATTTGTAAAGAAGAGCAACCCTAGGGGAGTGTTTATATAGATAGATGAGATTACTCTTTAAAGTATGATGAGGGTGCTTGTAGTTGACAATTGAATCGCTAATAGCATTGAAGTTAGTGGGAGATTTCTTTTTTGAGTATGAATCGACATACCCCTATTAGTGGTATACAATTTACTAGTACTCATCCCACTATTCAAATATTGAGGGGGTCCTGTTAAAGTTTTTAATGTCTAGTAGTCTCCATTACATCATCTTAGCGGGAAAAAAATCCATTACTTCATCTTTCATCAAATACTTATATAAACATGGCTGCACCCACATATATTTCTGTACTCATGTGATCTTTCTCTCTTATTGTTTTGTAACTTGCGGTGATACCATTTTTATCATCGTAAACTCTATATACATATTTTTTGTACATAACCAAAACATACTCTTTTCTTATATATCCATGGTTTGGAGTATTTCCTAAAACTCACTTGGATCAAAAAAGGATCGTCTAATTGACGAAAAGTTTAGAGATAATAATCACCTGGTATAGTTGTCAAATTTTATTCGATTAAAGTCATTCAAAAAGAAGGGCTAATGAAACAGCATATTCGAGACAAGTGACCCACAAAGGATATAAAGTAAAACACGAGAGATTTTTTCTTTCTTTATGACTTGTATAAAGGCAAAGGTTAGGAACATTTCCTTTGTATGATTATACAGGAAAAATATCAAAACTTTATTGTTTGTAAGAAAAACCGCATGTCGGTACTCTTGGTGTGATCTTAAAATATCTCTTCGTCTTTGGGATGTGCTGTAATTATAGGTCAATAATGAAGCGACTGTGTATAGGTAGATGTTTGCTCCAATAAAATGTGACTGCAGAAACCAATAATTTCATCACACTTAGGTATTCAAGCAACCGTGGGTTAACGTTCTTATGGTTAGCCCGCTCCAATATTTCTAAACATGCAGTTCTAAGAGGAACCAAATTTCTGAACCAAGAAAAAACTATAAGTTGGTTCTAGTTCCATACTAATTTACCTTATAATCTGTCTGGGGATGATGCCGATTTTGTGCAAGTAAATAACAAAAAAAAAACCAAGTATCCCAATTTTGGATTACTTGAATAAATCCCTGTGCTACGAATTTCGGCGAATAAACTGAATTGACTCCCCAACGAATAATACCCAAATCTGAACTTTGTTACAGAGGCTAGAAGAGAGCCAGCAAGAGAGGAGATCTCTTACCTATTCTTTGCTCGGAATCTTTGGAGCCCAAGCACCTGAAATACGCAATATCGTTGAGTAACCATCAATTTATATTGGAATTTTTCAAAACTTGTACCTCATTTTGGGGCTTGAACCCATGACCACTTGGTCATCTATTTTATGTGGCTCCTAAACTATAGACTAAAGTTTAGTCCCCCACATTATTTACAAACAATAGAGGAACTAAAAATATAAGGTAATACTCATATAACATATATATAGAGAGTGTATATGTATGTGAGTGCGTGAGGGGATTTTATACCCTAGTCACACTTGGACCTCGCTTGGGCGGCCTCGGGATTGCGCAATTGGCTCTTCTGGCCTTGAGGGTATTTGGGCTTGGGCTTGCCTCACCCTAATCTTTTTATCAAAAAGTTATCTTTCATAATTTCCATCACCTTCTCAAAGACACATAAGGAACGAAAGAATTGTTCATCTCTCTCTACACCACTCGTTGTAAAGAAAGTGTGTTCATCTTTGTTGTGCCGTTGTTGCGAACAAACAGACCTTACTGTTGCAAAGAATCAGACCTCACTGCAGCTGCATCTCCTGTTACAGTTCTGTCTAGCAGTTGCTGTTGCTGCTCCTGTTAATCAATCTGTTGCTGCTGTTGCTCTTAGTCATCGCATTACTGCTGTTTGCAAGTTGCTGCTGAAACTGTGATTACTACCGTCTACCACTGCTAATAACTGCGTTGTTAATTGTTGTTTGTTGCTTGAGTACCTGCTATGTACATTGCTATCGTTACAGGAGTAATACCTACTGTTCTGAGTTACTTTTGTTGATCAGAGTTACCACAACTACTACTGTTCTGAGTTGCTGTTTCCATTTGCTACTTGCTGTTGCTTAAACCAGGAGGAAAGCTATTTTACAGGTTACTTGAACATTTATTCAACAATCAAATTCCTTTAAGAACAAAGGAAGGGTTTGGGAGCATTGTTTGAGCAAATACTCTCTAAAGAACCTAAAACCGTAGAAAAGCTCTATATATCAACTCTCTAAACCAACTCCTCCCCTAATACTGGAAGAAGAAGAAGAAGAGCTCCAAGACTTAATTAGTTTTACTACTACTACGAACAACAGCAAAGCTTGAGCTCACAGTAGACGAGGTGGTAGAATAATACGACGTTGGATCCTTCAGTTTCTCTCTACTCCTTCACGTACTTGGTCTCCTTTAGTGAACGATCTTTTGTGCCGCATGAATTCTACTAATTGCAGTTCTGCCAGTTCTCTGTGTGGACTCAAACTGAGGACTTGGGAGAGACTTCAAGGGATACTATAGCGAAATGGGGACTTACCATGTGGCCACAAGTTACATGCAGGATTGCCCTCTTCCCAATTCGTCTTCGGTACCCAATTGGGTACGTACATTTTAACTCATAGGAATAAGCCGTCGGTACCCAGTTCTGCATGTTCTGTACCCTTCGGGGCTTGTGGCCTTTGGGCTTTGTACCTCTTCGGAGGCTTGTGGTTGCCTTCGGGCTTTGGATGCCCTTCGGAGCTTGGTTACTCTGTGGTTACGGATCCCTAAAACCGGCTTACTTTCTTAAAAATAAAAAATAAAAGTTGTTCATGTTCTGTGGTTTACAGTCCAGTCACTTTGCCGACTCATATATAGGAAGGAAATATAATGTGGCAATCTCATGCATTTTAATTAATTAACCTCCATAACCACTTTCCTCACATCGCTAGCTTTAACCCTAATGTGTATATCTACACAATCCTCCATTTCTTAAACGGGTTTGTCCGATCCGGGATCGGTGTTTGCTGCCTCATCCTTTCAACAGAGACCAAGGGACGAAAATTGGCGATACCAATATCGTTTCTTCTTCTTCACACTCCCTGCCATTGATAGTTTACCCTACCAAAGCCAATTGGCGGACTACATGCATTATCATGTCTGGCCTCCCGCTATACCACGTTACAGTCCTACCTTTCGTCTTTGAATCACTGAGATGGTTACCCATTCAAACAAGAAAAAAGAAACAATGGAAGTGTTAATTCACGAATTCGCAAGATTCAAAAGGAAGAAATTAACGACAAACAAATTAAGCCCTAGTAAGCCCTATGAATCCCCCCAATAACAAAAAACAAGACTAAAACGTTATCGTCCACACCGTGGGCTGCAAAGAGGATAATTATTATTAAGCCCTATGAGTCTCAACATCTGCTTGATCACCATGGCAATAAATGCATTAATATAGATTTCGGAAGGGTCTTTTGGAAGCGTAATCTTGAGCTTCGTGGACAGTCGTCTACTCTTATGTTGTCGAGATTTCAGTATTATGTGTGACGTTATTTTGGTGGGCTTGATTCAGTTAAGTGCAGTTAGGTTCATGGCAGCTTCAAGCCTTCAACTATGTTTGATGTATTGTCCTATATATCTATTATGTGAAAACTTTTTCCCCACAAATGCTAGGAAATTCTTCGTTTCGATGTTGCGTCACGTAAAAGTGCTGGGACCTCTATCTCTCCTCTCCTAGTCATTGTCGGTTGTTTGAGCCCGACTTTTCTGTTTCTCATATTTGGGGGCCTCACAATGTTTAGCGGATTTTAAATGTCATTGTTGCCTGAGACATACAACGCTCCTCTGTATAAGACACTAGAGCAGCAAGAGGAAAAGGAAGAGGAGGAGAACTGCAAAAGCTGAGTTATAAAGTTTGACAGGCAATAGAGGACAAAGCATTGCACATCCTCCTCGCCCAGGTATATCCATGGCTTAAAATACCTATGATAAATTCTTTATGCCATGATAAATATCAAGATTTTTTTTTTTCGGTTTGGTACTTTGAATCACCAATGGTAAAATACTATCTTTGATGATATTATCAGTGGTTCACCAATGCCTAGTTTTGTGACAAAAAATTGTTAATGTATCATGATTTTATCAATTTATCACCAAAATATCAAGATAATTTGATAGTATTAAGAGATAATTGGTTTTAACTTTTAGCATTCTCAAAACCCAAAAGAGTATGGGATTTTTATTTTATTATAAAAGAGGTAATTCCGGTAGCACTAGTCGAGGAATAGGTATCCTGTTGAAAGTGTTTAACCCTCAATTCATGGGGGTTATATTCCTTTTAATGTAGAGGCAGACTTTGATGTTACTCAAGATTCAGATCATGGTTCCCGTCAAAGATCAATTAATTGAGGAAATCAACAAGGTCGAACATAGAACAACTTGAGGTTATGTAACTTTAAGACTGTGGCTGACAATAACTCAGTAATACAAAAAATCATGTCAACGATGAGACTCAATAATAATTATGTCTTCGAGGGAGAAATGTTGCACAAGACTCTCTTCACATTTCCATATTCAAAGTTGCTCTCAGGGACCAGTATGCAAAATTGGAATTCAGAAGTCATGTAGATCTTATCCAACTCTTGCTAACTGCTAAACAAGAGGGCAAATTTGTTATTAAGAAAAACAAGAGGTATCCCCATAGGAGGAGGATATCCGTTGTGCGAAAAATCTTATATAATGACCAAGACAACCAGGAATAAGGTTCTGTAAGTGGTTTGTAACTGAAGGTAAGAATTGGGGATTCTTGGGCCCTCAAAAGAGTAACAGGTTTAAAAAGGTTGGTAAACCATAGAAATCGAAGAAGATCAAGAAGATAGATTACGAATCTCCTTACTTGAGATATGGCATAGCTGGACATTAGATACAAGACTCGAAGACACCGGCCCAAAGTCAACAAAGTCCAAGGTAACCACATCACCCCTAGCATAACTTCTATAACTATGGAGTTTACATGGGCTAACTTCTTCGATGATATTGTTTTCGGCATGGATCAATGTACGGAGTAATCAGTAACAATATCTCAGTAGATGTGTTGCTAATTTACTTCAATGGATCAATATACAGAGTAATCAGTAACGATATCTCAGTAGTGGGTTTCAAATATCTTCTCCTTAACTTCCTATTTTACATCCATGTCGCAAACGTATTTATGGCTAGAGATGGTAGAAAATAAAACTTAATCCCAAAATCAAACACAAAAATTAAAACCCAAACTTACTTTTTGAGATTGTTGGCCATTGGATTACCTAAACCATACTTCTTCAAGAGAGGGGAAGTTGACTCTTACACTATGAAGTTTATCCTCTACCAGGGGGTTCAAGCGTATAATCAATAATAATAAGAACTAACTTACTGACAATACACTTGCGTAGAGGCCTTGGATGGGTTACTCCACGACCTCTGATGAGAATTTTTAAGAACGATGATATAAATATCGAGTAGTCGAAATATCGAGTACATGGTAATTTATAGGGTATTCGAAGGTAAATTTACAAGGCTTATTGGGGAGATCTTCTATCCCCTTCACAGTTCCTCCTCCCCCCTATTTATAGAACATAGGATGGGATGAGTCACCATGGGAGGTCCAGTTACATCTGTATCCTCCAAGGACAACTAACTTGTACCCGGAATCAGTTCTGACGCTGCAATTTGTCGACTCTGACTCTGTAGTTATTGGCTCTGACACTGTAGTTGTTGGATTTGGCATCGTAGTGATCGTGCGGCGTGCTCCACTATTCTGTCTGGTGAGCTGGCTGCCTGACATGTTTCTCTTTGACCATTTGTACCCATGGTCAAAGTATTTCTGGCTTGATGTTTCCTTCGAGTGTTCGAATAGTCTCGGAAGGTTTCGTAGGCTTGATTATTGACATACTAGGCTTCAAGTCATCAGGTAGGCTTTGATGTAGCCTTCGAGTGTTCGACCAGTATTAGAAGGCTGCGAGTAGGCTACTACATTATATATTTGATATTTGAAACCCATTGCCGGTGATATATTTACTGTGAGATTCGCAGATTATCACTTTGATGAGACAATTTTCCTAACATTGGGGAGAGATATGGCAGTCAATGTTGAGGAAGTTTCCAAGACTAGTTAGTAAACATCATCATTGCCTCATTTGGATCCCCAAACCAACCACAATGACAAGGAAGTACAGTGGATTCTATACTTATAACAGATCGTTAATGAATTGTCAGATACATTCAATGATGTTGCTAAAATAACCAAGGTTCATGTACCAGCAAGTAATACACTTGTACGACTTGATGTTTAGGGAACTAGTATGTGACCTACAAATAAATCCAAGCTGCGCATCACGAAAGGACGCCCTGCTGCAAAGAATAACATTAAGCCGGAGGTTAAGAAATAGCGTATGGGAAAAGAAAAGACTAATGGCGTAGTCGGTTAATCAAGGATGAAACCTCACATTTATAGGGCTATAATAGCTACGTATCTACGCGAATCATTAGGAAATAAGCCCGGCACGGCACATGTACATGATAATTAAGAGATCTCAATTAACTTTGTTTCAAATGGCACCACGTGGGATCGTTCAAAAATAATAGTCGACAAAGTATTCACTTTCGCTAATGCGTTTGCCAATGAGGATGATGATCCAGAACCACACATTGTAGACGAATATAAAAGTCTTATAGATTGGCCAGAGTGGGAGGTTGTGATCAATGTAGAGCTCAGCTCACTAGTTAAACATGAAGTATTTGGACCAATAGTTTCTAGGCAAGATGTCTTCAAGCCTGTCGGTTATAAATGGGTATTCGTACGGAAATGTAATGAACTAAGAAATATAGTTAAGTATGAGGCAAGACTAGTTGCCCAGGACTTTTCTCAAAGACTTGGGCATCGATTACGATAAAACCTACTCTCCAGTCATGGATGCTATAACGCTCCGTTACTTGATTAGTCTGTCAGTCATTGAGAACGAGCTTGTCATGCCTCTTATGATGTACTTATTGTGTATCTATATGGTAAATTAGATATGGAGATCTACATGAAGCTATCAGAAGGGTTTAAGCTTCCGGAAGTGACAATGCCCGCCACACGGGGTGCCTACATAATAAAATTGGATAAATCATTGTATGGTTTGAAACAATTAGGGCTCATGTGGCGCAGCAGGCTTACTGATTATTAGAAAACCAAGGGTTTTACAAATAGGCTTGTTTGCTCATGTATTTTCATCAAGAAAATAAATGCTAGTTTTGCTATCATTGCAGTATACGTAGATGATATGAATATTATCGGAACTCCGGGGGAGATCACAAAAGTCGTTGAATACCTTGGGAAGGAATTCAAAATTATAGACCTTGGGAAAACCAAATTTTGTCCCGGTTTGCACATCGAACATCTTGGTAGTGACATAATCGTATGCCAAGCGACGTATATCGAAAGGATCATAAAATATTTTGGTATGGATCAGTACACAATGCCAAGACGCATATGTATGTCTGTTTATTGGATGTAAACAAGGATATCTATCATCCTCTAAACGAGGGGGAGAAACTTCTAAGACCTGAGGTGCCATATCTATGAGTTATCGCTGCTTTGTTGTACTTATCATGTACTAGACCCGACATCTTATTCGCAGTAAACTGTTTGACTCACCATAATTTTGCTCCTACCCAAAGGTACTGGAATGGGGTCAAGCACATTCTGTGGTATCTCGTTGGTGCGAAAGACTGGGGTCTGTAATATCCAAAAAATGGCAAACGATAAATTGTAGGATACGCTAATACTGGATACATGTCAAATCCACATAAAGGCTTATCACAATAAGGTTATGTGTTCTTAAATGGAGATACAGTGATTTCACGGATATCTGTGAAGCAGATGATGGTTGCTACATCCACGAACTACATGGAGATTCTTGCACTTCATAAAGCTGGCAAAGAATACTTTTAGTTGCAGTTTATGATTAATCACATCAGCGGAAGTTATGGTCTAAGTTCTATCCAAAAGAAACTGATAACTCTATATGAAGACAACGCAGTTTGCATCATTCAAGTCAAAGGAAGATTCATTAAAGGCGACAGAATGAAGCAAATTTTACCTAAATTTTTCCACATATACGAGTTGCAGAAGACGAATGAGATCGACGTCGTTCAAGTCAGTTCAAAAGATAACTTAGCTGACCTATTCATGAAGGCTCTTGTACATCCAACATTCAAGAGACTGATACACAGAATCGGCATACGAAGTTTACATAACTAATTATCTTATGGAGGCAGATCTCAAAGAGATCGATGTCAGAGGGAGCCTTCCCATCCTGACGTGAACAAATGCGTATTGTACTCGTTTTCCTGATAGTATAGTTTTTATCCTGGGTGGTCTTACTGATTAAAGTTTTTGATGAGGCAACGTATACACATCCACAACCTATACAGGGCATAAAATTGTACTTTTTCCTTGAACAGCTTTTTGCCCAAAGGGGTTTTACTAGGCAGAGGTTTTGACGAGAAAAGTTATCCTGGTATGGAATACCCCAAGAGGGAGTATTAGGAGTTGGGTCTGGCCCAATGTAGGAACTCAACTAGGTTGATGTATCCTACTGGACTCCTAACAAAAATCGTACAAACTAAGGTTTATGGAGAGAATTTTAGAGAGAGTATTTAACCCCTAAAAGGGTTCAGTAATTGTAGCACAAAATAACCTATCGATAATAAGCTCTTTATTCTTCTCTCATATCTATGTGGGTGTATGATATCATAGTAGAATAGTTTATTATCCAACAATTATAAATTTAGAACTCTGCATAGGCAAGCCGTGAGGTACATAACAATTTACTAAAACTCATAATCTGAAACTTATTAGAATATGCATCTCGAGGCCGTGAATAGGTCGGGCATCGCTAAACAGATAACCCTAATGATGCAGTAATTAATTAAATAACATAACTACATTCACACAAAATAGTACACATCGAAAATATCAATCAAAACAATGTCAAACCAACAACTTCTACAAGTCTTCCATGAACATGGCTACAACCAAAGAAATAAAGTAGAATCTCACATCAACAGAAAACAAACCTAAAGAACATCATAACAGCGCACTCCTAGTTACTACCCCTAGCAGTCCCAAACATCCTGCTACTGACCTAGTCCTGAAAAAGTATCGCACAAGGCGTTAGCAAGCTACTGCTAAGCAAGTATGCAATCCTTAAAATCTACCATAATAGATATAGTATATAGGCGAAGACAATGATACCATATATATAATTAATTTTCTAATATCAATCAAGTGTAGTATGATATATAACTAATCTAGTCCTATTGACAGTGACTATAGTGATTTATAACAACATCGTTCAACGGTGTTTAGGATAATATCTAAATGCATAATATCCGATGAGTAAACTGTGTTGAGAATCGAGGTAGCTACTTTCTCCTCTCATACAAGAACGATGTACAGAATAAGCCATAACAGAAGAATTAAACAAGCAAGAACAAAAAAGAACACAAGAAAGGTTTCCCAGAGGAGGGAAGAGGAAAACCCTTGCAGATGAAAAACTACTCCCCACAAACAATTCACTATGATATCAAACAGGTTACAATGATCTCTCAAGCTTCTCAAGCTTTAATGGAGTCTCTTCAAACCCTAGCCTCTCTAAGATTAAACTCACCAAAAGATGGCTAACAAAATAACCCAAGTCCTCTTTATATACTAGAGGACTAAATACAAGTAGTACGGATCTCAAGGCAGAACTCAATGTCCTAAAATAGACACCAAGTGCAAACCACCGTCAAGCTCGTTCGAACGACTCCTAGCCCGTTCGAACGACTTTAACGTTAATTGGTCTCTAACCCTGGAAACTTAACATCTCGCTCGAACGACATCCAAGCTCGTTCGAACGAGATTAACTCCTAGGTCAAAATTCCAGTGAGTACAAAAGAGTTCGTTCAAACGACTTTAAAGCTCGTTCGAACGACTTCTTTCTTTGTTCGAACGACTTCGACAATCTTCAGATTTCTTCGATAATCTTGATTCGATTTCACACCCAAAAATCTTTCACTTGAAATTAAAACCCGTAACCCATCTCCAGATCTCCCAATGAATTGCTCGCACTACCCGGACCTTCAATCTTGAAGACCCACAGAAGTTGTACATGTCATCAACTCCTGAAAAATCATCACCTTCATAAACATATCAGCCGGATTCACATCAGTGTAAATCTTTACAAGCTTCAACACACTGTCCTCGAGGAGCGAGCGAATATAGTGATATCGAATATCAATGTACTTGGTCCTAGAGTGAAAAGTTGAATTCTTTGTTAAGTGTACAACGCTTTGACTATCACTATACAACTTAGGATAAAATTATTCTCTACCAAGCTCTTTCATCAACCCTTTAAGCCAAACTATATCTTTGCACACTTCTGTAGCTGCAACATATTTCACCTCTGTCGTAGACAAAGCTATAATCTTCTGTAACCTATAAACCTATGTAACTGTACCGCTTCCCAATGTAAAAACGAAACTACTAATGCTCTTCCGCCTATCCATGTCACCCGCCATATCATAATCAACAAAACCGTGCAAGCATATCTGAGAACCTCCATAACATAATATCATATCTTGAGTCCCCTTTAGATACCTTAGTATCCATTTCACAACTCTCCAATGCTCCTTGCCTGGATTGCTCATATACCTACTAAAAACTCTCACTGCTTGGGCAATATCTGGTCTTTTACAAATCATAGTGTATATTAGGTTACCAACCGCGGATTGATAAGGAACCTTCCGCATCTCATCGCGATCCTTCTGCGTCTTCGGACAATAATCTTTTGATAATTTGAAGTGACCTCCCAATTGTGTACTAACAACTTTATAACCATCCATATTGAACCGCTTCAGTACTTTACCGATATACTCAGCTTGAGACAACTTCAATTCTCACTGCTTTATGTCCCTTGTAACACGTATACCAAGAACATGCTTCGCCGCACCCAAGTCTTTCATAGAAAACTCATGGGATAGTAGTTCCTTCAACTTAACTATCTTTCCCATGTCGACACTTGCTACCAACATATCATCTACATACAAAAGTAGAATAATATACGAGTTCCCCGTAATCTTGATAAAACAACAGTGATCTGCATTGCTCTTCGAATAGCCATTTCTGGACATGAACTGCCCAAACTTTAAATACCACTGTCTCGATGCTTGTTTCAAACCGTATAAACTCTTTGTGAGCCTACACACCAAATCTTATTTCCCTTTAACCGAATACCTTTCTGGCTGCTTCATATAAATTTCTTCATTAAGGTTACCGTAAAGAAATGCGGTCTTGACATCAAGTTGTTCAAGATGCAAATCTTCAACAGCAACTACATTCATCACAACCTGAATAGTAGACATCTTCACAACATAAGAAAAATCTCGTCGAAATCAACGCCTTCTTTTGCCGAAAGCCCTTCGCCACAAGTCTAGCCCTGAATCTCCTTGAACCGTCAAATTCCTGTTTTAGTCTGTATACACACTTGTTGTGCAATGTTCTCTTCCCCTTCGGTAATGAACTAAATCCCAAGTTTGATTAACTGATAATGGCTGCATCTCATCATCCATAGCAAGCTCCAACTTGCTTTTGGCTTCTATATCTAAAGCCTCTTTGTAACTTTCAGGTTCACCACCATATGTAAGTAACAAGTGATTTAAAGAATTATGTATCTTGTCGGAATTCTTGCAACTCTCGGCTCCTTTTGAAGTACTATTGGAATGTCTAGATCATTAGATTCCTCATTTTGATTCGGTGCAATGAACTCAACAACGACTTTTATATCATCCTCTCGAGAGGGTTCATCATCTTCAATGTTGACACTTTCCGATACTTCACCTCGAATCCTTTCCACAGGTACTTTAAAGTCTTTATATAAGACTTTCTCATTGAATGTAACATTACGGCTCCGGATAACTTTTCGATTCTTCGCATCCCAAAACTGGTACTCAAACTTATCACAACCGTAATCAATGAAAATGCACTTCATCGACTTTGCATCTAACTTGGTCCTTGTATCTGAATTATCAAGCACATATGAAGTACAACCAAAAATACGCAAGTGATTGAGGTTTACCTCTTTACTGATCCATGCTTCTTCAGGAAGTCCAAAATCCAAAGCCGTCAAAGGCCCTCTTTTAATCAAGTACGTCGCTATACTGACCGCATCCGCCCAAAAACACTTTGGCAATCCAATGTTGAGTCTCATACTCCTCGCTATTTCATTTATTGTTCGGTTCATGCGTTCTGTAACACCATTTTGTTACGGTGTTCTGGGAATAGTCTTCTGTCTCCTAATCCCGTTTGATACGCAAACGTCTTCAAACTTGTCACTACAGTATTTGCCCCCGTTATCAGACTTGCACTACCAAAAAAATGACTTTCTTAACAATTAGCGATGATACGAATCTGTCACCAATTAACGACAGTAATGTCCTGTCGCCAAACTTAAACCTTGTATCGCTATATTTTTTTAATTTTCATTTTAAATTAGTATTTCCTGGCCAAACAAGGACAGACAGGATACGTCACAAATAGTATGTTATTTTAGTTTATTAGACGGCAGTCCGTCGTAATAGCCACTTGTCACCTTTTCAAAAGATAAAATCATGATTTCTTTCGCATCCCTCTTTCACCTTTCAGTTCACCATCTCTTTCTCTCTCACGTCTCCTACTAATCCTCTCTCTTCAATCAGCTCGATGAAGTCACGATCTCAAAAATGCCTTAGTTTGGCGCTAAATATCGATCAATTCCAACACTTTATCTCTCACAGTTATCCCTTTTTTTAGTTTTAGGTTGGTGGCAAAATTTCTCCTCTCTCTCACGACCTGTAACCTGATTTTTCAGCTATTTTAGCAATCTGATTTCTATTTTCTTAACTTTACTCGTAATCAGATTCTATTTGGGGTGATTGAAGTGGTGGAGTGATACGACGGAGAGGAACATAAGGGGTTCTTTGGAGTGAAAACGATCACATGTAAGTGAATTTATTGATATCTATTTTATTCCTTTCCTTGTTTCTCCTGAATTACTGGTTTTTAATTTCATATTCTCTTGGATTTTAATTTCTTTTGTTAATCGAATTAGTTCTATGGTTTTTGGCATTTTTTTTACTGGGGTATGGTTCCACTTCAGCCTAATTTCCCCTTTAATTAGTGTATAGCTTTGTGTAGGTGATCTTGAAGTTAATGTGGGTTTTGGGTGTGTAAAGTTTTAATCTTGTATCCCTTTATTGGTATTTTCCCATTTTGATTAAAGTAGGGTAGAACTAGTAGATGTTCCGTGAGTTCATATTGATTTATGAGATATAGTTTTAGTTTGGAGGGGTTTAGCACAAGTATGTTTACATTTTTTTTATCTGTTATATACCCGTAGATTTTTCATAACTTGATGGACACTCAAAGCACGCACGAGAATGATACAATGGTCGTCGGGGGGTCAAGGTTGTAAAACTTTAATTTGTTAGTACTATTAATGTTCATTATATGCAATGAACTTGGTTTGTAAGTTACTAGCTTATAATTCGTCCTTTCGTTCTTAATTTAGGAGCTACATATTCCACTACATCAGTCGTGGGTAAGAAAAGGGGTCCTTCCCCGGGGGAACCTAAGTTAGCTAATGGCAAAAAAAGATCCGTGAGTGCAAATCAGTTGGGGCAGCCAAATATAGGTTATGAAAATCATCATAAATTTATCACAACTTTTAGCATTTTATTTTAACCTATATCCATATCCCAATCATCTATTCAAAGATTATCGACGTTCCTGAAGAAGACATAAAAAATGTAATGAAAAGTTTAGAGGTAATACAAACTATCTATGGATTAAATTTTGTGTTGTAGTTCAACCCTTTAATAGTTATTTGTTAATGTCATTATGATTAAAACAATGTGCAGGAGGGGTTTTATTTTCCGCATCTTTCTGAGATGTATTTGAGGGACAAAATTGTGGCATTTTGGAGGAATTTTAAGAACGACAAGTACACAAAAAGCGTGAAGAGGAAAAATCCCACACTCGCAAAAGCATGGATCCCAAAATTTGTCCCTATTGATGATTGGCATCGCTTTGTCGATTATTGTAATAGTGTCGCCTTCCAGGTTTGTCTAATATAAATACAAAGATTTAATCTTTTTTATAATATACTTACTAATATGTTTTGTAATGTAGGCTGCAAGTGCACGTAATAGTGTTAATCGTGAAAATTATATCTCACCGGCGTGTGTAAGCAGAGACAACATGATTGTGGTTCGTCATAGACTGGTAAGCCTTTCCTAAATTTTCTTTGAGTAATGAGTTATAATTAGACATGTTCTATGCTTTAATATTGATGGGAATTGAAACTGTGCAGAAAGAAACAATACATCCTAGGAAGAGTTACAAAATGAACAGCTCGTGTGCCGACATTCTTCTTTTTGCTGCCCATAGATGGACTATGTCTAAACCTACCCTTGTAACTAAATCAAAGGATGTGTTTGACCAGAAAATCAGTAACAAGTACTGGATCGATGTGCAGCTCCGATGGGGCGACTACGATTCTCATGATATTGAGCGTTATACTAGGGCAAAATTTCCGGAGTATATATACAATGGACAACATGACTATTTACCCATCTCCAACAGGTGTGTCTTCTTGTAGTCACATTTACTTTAGGCTTTGTATTTTGTTTGGTGTTTCATTGATTTTCATTTGAGCGATTCAGGGGTAATGATTGGGATCGATCTGGCGTACAACTTGCATGCTGCGTTTGGTAACTGGTTTCCTGGGTCGAAGCCACTGTTGGCTCAAGCTATGAATAAAATCGTAAAGGTACCATACCTTTTATTCTAAATAAGTTATTATTTTTATTAATATTTATTGAGTAATTTGAAAATATTGTTGTGGTTTTGATTATTTTTCATTACTCACGCATGTTCTGTAATAAGAGTTGTTCTTCCATTTTTACGTCAACCTGATAAAATCCCTTACATGCATAGGGTAATTCAAAATGGCGACAAAATGTAATGGAGTAATTCCAAATAACTTTTATATCTAGCAACATCCTGTAAAAGAAACAAAAAGATTTGATATCTTGTACTTGTATGGGTGTAGCCAACTCCAGCTTTATGTTATGAGGGAGCGTATAAGAAAAGGTCTGCAATTATATTCTTCTGAGCCGACGAAGCCGCATCTTTCATCTCAGAACTATGGGTAGATCTTTAGCAATCAAATAATATGGTTCGTTGATGACAAAAAAATTTATCGTGTTACAATCCATAAGACCTTTGATGGAAATCTCACAACAAAGCCCATTAATGGTGTCATCTTTATCTTCAACCTCAGAACAGGGCAGATGTTTCTAAAGGTCTTTTTTTAATTATATGTTGCGAGTATTAGCTTATTTTTTTCGCTTTATATTTTTACCTTCCGTGATCTGAGGATAAATCCTAATTTGTTTATAGATCATTCACGCTAGTGTGTGGGCGGACCAAAAATGTCTTGGTCAACTTGTTAAGTGGAAAACTGCTGAAGAAGTAGCTCCACTGGCGCGTTCCTTGCCAGTCGAAGAACAGCTGAAACAAATTATTGTTACTCGTAAGGTAATGCTTGATCCTTTAGAGGTTCACTTGCTTGATTTCCCCAATATAGTCATCAAAGGAAGTGAGCTCCAGTTACCGTTCCAGGAGGCTTGTTTAAAGATTGAGAAGCTTGGTGATTTGATACTGAAGGCTACAGAGCCACAGATGGTTCTCTTAAACCTTTATGATGATTGGTTAAAGATCATCTCTTCTTACACAGCATTTTCCTTATTGATATTGATCTTGCGGGCACTCCATGTGAACAATGAGATGGCAAAAATGTTACTGAAGCCTGACAGGACGATCATTACTGAGGTACATCACATCTGGCATTCACACAGATGATCAGTGGATGAAGGTAACTTCTCCTTTAGCTATAGAATCGAGACACCTTTATGCAGTTAACAACTTAGTCTGTTATTGTTGCTTTAGGATCCAATAACATAAGATCATTTACGTTTCAGTTTGTATTTGTGTTTGTGCAAGTTCAGATGAATGCAAATTTTTCGTGTTTGTGCAAGTTCAGAGGAATAGGAATCCATTACTATTTCTTACACACATTATGTGCTGTTGTCTTTTGGACGATTCAGGGGTAATGATTGGGATCGATCTGGCGTACAACTTGTATGCTGCGTTTGGTAACTAGTTTCCTGGGTCAAAGCCACTGCTGGCTCAAGCTACGAATAAGATCATGAAGGTACCATACCTTTTATTCTTAATAAGTAATTATTCTTATTAATATTTATTGAGTAATTTGAAAATATTGTTGTGGTTTTGATTGTTTTACATTACTCACACATGAATATGATCATGAAGGTGCCACTACTAGCTCAAGCTGTAGTATGTATGTTACTCTTATACTGATACTTTAGCTCATGCTATATTTACTTGTGACAGTTGCTGGATAGGATATAGCCAAGTAGGCATGGTTTACGTCCTTGATAGTTCTAAATATTATATTTTGGCAGGAGCTAAAAGTGTTCAAGCATGTTGTGCATAGAAGGCAAAAGTCAGGGCCATCTGTTGGGCAATCCAGGTAATAAAAGAAACTACACATGAAGACCTTTTTATTATGATAGATTGTAAAGATGTAAATTTTCTGTACAACCAGGTCATGATAATTGATGGGAGGCAGTCTATTGGCTGGGATCTTTAGACTATAGATAGTGTAGTTGTGCGGTTCAAATCCAAATCATCAAACAATGCGCAAAAAGCATATAAGGGAGGTGGGAGATAGGATGCATAGATCCCAGTTCATGTTTGCCCAATACCACTTCTGCAAAAGGAGAGCATAGCCTAGACTGAAGACTATTGCCAAAATAATACTTGGGAAGAGTAACAGCCGCAGGTCCCGAATAGGAGAGATCAGCACCACAAGCAATGCTATTTTTCTATGCAAATATAATCACTAAGTACATTTTTGTTATGTTCCCAGATCTCTATAAAATTTTGTTTATTATGTGGGGAAAAGTTGTGATGTTGTTTGTGATATGGATTTAAGAACTTATACACTATTATTTGCAACTCTTTTTGCTTCATGAATGTGACCTGCTTTAGTGGAAAAATATATATTTTATAGCGTAGGATATATATTTTTATATTATTTAAAAATATTATTTTATTTTTTTGAATAATTATTATTATTTGCGACGGATTACATCCATCCCTAAATCAGCGTCACAAAAACTGGATGTTGAGATCCGTCTCTAAAATAATATGCGTTGGTGACAAAATTAGATATACACGACCAACCTTGACTGACGCCTTTGAGGGTGTAACAAAAAGTCTGGTGTCAGATGATGTCTGTCGCCAATGAGAATTGTACAACGATGAAACACGTCTGTCACTAAAGCATACTATTTCAGCAACGGATTTTGTCTGACTGAAGGCTTTTAGTAACACCCTCATTGGCGTCAACTATTTAACGAACTAAGACCGTCGCTATATGTCTTCTGCGATGGACAAAATCCCTTGCTAAAAGTTACTTTTTTGGTGGTGTTGAGACACTTCAGTTTTAAACTGGTTTTATTTTCAACTAGAGCCCTCCACCTCTTGAATTTATCGAACACATCTGACTTGTTCTTCACAAAGTAGACCCACTTTTACGAGTAGCATCATCGATAAAAGTAATGTAGTAATGAGAACCACCAAGAGAAGACACCTTGGTTGGCCCCCAAACATCCGTGTGTACAAGATCCAATTTTTCGGGTTTCCTTGATCTTCCATATAATTTGAAACTAAACTTCTTCTTTTTTGTAAGAACACACTCTTCACAAAACTTGAGATCAACCTCAGCAAGACCCTCTAGCTTTCCCTTCGTTGCCATTATCTTCATCCCTTTTTCACTCATGTGACCGAGCCATTTGTGCCACGTATTTGAATCAATCCCCGGAGTAGCCACACAAATAGTAGAAATTATGATTTGCATTGTATACAACGTTCCTTATTGTAAGCCTCGAGCTACCAACATAGCTCCCTTTGTAACCTTCCAGAAGGTTACACCAATGGTACACTCATATCCGGCATCATCCACCAATTTTCTAACCGATATAAAGTTATGCCCCAGTTTAGCTACAAGTCGTACATTCTATAAAACTAATGTTCCCCCTAAAGGCAACAATAACCTAGAGTTTCCCCTTCTATTAATATTGTGTGCACTCTTATCTGTAAGAAATACCGTACCAAAGTCGCATTTAACAATATTAGTAAGAAAACCTACGTTCGCAGTAGCATGGAAGGAAACACCCGAATTAATAATCCAAGATTCGTTAACATCGTCACACGATAGTAGTAGAGCCTCGTCGGAACTAACCTCCTCAGCAAGGTTCATTGTATATTTTTCTTCATCGTTAATCATCTTAGAAGAAGAAGAGTTACAATCTCACCTGAAGTAACCATTCTTTCTATAAGTCTAACACGCACCGGGCGGCTTAGACTTTCCTCTTGACTGTGATCGACCCCTTTCAAATTTCGGCCATTTTCTGAAAGACCTCCCTCTTTCCTCGACGTTCAACATACTACCGTTTAAACTCGAAGAGGGTTCAAATGTCTTATACCTATTATCTTCATTCATAATCAACGAGACTATAGTGTCAAATTTGATGTCTTCCTTCCCCGATGAGTTGCTCACAACTATAATGAATCCTTCCCAGCTTTCTGGCATCTGCCCTAGAAGAGCCCATGCTCCTACCTACCCTATATACTAAAGGACTAAATATAAGTAGTACTGATCTCGAGGCAGAACTCAACGTCTCAAAATAGACATCTAGTGCAAACCACCACCAAGCTCGTTCGAACGACTTTAACGTCAATTGGTCTCTAGCCCTAGAAACTTAACATCTCGTTCAAACGATATCCAAGCTCGTTCGAACGAGATTGACTCCTGGGCCAAAATTCCAGTGAGTACGAAAGAGTTCGTTCGAACGACTTCTTTCTTCGTTCAAACGACTTCGACAATCTTTAAATTTCTTCGACAATCTTGATTTGAGTTCACACCCAACAAACTGTATATAGGGTTTGCTCATATAGCTGAATCATACTCTATAAATCTTCCATCCTTTACCTGAAAAGTAATCCATAATTTATTTGGATTAGAGTCTCTTTTAAGGCCTAAATCCCTTGGAAATGCCCAAGGTTCTGCAGAATTCAAGGACCTGACCAAAAACTCTTTTAGGGATAAAACCAAGAAGATGCCTACGGATTAAATTAATGACCTGACCAATGCTCTTTCAGGGATTGAAACCCATGGAAATGTCATAGACTCTGTTGTTTCCTATGATCTGACCAATGCTCTTTTAGGGATTAAAACCCATAGAAATGCCAAAAATTACCATAGACCTTACCAATAAACCCAATGTACACATTTACTCTGGAGGTGTTTCGCTTATCTCTTCTACATGTTCATCTATCTAGATAAAATGTTGTAAGCATCATGCACATGTATTTAATGTAGCTCTTATTCTTACAACGACAAATCAAGTCACTCTACTCGATATGAAAGGTCCTAACCACAAGTAGCAATAAGGTTCACGATGGAGGATTTTCTCAGATCCAGAATATAGTAACAACTCTTCCAAAGAAAGTATGTACAATATCTTAATTGATAACAATACTAGATTTATACACTCTGATGTAGCTACACATCCTTATAATACTAACAGTAACATGGTTAACATATTAATGCATTAATATTTCTAAGTATCATATAAAAGGTAAACCCTTAAATAGGCATGTGTACCCTTTCTCTTCAATATTTTCTTCAATAGTTAACTTCCCATAAACTACCAACTGATCCTTGCATTAATATTTCTAAGTATCATATAAAAATTAAACCCTTAAATAGGCATGTGTACCCTTTCTCTTTAATATTTTCTACAATAGTTAACTTCCCATAAACTAGCAGCTGATCCTTGTAACCCCATTAAATACATATAAACTAGAAATAATTTAGTACATTATCACTCCATATAAAGTTCATTATCCCTAGATTGAGATTGAGTTTTGTATTACTTAGAGTTAGCTATGAAGGGTAAAGAAGCTAAGATTTTTATAGCATATGATCTAACTAAATTCAAATCTCTATTAAATAATTCGTGTTTAAGCAATCAAAAGATACTTGTTTAACCCGACTGATAATCATCGTTATAAATCCTAATCTAATCATGATTGTGTAGTAAGGATAGTGCACTTGCCTCGTAAAATAAAGGTGGAGCAACACTACGAATTTCACCGACAACACTCCTTCGATCGACTCGCCAAAGATTCACTCTCGTTTCCTTTTCACCAACGTCGTAGCGTTGATTTCCTGCCTTGTGTACTTTTGTTATATGGTAGAGAATAGAAAAGAAGTTTATCCCTCCCTCTCTCTTTCTTTCTCTCTCTCTTTCTCTCTTTATCTCTCTCTCTTCTTCTCCCTCAGATGTGCTAGTTCTAACTCCTTTAGGGATGAAATCTCCTCTTTTTGAAAAAAGCAGCCCACCCTTTAATATAAAACCCTAGTTACCCTCCTCCAATTCACTTGACCTTTATTTTTTATTAAAAAAGACAAGGAAATATTATGTACACCAGGTAGTAGCTTTACTATAATAAACCTAACCCCAAAATCTTATATATAATTAAGTCTATTAGTTTAAATAAGGCTATATATACTAGAAATAAAATTTAAAATGTCGGGGCTAACTGAAATGGAATCCGCCAATCCCTAGCCCGACAATAAAAGATATGTTACTGTTAATTACATAAGAGTGCGAGAGTGTGGTCCCACTGAATTAAAAGTGACCCAGTGTACTTGACTTCCCACTTGTTCTACCTCATTTAGGGTGCCTCTAAAATTGTAGTAACTAAGATTTAAGTTTAGGATAGTGCACATATCTTTAGTCACAAGTATAGGAGTGGGGACTTTGTCGATGATCTTACCTCTGACTACCAATGATCTTTTTACCCTTTGATACGAATGTTATATT
The DNA here is from genome assembly GCA_014058105.1 of Kingdonia uniflora. Classification (NCBI taxonomy): domain Eukaryota; kingdom Viridiplantae; phylum Streptophyta; class Magnoliopsida; order Ranunculales; family Circaeasteraceae; genus Kingdonia; species Kingdonia uniflora. The sequence goes on from JACGCM010000252.1 coordinate 1,224,057, forward strand.
ACTTGGAGCTTGGAGTCCTTTAGACATGGCTAAGTTAAGCCACCAACTAAATATTTTTATTTGTCAGTAAACATCTATATAGTTACCCTAATGTACTAAAAGTACATCAGGTTTCTCATCAGTAATCTTTACGTTAAAAGAAGTAACAATCACGATGCTCAACCACAAGACAACTTACTACAAGACCCTAGCTCTTTTAATGCTTGCATGTCATGAATAATAATATCGCATAGCTAATATATATATTTACATAGTCCTAGTAACTACTAAGGGAACATATATTTTAAGTAGAGGGAATATCTATAGTCTGACTAAATATGTAACTCATGATCCCTAAATATTATCTACAACATCAGATTGTGCATTACTTATAAGATAAAAGGCATGGTGGTTAACTGTTATTAAACATGTAATAGAGGTTGTACATTAAAGATGAAGTATTTAACCTACTATAACATCAAGCTAATGTATGTAATAGTATATAATAAACCAAGGCAAAATATTATGTAATAGAGGCTGAACTACCCAAAGGTGTAGTCACAGATAACTGAGTCTCCAAAGTATCAGGTTCTAAACCTAAGGAACACATGCTAATGTATGAAATAAATGAATGCAAAGTACCAGTATCAAATAAATCTCTAAGAGGAGTATGGAATATTAATAAAGTACCTTCCACCACTGCCTTGTCTCCACTTTGATCATGTTGGACTGCAAACACTCTACCCTTAGTTTGGCCATGACCTCGATACTGTAGATTCTATCCCTGATGATGTTAAGCCTGACTATGACCCTACTAATGTGGAGCCTAGCCCATGTAATGTTGTGTTTGACCCTGGTAACGATGTCCCTGACCATGAGAACCCTGACCTTGCTCATGAGATCCCTGCAAAAATTGTTGCTCATCCTTGCAACAGCAATGTCTAGCACGATGCCCATACTCTCTGAAGATCAATCATCCCTCTGACGCTTCTTTTTATGCCCTTGAATATCCTGGTAACCCTATCTGGCAATCGAATCACCATCTTCCTTCTTCTTGTCTGACTGTCTATGCTCCTTCAGCTTGACATTACTCTAATAATCTTACCTAAACTTCAAAGCTTGCACAACTTATTGCACATAAGTCTGCCCAATAAAGACTCAGCATCTAGTCCGAATAAGCAGAAGATGACCATCCAAAAATTGTGTAACCTTGGACTCCTCATCGGCTATAACTGCTAGAACATAACAAGACAACTCCCTAAAACGTGCCTCGTACTGTGATACTGTCAGTTTCTCCTGAGTCAGCTGATAGAACTCAGTAGTCATCTGATGTCAAAAACTCTACGAAAAGTATTGCTCAAAGAACTTGACATTGGACTCTGCCTAAGTTATCGGTGGCATCGACCCGTGATTCCTTTCAGTCATCTCCTACCAGTTTCAGGCCTCGTTCTTCATGTAAAAAGTGGTACACTCCACTTTCCCTTTAACAGTTCCATGTTCTTGAAAATCTTTTCAACCTGCTTCATCCAATCCTCGGCAATCTTCAGATCATGAAAACCCTCAAAAGATTCTAACTTGCACCATTGTATCTATTTCTATCATTTGTTACCAACCCCTTGATTAGCATTCTGCTGCAGCATGAATATCTGAAATACCTGCTAAAAATTACCCTGAGGAATCATAACAAGAATAAGTGGCACAACGATCTCATCCTGAGTAACTAATAGAACATAATCCTATCCTAAGTGAACCGAAGTCTTAACTATAACCTCATCCACCGTTAATGCACAACATCCCACGCCATGACCCAAACCACATCCTCTACGGATATTGATTCAAAGACCATGCGCTGCAGTAGGCACACAAGGAACTGACACTTGAGTACTATGATGAAGAGCACTGCGACCTACAGCAGCACGATTAGCAACAACGCGCCTATTACCTCGTCCTCTTATAATCTGGATAAGATAAAAGTAAAAATTAGCAAACGCGCAAAGAGATAAAAATTAAGAAAATCGAGAAAAGTCGAAGAAAAATTAACGAGTCCTACTCTATTATCTAAAATGCTTAAGGTGTGCACTCAAATGAAGGATTGAACCTAGCGCTCTGATGCCAAGTTTATCACACCCCAATATCCACTTTTTGATAATAAATCATAAAACAAACCCTGAAGCATAACAAGTCAGGCATCCCATGGATGAACCCCGCAGATGTAATATATTTATAAAGAAATTAACTATATCTAGTTACACAAAAGCAACGCAGCAGAAATATCTCAATTATTAAATAAAATGAATAATATTCTTAATAGAACTAAGAACGAGAAATAGAATACGACAATGAAATCTGAAGTAAAATATCATAAATACCTTAATAACTCAGCTCGACGATCCAATAGAACTTCAAAGAATCCCAAAATAATCACCCAGGTCTCATAAACCAAAACCTCATGTGTTTGGCCTCCTGTGAAAAATATAGTATACAAGGTGTCAGCAAGCACAATTATTACCTGTTACTGAACATGACATACCGAGATAATAAAGAGAGATTAATATGATAGATTATTTACCTATATGTATAAATGAGGAAATGAGATTTAATTATTAATGTTGTTAAAGTGTTGGCGCTAACCGGTATTATAAAGTATGTATTGAGTTTAATTATGTGTGGGGGATAACTAACCGACGATGTACACAAGGCCACTTTTAATTCAGTGGAACCATACACTCATACCCTTCTATCCTAAACAGAAGTGTTTCCTTTTTTGTGAGCCAGGAATTAACGGGGGAAAGCACCGGATCAAGGTGTTCAAAGAGTTTCAACCTACAGGTTTAAAGCCTGATTTATTTTTGCTTTCAGAGATCTAAGCCCACGGGATGCTCGCGAAGCATGCAGCAGAGAAATAACAAGAAAATAAGTTCTTTTGTGCATAAATGATTTGAGAGACCGACACTCAATTAAAATGACTTATTTGTCATTGCTCTATAGGCAATAAGACTATATCATATGATTGGCGATCATACGAACAATAACATTTCTACCCTCACAAGTATAGGAGTGGGGACTGTGTCGATGATCTTACCTCTGACTACCAATGATCTCTCTACCCTATGATACGAATGTTATATTACTTGGAATCCTTTAGATGTGACTAAGTTAAGCCACCAACCAAATATTTTTATTTGTCAATAAACATCTATATACTTGCCCTAATGTACTAAAAGTGCATCGGGTTTCTCATCAGTAATCTTTACGTTAAAAGAAACTAATAACCACGATGCTCAATCACAAGACAACTTACTACAAGGCCCTCTTCTAATGCTTGCATGTCCTGAATAATAATATCGCATAGCCGATATATATATATTGCCCTAGTAACTACGAAGGGCACATATATTTTAAGTAGAGGGAATATCTATAGTTTGACTAAATATGTAACTCAAAATCCCTTAATAATTTCTACAACATCAGGTTGTGCATTACTTATAAGCTAAAAGGCATGGAGGTAAACTGTTGTTAAACATGTAATAGAGGTTGTGCATTAAAGATGAAGTATTTAACCCACTATAACATCAAGCTATGCTACTGATGTATAAAATTCAAATGTATCATAGTATAGAAAATTTCCCCCTTAATCTTATACACTAATGTGACCTCCTGTACCAATTCAACTAGTGTCCAGAACAGGAAACATCTCATTTAATATGCAGTCTATAACAAGTTACCATACATGGACAAAATTTGGCAATCAATGCAAATCTAAAATCTCTACATAGTATGTAAAATTAGCGATTAAAACTAACATGGCATATACATTTGCTTATACTCAATTCGTATCCAAAATTATAACAATCACTCAATGTTAAATGCACGGTGATAATGGTACTTGCCTTTAATTGTATAACGATAGAGGACGAAGAGAAATACTCCGATATGCTAATATAATCCAAAAATCGCAGCACAACAATAAAGGATTGATTTCGATTGCTTCGAATAATAAGTTTCAACGCTTAAGTTATACCCTGGACTCTTGTTCTCTCTTCTACGCTCAATAAGGTGGGTTCCGGAGGTCTAATTATATACTCTCAAAGCTTCTCACAAGAGGAGAAAATGTTGGGTTTAAGAATTAGGGTTTAGGGTTTGTTTAATTTTTTCTCTAGATTATGTGGCAGGAAGAAGTTTTAAGTTTTTATAACTCTTCTTTATAGTCTGACAGCTTGGAGAAGTGAATAAGATAAATTGTTAGAGGAGAAAAAAGGTTCAGGAAAGATAGGAGGAAGTAGAAAATAATTAGGAGAAGTTACGATGGTTTTTTGACTTGGTATTTCACAACCCAACTCCAATAAGAGATCATAATAGGCTACTACAAGGAGCTATATAGTATATAATAACATCCAAATAAGGTATCCCTAACATAAGCGTATACGACCAACAAGAAATATATATATATATATATATATATATATATATATGCGGGGCGTTACAGGTTCCAATGAAGAGAGTTCTTGTGTGGATGATGCTAGTGATCATCAATCTCGTGTCTAATGTTGATGTTCTTACACCAAATGTACATGTGACTCAAATATAAGAACGGATAATATAAATTAACACGGGCGTTTAGTGTGAAAACCTCTGAATAGGGGAAAACCACGACTTCAGTTTGAGGGTTTAGTAAAAGAATTTTATTACTTTAGATGGATATTTCTAGATTACAACTTTAGATCTTTTTAGCTTGAAAAACTTAGGGCTCCTTTCTCCTCTCTGTCTTACTCCTTTTATAGACCTTATTGTCAATTCATTTTCATGCGTAAACACGTTCTCCTGAAATGGAGGAAAGTGGGAGTTACTCCTGTAACTGCCAGTTCGTTAGAGACATGTGTCATTGACTCGTTCGGTTTCATTTAGATTGCTTCTTCAGTTCGTGGTCCAGGTGTTATTGTTGACAACGTGTTTGTCACGTGTATGTTGCGTGAGTCTGGCATGGTACTAGTTCGATGTTAGCAAAGCTCGAGGGATAGATCCTTACAGTCATGGTATCATGTATACCGAACCAAATGTATTTATCGACCCCTCACCATTCTAATTTTATCATGATATTTTTGTCACTCAATATTTTAATCCTTAAAAAGAAAAAATTGGTTTATACCAAAGAATATTTATTTATCGATGATATTTTTGGTATTTTGATATTTAACACGATAAAATGTAATGTTGTTTAAAATTAGTGGAGATGTGAAGGAAATATAATAAAGTATTTAGAAAAATGTCCAAGAAAAAGTATATAGGAATTTCAAAATGTGTGAGCTTAGAAAAAATAATATAAATAAAATGTGAACAAATATGAGATAATCATTATTTATTGAGATAACCATTATTTATTACAACTTGGTATAAGCAATTCAATTGCAAATTTCAACTTGAGGTCTAAGAATCGTCTCATAAAGTTATCGATAAACTAATACATATATGAATGGCGCGGCTCCTCAACTTAGTTATTTTTTTTACTGTTGATTAACATTAGAAACATTCCAACAATAGTTCTCCCACATCAAATACTTAAAATAGATATCTTAATTTCTTATGTGGTTCTCGTACTCTTGTTGTAGCATGTACGACATAATACCCAGGAGAGGGCAACCGCTTAAGTTGATTACTCCAGCTCTTCTTCCTTGTGTGTAATTTAGTATCGAAGATTGGGATGACTCTTTATGAACATATCCATACCCATAGGATAAGTCAACGTACGGATGTTCATTACCAAAGAAACCTCTAGATGAGCTTATTTGTTGAGCATCGAAGGAGGATAGATGTGGGTAGTAGTAGCCAGTGCCCATGCTACCAATGCGCATACCATCAAAGTGTGATGAAAGGGAACCTGCATCATAATTCCCACGAGATGAATCTTTGCAAAATCTTTGTGATCTCCCTGTTCAACCTCGTCGATTTTTCCAATTGATCGATCTTTGACGGGAACCATGATTAGAATCTTGGGTAGCATATTCAAAGTCAGCATCTACACTAAAAGAAACATAACCCTCGTGACTTGAGGGGTAAACACTTTCAACAGAATTACTTATTCCTCGATTAGTGCTACCGGAGTTACCACTTTTATAATAAAATAAATCTCATACTCTTTTGGGTTTTAGAATATTAAAAGATAAAATCAATGATCTCTTAATACCATCAAATTATCGTGATATTTTGGTGATAAATTGATAAAATCGTGATATATTAACGATTTTTTGCCACAAAACTAGGCATTGTTCAACTACTAATAATATCATCAAAGTACCAAATCAACAAAAAAAATCCTTAATATTTATCATGGTAGAATGAATTTACCAGGGATATTTTAATCCATAATTGTAACCTAACCTATAATTTTTCTTGAAAGCCCCACAAGGGAATGTTGGGTTATTCATAATTAGTCACACTACAAGCATTCTATCATCCCCATAGTTACAATTCCGTTGCGTTCCATATCCAAAATATTACGAGTGAACATCATGCTCATATGCGTTCAATATCCGAGGCTTAGATTGACAGAAAATTCGTAACGAATCAATTTCTGAAAAACTTAGCCTAGCGAATCTTAATCGAAGTTTCTTTTCGCATATGTTTGGGTTTAGTAGAAATTTCTTGGACTTGAACGAACATCTCTTTCCTCTGATATAAAAAAAATAGTGGAAACCTCTTCTTTTAAAGCACGATAGCAAACATCTATTTCGAGCAAAAAGCTCCTATGCTAAAGATGGTCTGATAAGATGTTGCGCCTTTATTACATCATTCCGAGCCTCAGGCACCCAAAATAATTGGGTCCAAAACATGATGTGACATTCTTGGTTATCAATCATGTTCCAATTAGGCACAAAAGAAGGATTTTGGGCATTGTAAGCAAACCACTAAACCCAATACAAGCCACTAAGTATAATTGTAATCTGTTACCATCCACCCCGACAAAAAATACAACAAAGATCTTTCATTTTTTTTTGGAAGGCACCAACAGGGACATTTCATAATCACTAATAACAATAATACAATCCACTAACACACACTCAAAGCATTCGTAAACTAGCATCTCCTTTCTTGTCGTCCGATAATTATATGTTCCAGTACATTATTCAGACGCTCTAGCGTATCTTCTGGCCTAGCCAAAAGGGTGTCACAACTTGTAAAACCCTAAATACTCAGCTGATATATATATACGAGCTAAACTTGTTCAGCATAAATTTTCTTATACACGAAATAAAGTGGACGCGTCGATCTGCATTGGCTCGTAACCGTATCTCGAACTAAATCTAGCTTCAATCGGCTCTACAAGTCATGTTATGTTCTTTGCAGTATGAGATATTTTCTCATCTATACCTAACTACAAGTGGAATGCCTTGTATGTATGCGTCATAAAACACTCGTAGTTGAAGACGAAACTCTCATACAAAACAACTGTAAGTTTCATCTTGGGCTCATTGGGCCCATCAAAGCCCAATCAAATAGTAAAAAATATGCCCAACTGAATCAGTTTCGACTAACGGCTTCTTTAAGGGTAACTAGGTTATTTCCGATGCCTTCTTGTGGCGGTAAGTCGGTAACACCTCATATACTACAAGCATTGGATGCCGAAGAAACAGAGATGGTCTTAGATGAGGGCACCGGTTACAGTCGAGTAGACTCGAATCACTCGACAGGAGCGTACATAAGTGGGCTATAAATATACCCTAAAGCCCACAAGGCCCATACCATACCTTTAATAAATGATACACTAGGCTATATATTTAACAAAAGCCTAAACTCTCCACTAAACCAACTCCCTACTCTAATGGAAGAAGAAGAGCTCCAAGACTTGGTTTTAGGAGAAGAGACCAAGTTCCTTACTACAACTACAACAACTAAACTCGAGCTCACAGTAGACGAAGTGATTGAAGATTACATCGGATCCTTTGGTTTCTCACAACTCCTTCATGTGTTCTTGGTATCTTTAGCTTGGATTTTCGACTCGCAGAACACGTTGGTTGCCATATTTGCGGATGCGCAACCTTCTTGGACATGCAAAGGAGGAGGGTCCTGGTGTAGTACTAATAGTACAGATATTGGTGGTTCGACTGGGACTGTTTGTGGACTTAAATCAGGGACTTGGGAATGGGTTGGAGGCAAAGGTGGCTCGACTATAGCGGAATGGGGTCTCGTGTGCGATCATAAATTTCGTGCAGGCATACCATCTTCACTCTTCTTCTTGGGTTCGCTAATAGGTATGCAACTTTTTTTCTATCTTACACCGTTATGACATGCTATTTAAAACCTTGGCTCTGATACCATTTATAACACGGTAAACTTATAACAGTATCTGATATTTTATTTGTGCAGGTTCAATTGTTTATGGTCGTCTTGCGGACGCATATCTAGGACGGAAAAAGACCGTGATGATCGCATGCATTCTAACATCCATAACCACTTTCCTCACTTCGCTCTCACCAAACGTGTGGGTCTACGCTTTCCTCCGCTTCTTAAACGGGCTAGTCCGATCTGGCATCGGTATTTGTTGTCTCGTACTTTCAACGGAGACGGTGGGACGAAAATGGAGAGCCCAAGTAGGCCAATATGGCTTTTTCTTCTTCACACTTGGTTTCTTATCGCTGCCGTTGATAGCTTATCCTACGAAAACTAACTGGAGGAACATATACATGATCATCTCCGTCCTTCCATTGATCTACGCTGCTGCGATCCTCCCATTTGTCTCGGAATCCCCGAGATGGTTAGCCGTTAAAGGGAGAAGAAAAGAAGCTATGGAAGTGTTGAACAAATTCGCAAGACTCAATGGGAAAAAGTTACCGAAGAATTTAACCTTAATAAGCCCTACGAGTTCCTTGTCAAACGAAAAAAACACGACGAAGACGAAGACGTTGTGGTCCGCAACGTGGGCGGCGAAGAGGATGATAACGATAATGATTTCCGGGTTTGTCGTGGGGTTTGTGTACTATGGAATCCAATTAAACGTCGAAAACTTAAGTTTCAATCTCTACTACACTGTGGCACTAAACGCATTAATGGAGATTCCGGCAGTTTTTATGGGAAGTGTACTCTTGAGCTTTACAGACCGCCGCTTGCTTCTGTCAACATCTGCGTACATCGCCGGAGCTTCCTTGATTATGTGTGCCTTCATTTCCGTGGGTTGGGTTCAGTTAACAGCAGAAGCTATTGGATTCATGGCAGCTTCAACGGCATTTGATGTCCTATACGTTTACTGTGTAGAGCTCTTCCCCACAAATGTCAGAAATTTTTCCGTATCAATGTTGCGGCAAGCATTGATGCTAGGAGCCTCACTCTCGCCTCTCCTAGTCGTTGTCGGACGTTTAAGCTCGTCTGTTTCGTTTCTCCTATTTGGGGGACTCGCGATGTTTAGTGGGTTTTTAATGTTATTGTTGCCTGAGACACGCAACAGTCCTCTGTATGAAACATTAGAGCAGCAAGAGGAAGAGGAGAAGCTATGTTCGGTCAGCGATTCCAGTAGTTTAGAACTCGGAAAGCAGTGAAGGTCAATAGTTATTTTTAGTGTGATTACCCAAAAATTTAAGGGACAAGTCTTCACTTTCCTGAAACTAAAATGGCAGGAATCTGTAGAAATGTGTTGTGTATTTCTTCAATTTTAGTTTTGTACAGAGATGTATCTTCATGAGAATCAGATGTCTTTACAAGTAAGAATTTTGAGTGTGTTCTGTTCGTGGAAAATGACGGAAATGGCAAATTGGATTTTCATGAAATCTCGTTTTCCAAGGGTTTTCCATGGTTTTCATCAGAATCGTGGAAAACGTATTTTTCATGAACCAAAGGCACCATTGATTTTTTAAGTCAAATTTTAGAGTAAATCGGAGTTTCATCGAGGATTTTAAGTCGAAAGTCGAGAGATCACAACCTTGACACCTTGGTGGAAAACACAAATAACCTCGATGGAAATAGGAAGTCAAGTTTTCCATATTTTGTTGAAAACTATGAAAAAATTAGTCATTTTTCCATCTCATGTTTTCGATCCCCAACCAAACAAAGGAAAAAAAAATTTGTGGAAATCCAGTCACCATTTCCGCCATTTTCCACAAACCAAACACACCATTTTTATGAGTGATCAGAACCAAATTTTATGGCCCTTCCTCTCACTGTTTTAAGATGCACATTCCTCATTTCCCATCTAATTCAGGTTATTGTCGACAAACTCTGATCTTGGACAAAGCATAATTAAAGAAAATTGTAGGGCTGATGTTAGCCGTTCGAACGACTTGGATACCTCTCTGGAATTTGGCCCATGAAACAAAGTCGTTCGAACGAGACTCTTAGTCGTTCGAACAAAAATGCGGAGTTTTGTTTATTAAGATCGGTTTGAAGCCTTTGGCTTGCCTCGAGATTTGAGTGATTGTGAAGAGTTCGTAGTCGTTCGAACAAAAATCGGAGTTTTGTTTTTTAAGATCGGCTCAGGCGGGTATCAGGCTCTTCTATTCTGGTTCATGGTTTCTCTTGGCTATATGGTTCATCCGGAGGGGAGATTGAGCTTCAAGAAATAGTGAATGGTCTTATCAATACACAAATGTATAACTCCCCAGGAATTTCAATTGCGCTTATATTCATCACTGTAGGAATTGGGTTCAAGCTTTCCCCAGCCCCTTCTCATCAATGGACTCCTGACGTATACGAAGGAGTGCGGTTCGTTCAATAAATTCTTATCTCTAGATCTATCTCTGAGATATTTGGATTGGCTTGCCTCGAGATTTGAGTGATTGTGAAGAGTTCCCCAAGTATATAAGGGGAACTTAGGTTATTTGAGAACAACCTTTGGTGAGATAGGAGGAACTCTTGAGAGAGAATCCTCAATTGCTTGTAAGATTGTAACATTCGGCCATCGTAATAAACTCTCTCTCTCTCATGTGTGGACGTAAGCATCTCGCCGAACCACCTTAAACCTTTGTTGTGTTTGATTGTGTTGTGTATAAAGGATTGTTGTTTGTTTGTGCACTAACCAAATCGCTTGGAGTTCGACTTTCGCGGTTTGCGACTCAGCAATTGGTATCAGAGCGATGGCGATTCCTCGGTGGTGCGCAAACCCAAGAAGAAAAGTGAAGATGGTATGCCTGCTCGAAATTTATGATTGCAAATGAGACCCCATTCGGCTATAGTCGAGCCACCTTTGCCTCCAACCCACTCCCAAGTCCCTGATTTAAGTCCACAAACAGTCCCAGTCGAACCACCAATATCCATAGTATTAGTACTACACCAGGCCCCTTCTCCTTTGCATGTCCAAGAAGGTTCTGCATCAGCAAAAATGGTAACCAACGTGTTCTGCGATTCGAAAATCCAAGCTAAAGATACCAAGAACACATGAAGGAGTTGTGAGAAACCGATGTAGTCTTCAATCACCTCGTCTACTGTGAGCTCAAGCTTAGTTGTTGTAGTAGGGAACTTGGTCTCTTCTCCTAAAACCAAGTCTTGAAGCGTTTCTTCTTCTATTAGAGTAGGGAGTTGGTTTAGTGTAGAGTCTAGGCTTTTGTTATATATATAACCTAGGGCATTTACTAAAGGTATGTAATGGGCCTTCTAAACACCTCTTCCTCACTCTCGCCTCTCCTAGTCGTTGTCGGACGTTTAAGCTCGTCTGTTTCGTTTCTCATATTTGGGGGACTCGCGATGTTTAGTGGGTTTTTAATGTTATTGTTGCCTGACGAAACATTAGAGCAGTAAGAAGAAGTGAAGTTGTGTTCGGTCAGCGATTCCAGTAGTTTAGGACTCGGAAAGCAGTGAAGGTCAATAGTTATTTTTAGTGTGATTACCCGAAATGTAAAAACTGTCTGTAGAAATGTGTTGTGTTTTTCTTTTAAGCTTTGTAGGGAGATATAATCTTTAGGAGAATCAGATGTCTTTACAAGTAAACATTTTGGGTGTGTTTTGGTTGGTGGAGAATGGCAGAAATGGCGAACTAGATTTCCATAAAATCTCGTTCAAATTTTAGAGTAAATCAGAATTTCATCAGGGATTTTAAGTCGAAAGTCAGGAATCACGACCTGGATTTTAAGTCGAAAGTCGGGAGATCACGACCCTTACCCCTTGGTGAAAAACACAAATAACCTTGATGGAAAGAGGAAGTCAAGTTTTCCATATTTTGTTCTATTTCTGAAAACCATAGAAAATGAGTTTTTCATCTCATGTTTTACGTCACCAACCAAACAAAAACAAATTTCGTGGAAATCCAGTTCACCATTTCCGCCATTTTACACGAACCAAACACACCCTTTATAAGTGATCAGAACCGCGTTTTATGGCCTTTCCTCTCGCTGTTTTAAGATGCACATTCCTCATTTCCCATCTAATTCAGGTTATTATCGACAAACTCTGATCTTGGACAAAGCATAATTAAAGAAAATCTCGTCTGCACTAATCAAAGACGGGGATGGGGATGTTTCTACATCAAAGTCCGTAAACATGCTCCATATTGGCATCCCCACCATCTCAGAAAATTCTCAGACTACTGCGACAGATGAGTCAAATAACTTAAAAAATCTCAGACTTAAACTGTGATATTATGAATCATAGCACTCCAAATGCGGGCCTTCACCATAATCTTCTAGCTTTGCATAAAGAGTCCAATGTCCACTTATTTCAAGTCTTAGAACTCGAAAACAATTGTCTCGAATTACAATTTCACATTAACCCGCTTCTCCAGTCATGACAAGGTTTCTCGGTTATTTTCATCTTTATTCCCCATTACACTCGACCCTATGTGATAGTGTCTTCTATATCAATCTTCTTCTGATTCTATTTCTCTAAGACTTTACACGAAAATGATTGTTTCTCTTCGTTAATCACTCCATATACAGTACTAAGATTTATTTATTTTAAAATATAATTCATCAAATTTCCATATCTTTATTATACATGTTTCAGTTTCACTTATGTTAGTATATGGATAGTTTCTCATGATTAACAGTATCTAATTCATCACTTTCCAAAAAAAATTAGTAGTGCAAGCCACTACAAATAGCATTAAAATTTTCTAGTCCCTAACCTGGTAGATATCCTATATGCCATGTCCTAAGAAATAGTTAATATAAGGAGCACTTTTGGTACATAGATAGGTACTAGCTTGTTTACGGCTCAGTGATCCAGTCTCAGCCTCATTATAGGTGCAAAGATTTTTAACTGACGTAGTACATTTCCTTATCATTTATTTTCTTAATGAGTGAATGACTAATAGTGACTATAATGTCTTTGTTTACTAGCTAACGGTAGATGACCACTTATAAATCAATTCTCCTGATAGTCGAAACTTCAACTTGGTAGACAACATATCATATGCAGACTACACTTCATCATGATAAATCAAAAAGGGGTTTTGCATTAATGGTATAAATTGTAGAGAATATGCTAATAAATTCATAAATGAGAATTTCTAAATGTCAAGGAAATAAAAAGGAACTCAGATTCTAGATATTTGGAGTGGAACCATAGTTTCAAATGTTTCATCCCTGGAGGAGATGAGCCGAAAGAAATCCATGTTACCTAGTTTCTCCAGTAGATGTCGTCGACAATCTTCTGCAGCTGCAACTCCCGCTGTGTAGGCTCCATGCACGGAACCTGCGTGATCCATGCTTGCAGCTTCACCTCCGAAGAACAGATTACTAGTAGGAGCTTGAAGCCTTTCATACAAATCAGCAGACTTTCCAACCAAGTCGTTCGAGTAAGAACCAAGAGAATTTGGGTCTGTCCCCCAACGTGATACAAGATGTTGGATCTGCAGCTCAAACCAATCAAAATTATAACCATTGTTAAAATGTAGATGTGTTTGATTGATAGGTTTCAAAAGTAAAACAATTATAAGGCAAATATTTTCGATATATCAGTTGATGTAATGATATTATCCAGTATAACTATTAATAATGTGCTTTATCCAATATATTGGAATATATCACCCTTTTTTCCAATATATTAAATTTATCAAATAAATGAAGAATATGAAGTTGTGTTCGATCGATTACTGGTTAAATTGGATAATTTGATAGTTATACTACATCAGCCGCGTTGTTACTCAACTCAGTGGTAAATCATAAAAGAGTATCACGTATAATTTTTCTTTTTAAGAGTGTAAAAATCTAGGTAGCAACGACACGGATACGGGTGTCGGTGTCGGACACGGCGACCCAAAAACATGTAAAAACGGGGACACGGCTGTAAAAAAAAATTATTTCTTATTTTCTACTATGCTTATGTTGGTTACTTAACCTGTCTAACACACTTATAGGTTAATTTACAACATATTTTTACGACTAATAACAAACAAGTCCCAACACTTATGGGTTATATTAACTTATGGGTTAATTTACGACTAATAACAAACAAAAAATAATGATACTAGTTAGTATGGTTGAATAACATGTATAAGAATTGAAAACTTTTTAAAAGCTATGTCAAAAAGGTTATGATCTAAGCAAGAAGTGTCCGTTGGAGTGTCGGCACGAGTGTCTGTGTGTCCGACACATTTGGACACGGATTTTTTTTGGAACATGGAGTGTCCATGTTACATAGGTAAAAATAATTTATTGATCAAGAGAGAAAACTTTCCGAGGTGAAAAGATTACAACCCGAAGGCAAAAGAAAAAGGAAAACAATACAAGACACCTGACCTCACACCGAGTCCATTGTAACTAACTCTTTCCATCGTCTCATGAGATCTTCTAATGCGACCCATTTCATGACTATAGATAATGATAGAAAACGATAGATGCGGAAGCGATTAACAAAAGGAAAACAACTACTTGATTAAATTAAAACTGGAAAAACAATTAAACATCTCTACTTAGTTAGGGTTTCTTCTCCAAAACTCAACCTAACCTTACTTTCTACCCTAGGGCTCCTTTATAGAACTAGGAGTCCCCCCATCTTCTAAAACACTACCCTCAAAATTAGGCATTCCCCTACTAAAAAAAAATAACTAAAAATATAAACATAGAGGCCAGCTCCCTAGGGGATGCTCATTACGGCCACGACTCCCCACGGTTATTATTCCTATCAAATAATGAAGAGTGAAGACTAATACAAGAGAGTCGCGTATATGTCAAGGATGATCTCCTCCATGGCCTTAACCTTCTCATTATTACGTATAATTATTTTCATAATGTACACTATTTTATAAAGCAGAATAGACTACATAATTTTATTTCAACACATATACATATACAGCAATGGAGTTATTCATAAAAGAATATTAAGAATAATTATTTTCTAGGTGTACACTATTCATAAAGTACAATAGATTAAATGTTCTTCTTTCAGCACATATAAATATATAGAATCAAAATGTTCATTAGTCGCCTAGTTCTTCAACTGAGTGAAGTTTTTTATAAACATACATTAAGTACAATTATTTTCTAAGGTGAGTTTAGTTTACACACTTCATATAGTGTAAGGAATTAAATATTCATCTTTCTACATTTAATTTCAATAAGTAGCTGATATGTCCTGGTTTATTGTAATAAAGATGGGTTGAATTATTTGATCAATTTCAGGAAGGATATGGGATAAGCTAAGTTTTACCATATACGAAAAAAACATGATTATCATAAAATATTTAGAAACTTCATTTGAGAATAGACAAAAGATCTTACTGGCTCTGTTGCATCAGGGAATATCTTTTTGAGATGTACCATCACAAAATTAGCTGCAGATTCATCGGTTAGCTTCTCTATGTCATAAGCAAGGCGCCCAGCTGCCATAAAGACTAGAACAGGGTGGCCTGTTGCCTTGTGAAGATTGAGAAAATACCCACATTCATAAGATGTTGGAGCAACGACGCCTATAAACTCCACGTTCGGCCAAAAGACATTGTCAAAAAGTAAAGCAATCTTGTTCTCGTTGCCAACACCTAAATCTGAAATCGCGTCAACCTTCCAAGCGGGTAGACTTGGCTCGAACTTGATCAAATTGGCTTTCAGAACCCCAAGGGGTACTGTTATAATAGCTGCATCCGCAACAAAGTTTCTCCCGTCCCCAACCGTTATAACCACTCTATTCTGCCAATTAGAAATCTTCGTAACCCTAAATACAAAGGTCCAAAAAAAGTAAGCAATCTACAGTATACTAGTTTCTAAATATAATAATACCTAATATGGTATCCTTTAATTTCATTAAGTATTCAAAAAAAAAAATGTACTTTTTTTTTCTGAGGCTTTAATCTAAACATACAAACACACCTGTGATTCAAGCGTATATCGATATCTTTTGCGAGAGCCTTTATTACAGGGTGATACCCTTGCACCAAAAGTCCATGACCACCGGAAAGAACTTCTTCCTATATCAAAGGCAAGGATTTCAACGGAGATTAGCTTATCTAATTTGACTTCAATATCAAGAAGAAAGCATATGTAATGTATAGAGAGAACTTCTTCCTACCGGAAAGAACTTCTTCCTATATCAAAGGCAAGAATTTCAACGGAGATTAGCTTATCTAATTTGACTTCAATATCAACAAGAAAGCATATGTAATGTATAGAGAGCTCGCATGACAGTGAGACAAACACAATATAACGAAAGTATTGTATATCATATGTAACAACGACACTTCACTTTAATAAAACAAAACATGTCCGACACCACGACACTCGGACACATGTGTCCAACACTATTTATAGGGTATTTAACAAAATTATGCCGTTTCCGACACCCCGTACCCGTGTCAGACACCGACACCCGTATCTGTGTCGTTGTTACCTAGCGCATATCCTACACCCTATCCAAATGTTGTAGATAAAAGCACATAAACTTACTTAAAATGGGATTTTCCTTCAAGAAATGCATAAAAATACAGTCTAAGAGAAATGAAACCCAAAAAACTGAGGATCTTGACATATAAAGTAATCTAGCAGTCTGGCCATGTTCATCTAAACATCAGTCAGAAGTAACTGTAGAAATAAGGAGATGAAAATATTGATATTCCAAGATTCTAATTATTAATATTCCAAGATTATAATAATTACAAGTTTTACTATTCTTTATATAGCAGGGGGTCACTAAACTACTTCTATTACTAACCAATGTGGGACTAAAGGAGAAGTATATGTGTAGACACACTATATACTCCAACACTCCCCCTCACATTGATACGAACATGCTCGTATCAAGGTGAATGACAATAAGAGAACAAATAGATAGTCCCTCACAAAGATACAATCACTCCCTCACTAATAAAAAATTGAAGCTCTCTCCCTGATAAACCTTCTTCCAATATTTCTTTTTGCAGAAGCAGAAACATTTCAAAACTTCACACATCACCGACTTGCCAATTTTCCCACACGTGGTTTCGTAACCAAAAGTTGTGAAATCGGCGGCAGCTACCGACTTGCCCATTTTCTCACGTAAGGATAATATGAATATCTTAAAGAAATACTGAGGATATAGAGACAATCAGGTAAAAATGAAAATACCATAAAAGAGATAATCAATCAAGGAAGATAGAATTACTAAAGGTAGAGATGATCACTCGAGAGAGGGAGAGAAAAAAATACTCAAATAATAGATAATTACTTGAGGAATAACGAATCACTCGAGGAATAGAGAAGCACTCGAGGAATAGATGACCGTGGTAGAAAGAATTCAACATTTTTACCCGTTCCACAAGAAATCGCAGCTCGCAATAGAATATGATAAAAAAAATCACATCTAGTGATAAGAATATAGACCTCAAACCTCATTAGCGAGGAAAGAAGTAAAAAAATCATAGTGATTCAAAGAGAAATTACTAGAAAAAGCGATAAAAATCACCAAGGCTTGTCAATACTCTCTTAAAAAAATCTCGATTTTGAACTACAGCTTGTGAACTAGGCTGAAAAGAAATAAGATAATCATTAGAGAAAAAGAGAAAATCACTCTAGGAAATAAAAATCGCTCGAGGAGTGATAAATCACTCGAGGAAAAAAAGTATCTCATGATCGTGGTGGAAGGTAGTTAACGCATTCATCTGATCCAAAGAGAGAAATCACATCTCGCGACAGGTATAAAAAAATTGCATTTCACGAAAAACAAGAGATAATCAAATCCATAACATATATAGAAAGAGAGAGAACTTAACTAGTCAATCAGGTTAAACTAAGTTAATGGGGGAAACAAAAGCGGAAAAACGAAATAATGTTGAGTCGACTTCAAGCGACGTGGGCGCCATTGTGAAGCGAAATAACGTTAGGGTTTTACTAAATAAGAAGCAAACCTAAAAAAATTCAAAAGCTAGAAAGATTGAAGAAGAAAAAAAAACAACAATATACTTTAGTAGTCCGACAACGACAAAATGCGTAAAACCCTTAAGTCGTCTACAAGACCGAATAGGCTCTTATACCATGCAAAAATAAAAAGAGGAAAAAATTGATATTCAATGATTATAATAATTACAAGTTTTACTACTCTTTATATAGCAAGGGGTCACTAAACTACTTCTATTACTAACCAATGTGAGACTAAATGAGAAGTATATGTGTGGACACACTATATACTCCAACAGTAACGTGAAAAAAAAAATGTTGCAGGGTCGTAATTCACCCGACCTTGGACCCATTACTACTTCAATGTTGATCTATAATAAAGCGTCGTACATGGCATTAAGATTGTGATTTTTGCATCGTAGGGCATATCATTTCCTTAATAAAAGGTAGATTGTGCACCCTGCGTGTAATGTTCATTGTCACTTAATTCATAATACATGTAAATATTTGAGTACTTGATACGTATGTTTTCATTCCAAAAAACATCATATACTTTTACCAAATAACCTAACGAAAAAAGGGAGGAGAAAACTCGAGTGAAGTGAGAAAATGTGCAGGGAAAAAGGAGCTAAAAAGAGCTGCAAATCTAAAGAAAGCAAGTATCTTGAGAGAAGAAAATTGAAGACATAAGAGAAAATCTAGAGAACAAATTTGGAGAGAGATAATCTATAGAAAGGAAATCTAGAGTGAGATTGAGAAATTTAAAATGGAGCTAAAAAGTCTTATTTGCTACAAATGAACAAATTTAAGTCAGTTGTACATGAGCATCAGTTGTTGTACTATTTTGTCTCTAAGGTGCAGTAGTTTATGATCAAATTTTGTCTCTAAAATGCAGTAGCATATGATGAAAGGAGATCTGTTTTCAGATGTATCAAGCAATTAAGTCAAAAATATATGAAATATCAAAAGCCTTATGCTGTCTGAATATTTATCATTTTCTTGTTTCCATCTGCATAAATACGAGTATACCATAAGATACATACACCATATAACTGAAGTGTATTGTATTGATACGGGTCAAAAAAAGATAATGAAAATCATATGATCAAATGGTACATGTTTTGGAACACCGTCAGGATCCAAGAAGCTTTTACTCTTTTGAGTATTTTATCGTAAGATACACCATGTACTGCATACTAGGATGATGTGCACCGTGATGCGGTTCAAAATAGATGTGCATATAAGATAAGCATCGTCTTGGATTCTATAAGCTACATATATGTTGTACTAATGCTGTACACGGTTCGGTTCGGGACGGTTCTAGGATTACTAAACCAGAACCCGAACCGGAAACCGGTTTTTTGAATTTATTGGAACCGAAACCGAACCCGAACCGACCAACCTGCAGAACCGATCAAAACCGACCCGAAAAGTCCGGTTCGATTTCGGTTCAATCGATCGGTATTCTTGACAAATCTACATCCCAAACCCCTCTGCAACAACTCGGTGAAAACACCAATGAGGATAACAATACGCCATCGAAATCATCACTTAATTAACAATACCATGTTTGAATTTAAGAAAAAGACCATCGTCATTGTAGAAGATTAAAACATCGACTCAATAGTTCATACAAGTTCAGCCAGGTGATTGAAATAATAATGGACGGTTTCAGGTGAGAAAGGAGAGAAGAGCGTCTTCTTGAGCGTCCACATAAGATTCATGGAGATGAAGTTGGGTTGGTGGCTTCATGGTTTGTGTGTGTGAGAGAGGGAGAGGGGTTGTGAGGTTTAGATGTTGTTGGCTATGGAGTGAGCTTTACCCCTAAACATATGAAATATAATGACAATTATAACCTTTTGGATCGGTTCAATTTTTCGTCGTTAGTCAGTTAACCGACTCTAACAACCGAACCGGATCTAATGGTTTTTCAGTTTTGAGAACCGAATCGGTCCACTTAAGAAACGAAAAAACTCGTAGGTTCGGACCGGTTTCATGATTTTTGTTGTACACCCCTATGTCGTACCATTTGCATATTACTACAAGTAACAACTATTCAAGGCTATATACAAATGGAGCCCGGCTCAAGTATTTAGAAGAAAAGACTACTGGAACCTACTAGTCTGAGAATTCATGCAGA
Organism: Kingdonia uniflora; assembly: GCA_014058105.1. NCBI lineage: Eukaryota > Viridiplantae > Streptophyta > Magnoliopsida > Ranunculales > Circaeasteraceae > Kingdonia > Kingdonia uniflora. The sequence goes on from JACGCM010000252.1 coordinate 1,244,394, forward strand.
TTCAATATTTCACTCTACTAAGATCACACAAACCACAAAAACAAACCCAATAGAGGTATGATTGAAAAGATAGATGTCCCATTTGCCTTCCTTTGTTATGACTAACTCAAAGAGTTGAGTTACAGCAAGACCACAAATCCAATTATTCTTCGGGTTTATTGCAAGCTTCTTGCAAGCTTCTGAATCACTTTTTTATATCCGTCGGTGCAGACTCATAGAACATGAACCACAACTGCACCGGCGGGTATAAAAAAAAGTGATTGATAAGCTTGATATTCATGTAGGACATTTGGATTTGTGGTCTCGCTATACCCAACTCTCTGAGTAGGTTATAGTAGAGAAATGCAAATGGGACCTCTCTTTTTTCAATTATATCTCTATTGTGTTTGTTTTCGCAGTTTGTGTGATCTCGTTAAAGTGGAAAATTGAATCTGTGTGAATTCTCAGTGGGATACTAGTAGGTTCCGGTAGTATTTTCTAAGAAAATACTTGAACTGGGATCCATTTGTACATAGCCTTCAATAATTGTTACTTGTAGTGGTATACAAATGGTACGACATAGGGGTATACAATAAAAACTGAAAACCGATTTAACGTTTTGAATTTTGTGTTTTTACCGAATTAAGTCATCAAAATTTTGAATTGGACTTATCTGGCTTGAGTTTTCTCATATGAGTTGGTCCCCTACTCTAACGATAATCAAAGCTTAAAGTTGAAACTTGCCTGGTCCCAGCTTTTCAACGAGATCGTGTCCACATCAGCAGCAAACCAAGCTTCCATTCTGCATATGTACCACTGCAACACTTCATCGGCAAGCCCCTCTAGTCTACAAATGAGAAAGAGAAAAGAGTAGGTCAAATTAATAGATTTAAGAGGGAGGGGGGGTTTGTAGTAAACAATTCATCTATATTTATCTCAAACCTTAGATCTGGATGTTGATCTAAAACTAGTGAAACGGCTTGGCGTACAGACATATCGTGAGGATGTTCATCTCTTACTTTTTCTGTCTGGAAAATGCAAGAAACACATTTATACAATGAATAGAAAAAATATTAGACTATATTCAAAACAAGATTATTTAGAAGCTAAGTGTCACCTCTTTCAGAATTCTTTTAAATGTCTCCCCTACTTCACTGACTAGCTGTTGGGGGACTTGAGAGCCGTCCTTACCAAATAATGCATAGCTGCAGGTATCAAATTCATATTTTGCTTGAGATTTGAATATTATGAGATATACATAATGGTATGTTTCAAAATGTTGACTAATACATGAACTATAGAAGCCTCGTATTGATCTATAGGACCAATATACTGATATTTTGGAACAACTGAGACAAAACATGGGAGTTCCATAAGATAAATTCGTTGGACAAGCTTTAAGAAATATCCAACAGTTAATATATTGTGACATATCAGCTGATCTAACAATAATACTGATATGACGGGTAATACATTCTAGTACTTATGTGATATTTTTCTTATATAGATTAAAAGAGGTATTTGATATACCAAAATATATTTGTAACATATTTGCCCGATGTCTTCGCGGTTGAATTTTAGCCTTCGATAAAAGCACAACAAAACATACGAGAGCTTGAGTAACCAATAGTTACCTTTCTAAATCATGGTCATATAAGATAGAGTTGTCGCCACTAGTACGGTACATGGTAAGCCCTAGAGAGCGAATAAGAGGAGCCATAGAATTCTCATTGCACACGCCGTGCAGCCTGAAAAAGCAGAACAGTAAATAAGGCGCCTGCCAATGTATGACTATGTATGGTTCATGGAGGTAGCAATAAAAGAAACATATTCCTAAGAAAATACGTATGGTTTCAAAAATTGAAAGATGTCATGGAAAAATGTTCCTGAGGTTAAAATAAAGCCAAAAGCAAAGGCAGCTCTCTGGGTCTCTGCTGACGTCTAACTGCCTACTTAATTTACTGATAAATGTCATTTTCCCTATTTCTGTCGGTCCAAAAATTGTAAGTTGTGCAGGTTGACATGAATTGAAAATGTTGCGAAAGTAATGAAGGATTTTTAATCAAACTTACTACCATTAATTCGTCCCCAACTTTTGTATTATTGGTGGGCTATTGTGATTATATATTCCCTTTGTGTGTCCATTTGTCCAACCAAGCATCAACAAAATTATTTCGTGATACAGGATATCATATAACCCCACATTTTTAAAGAAAATAGATACGTGTAAGAAAGAAATTTTATAAAAGAATAACTATGAACTTTACCATGAAGCTCCCATGTCGACAGGACAACCAAATAAGTAGTTGGTATGAATACGGCCACCAAGTCTATCCCTTGATTCCAGCAATAGAACCTAAAGTAACAAAACGGAACAGAGTGAGAAGTTGGCAGGAATACGAACAAATATCAGCTCACTATTATATACACTACGTAAAACCAAGATGATCGACGTAAACAAAACTTACAGCTATTCTTACAAAAGTAAAACCAGTGCTGCTTTACTCTTTTGGAAAGAGGATAAAACCCAATGGCAAACATCTGATACTCACTCCAGAATTGCAGTAATCATTACAGCCTTAACCAACTATGATTTGGTTTAGCCCACTAACTCCACTAATTCTCAAGAATGAATTCGTCACTACAACCTTTACTAGCTCAGTTACTACCACAGTACACCTCACATCTTTTTTAACGTAATGACCAACAGCATCACATCCCACAGTTATAAACTACATCATGTACTTACAAACAATACAAATAAATTTTAATTGTCTTACCTTAAAAGAAGCATTATGAAGGACACGTGCAGCTGCGACTCCGGAAATCCCCCCACCTATCACAATAACGGAAGGAGGGGAAGATTGTGCTCTCTCAATATGAGAGAAAAAATTGCCTACATGAAAAAATACATATCAGAAATTTGGAACTTTAGGAAAACTGAAAGCAAAGATTGATAAGCATAGCCTGGGCCGCTGAGATTGATAAGCATAGCCTTAATCGATAGGGTTCACTCGTGTTTTAATCCGGGGATATTTTTCATTGCAATTACCCCAATAGACGCGAACGGGGAAAGGCGGTAAAGTTTCCTGTTTATTTATACGAAATGGCCCGTACCAACAGCGCGACGCTATTACACTGCACATTCCAAAATTCAACTTGAAAATGAGGTGGATTAGATTGTGATGTTTTACTTTTATGATTAATGATCGAATAGGTTTTATACTGGATAGGTAAGCAACTAAGAATCCTACCTAGTAGATATTATTTATGATTTCGATTTGCTTAATTTACTCTTGTGCTCTTAGAATATCTGATTCAATATATGCTGGATAGGTGAACTAAGTATTCCATCTAGTGGATATAATTTACGATTTTGATTTACTATAAAGGGGGTATATGTGCTTTTGAATGTGTGCATGCTACTGTATGAGGGGTACATAAACGTATAGATGTCCTTATATGTTCACTCTTTTAATGAAGAGAAGACACATGTATAGCAATGTTGTATACACAGTCATATAGGGTACATTCAAATAAGCCTTCATTGAACTAAACTTGTATGGTTGTAGCCGTGAACAGATGATTTCAACGAAGCAGGAAAGAACATATAGGAATCGTCCTTTATTGATAATCACTACTTACATTAACACAAAGATATATAATTGGAATCATACAAGTAAAAAGGTTTGAGACACTATAAACAAGACATATAAAAGACCGACATCCTGTACTTCCGCACAAATAAATACTCAAAAAAAGATTCCTTTCATTACAACTGAATTACCATCCACCTTTCTTCTAAAAATTCATAAGGAGCATAAGTACTAAAAGAACAACCTAATAGGTATCTGATATCCTAAAAGCAACGACTAGAATAAACTAATCCAGCAAAAACATGCAAAAGTATCTACCAATTGTTCTCTAAAACATCTACAGGACGTGAACTCCGACAAATTAGGCAATTGGGTAGTCAAATTTCTTATAGTCAACCACTAAAATCAACAATGGGTATCCAATTATACTTAAAGAGAAGTTTTAAATACACCCCAACTCTATAAGCTCACACCCCACCCAATTAGTTTTATGTTACATAACAATTCTTTATAAGTAAAGACAAATATGCCCCCAAAATGATAACACATAAAAGCTTATGTAAAAGCTAGTTTTTTAACCTCAAAATTACATCAAGAGATGTATTAATGCATCCCGTAGTACGCAACTCCATGATCATGATCGTTAATAACAAAAATATTCATACACTCATCATAACAAATACTCCTTTTCATAGATTTTAAAAGCGGCATACACTAGAATAGAAAGCGTGACTTTTACCCCCAAATATCCTGAATTTGGACCGAGTAAAAATGATAAAGAGAGATATACTTGATGATTCGAAACCTTAGAACGGAAGGGGAAGCTAAAATACGTGTGAGTGGGGTGAGCTACCTACTTAACTTTTTTCTCATCTTAATTTGGTATTTTTTAAAGAGATGGGATGAGCTCATTAATCTAAACAAAATGAAGTGTTAGTGGGGTGAGCATAAAGTGGGGTGAGCTTTTTTAAGTATGGGATGTATTTAAAATTTCTCATACTTAAAACATTGCATGCAATAACATAAATCCTCACTCAAGGTACCAATTCATCTCCAAAACACATAAAGTAAATGAATTCCTCGAAATTACAGTAATGGGTCCTCATGAATCTCATTATCAATCATAATTAACCACTAAATCAACAATGAATATCCAACATTACCACAAAATTCACTATAAATCAAAAGGGATTCCATAAAATCACAAATAAATAAAAACCCACTCACCATCAATCAAATTGTTGTTGCAGATCGAATCTTTAGGATCCATTGACTTCAATTCCAATAAAAAAAATCACAGACAAAAAGAGAGATTGAAAGAGAGAGATTGAGAGATCAACAATAAGAGATTGTTTAGGGTTTTATAGGAATAAAGAGATTGGATGTGATTAAATTGAAAGAATGGTAAAGAATAAAGATCATTAGCCCAACAAAATGGCTTGAATTCGATGAACAACGCAGCTTTGCAAACCAGCTCATGCGTGAAAAATATAAAATAAATAAAAATTTATCTCAAATCAGAGAGTTTTAAATTGAGGTCAAATTGGGACTCTTCGATTTCGATTGAGACAATGAGATGAAACCAAAGATTTAGGTCTAATTGTGTTTGAGTCGAATTGGGATTTGGGGGAAATCGGATAATTTTTTGGGAGATTTTATTTTATTTGTTTTAGTTCTTTACGACCCTTTATTATTTAAGAGGAAAACTAGCGGCATTTATAGGCGGGCGGATTTATTTTGGACGGAACTACCCATGGTGAAAAATTATGAAACTCGATATGAATATGGTTGTGGGAGGGTAGTTTTGGTATTTTGTGGGGATAACGGTCGTCCAGCCCAAAATTTTTATGGCTCTCGTTTGTGTGATGAATTAAACTCAGGACCTCTACTTTTTGAGGCATGGTACCAAACCGCATTTTGAGGGATAGTCGTCCATGTGAGATCATAGATTAAATCATCAATGTTTTGATAGTCATTAGTTCCTGGTTTAATTGATTGATTCTTTCGGTTATAATTTTTAAAGTGTGATGAACAACATGCATTAAGCGTTAGCGTTTTAGGTTGAAATAGTGGTTCAAATCTGAGCAAACTCTAGTTCGTTTAGATCGATCTTCATTACTCTTTAGACCCAAAAACAACAGAATTTAAACCTAGATCATAGGTGAGAGTTAGGTCTCAATTTAAATTTCTCTCAGAGAGTTAGGTTCCCATGTTCTAATTAATGGCCAACTACTCCACGAAAGAAAATCTTTATGTGCACATGTAAATTAGGATAAATTTTGGCTACTGACCTCCGACTGCAATGAACCAAACACATGACCTTTACTTCTTGAGGCATGGTACCAAACCACTACGCTAACCCCATTGAAATGTTCGACGAAAACACGTGAAATACAATCCAAAATAATGTGGAGGCTGCTCGTTACCTGTAACATCATTTCCGTCATCGTCTTCGACTCATAGTGGATCTTCTGAGGTAGGCCCATATAGCTTAAGTTAGAAGGAACATATGGGCCTACATAACCACACTCAAGAAAATAATCGGCCCTTATTTGGATTATTATATGGCCCATAAAGCCTATGAAGGAAAATTTTCCCAAACACAATAAAACGCATCTCCATAAGTTTGGGAAGCATCTCCAGCATCTCTTGGCGGTGCAAAAACCTAAAAGCGGGGATCAACAAATGTGTTTAGATTTCATTTACTTTAAATGAAAATTTTCAATGTTGTAAAATTCCAAACATTTTTACCAATCCGTTCGATAAACAACATCAAATTCGGGTGACACTGCTCAGCCTTTTCATCATAAGCTACAAAACACGTCTTATAGACACTGACACATTACCCTGTCTTAGTAAGGACTAGGTTATGAGCCCGTGCTACGCACGGATGTTTAAGTTAATAGTTAAATGCATAAGCCAAAAAGATAATAAATTATGTAGACCATCTCTAGAACTGCCCAAAGAAGGTGCTTAAATTGGTTTATCAAGCACCACATCAACAAAAATAAATGCCTGGAGGTGATTGTTTTTGTGCTTGATTTCCAAGCTCAGAAACCGTTATGCTAGTATATTTGTTTAGAAGTAAAGAGAAAAGGTTAGGCATTGCTAGAGCATTTGAGCTAGTGCTTGAATCTCAAGCTCCTGATGTTCATTTGAGGGATCGTCACTATTATAATTATCTTCAACATAAATTCTATCAAATATAAACAAATATGGAGAGGATTGTACATTTTGAATTCCAATTCACAGATCACATCAATTCAATTAGTTTGGTCAGTGGTCTACAACTACTTACATATTAAAAAATTTAATAATATAAGAGAAAGCATCATCTAGGAATATGAAATGATAAACTTGTATTCATTTAGTGCAGTCCAAATTAATGAAGAAATGATCATTCAAATAAACTCCAAATAAATATAATAAAATAAAGAACCCCAAACAAACAAGGATGGCAAAGTGCATCTTTTGACATGAATACAAACATATTACATATATCAGTATTAAACTCTTGAGACGCATCTAATGGTTTTAAGAATATAGGGGGAGCATTCTTGGCTTTTTTTGTCTCTGGATTTTTGTGCCTTTCTACATCTATTGTGATAATGAGGAAAAATGTTATGCCTTGAATATGTGAAAACAAACATGATACAATATGGGTATTCATCATGTGATTATTTAAGCTCAGTTACAGAAATATGAAATCTGATGCGAATAAAGTGCAAGGTTCTGAGAGTTTTGAGAATCCAAGCTTCTTCCACCTGTTGGGTATTAGGAAGGGGGTTCCCGCATTTTATATCCACAACTGGAATGATATTAGATCCTTTCTTCACGCACTTTTCTTCCTTGGAGCTGAGACCTTTCTTGCATCTTGTTTTCTTGGTATTTTCCTGGTAACTACGATTAACATTTCCATTGTTGCTATTGTTGCATCCACTATTGCTGACTTCATTAGATAAAATTGCCTTAGGCTTGTGTTTAGAAGATAATAGTGTTTATGTTTTGCACTTTAGGGAATCCAATTCCCTGGTCATCAATGAACCAACTATCCCCATTGTTCCTACCCTTATGGAGCCTCCACCACCTTTGATAACCTCGAGTGTCTGAACAATCATCTTCAGAATCCCTTCATCCAATTTCTAATAATATCTTCTAATAGAGAGGAAGCTATAGTCTCAGAAGCTCGTTATACACAGTAAGCAAACTGGCAGCCTGTAATAGAGAATCGTTACTCAGTGTATATAAATTGGAATCTAATGTTTAGTTTCTAGATTCAATGCGAGGAAGTTCGAAGGGTTAAAGAGAAGTCGAGAGCTTCAGTCATGGTCTTTATTAAAGCTCTTATCTTTTGATAGAGTAAATCCACGACGGATATGTCGGGGACGTCTTTTGAGTCACATATGGTGAAGACAATTACTGAATATACTTGAAAGTTAGAGGATTGAGGAGTGGTTTTTGAGTGGTTTTTTCTTTTTTCATCTGTGTCTTCCTCTTGTAAAGGCGTGTTGTTTTTTCTTTTATTTTGGTATCCTCTTATTTTGGCCTTGCTTTTGTTTTTTCATCAATAAAATTTTATACTTATCAAAAAAAAAAAAATATCAACAAAGGTTTCTCAGAAAAAAGACTGGCATACGTCAATGTGGCTTTTTCAGATGCAAGTAAATTTCTACAATTGTTTGACATATTGTAAGATACGGAGAAAAATGTTGAGTCGTCTAGCTTTTTAGATTAAGATATTAATAAACTAAGGTATGTTGCTATTAATAACATATCGAAACTTGTAACAACATATTCGATGCATTTGCGAAAATTTAACAGTTTAGATTCTTTCTTCATAGGATGAAAACTTGAAAAAATGTCACAATTTAAGTTATCAAATTATATTCGCTGAGAACATTGATAAGTTGTAATTCACCTTAACATGTGGATAGGCAGGCAAAGCATTGTCGTTCACAAAGTGTTTGACGACCAGAGCCATGGCATAAGATGAATTTCTTTCAGTGAGTTCAAATGACAGAAGTCTACCTACTTAGTAAGTGTATGGCAGACCTTGAAGTTCAGATTCCAACTTATCATAGAACCCAGCCTTCATATCTGTATGAAAATAATTAATACCTCAAAGTTAGCAGGGTCTAAAAAGAATAAATGTATAAATATTTCATTTAAGTAACTCATGATCAAGGATCAAAATATGTGAAAATTAAAAAAATAGTGATAAGCCAATATTTCAGTAACCAATAGATCTAATGGTCTAACAAACTTAAATTACGCGGAATATCAAGAATAGTTTAAGTTATATTTTACATAAAACATACGTCGATCCGATTATCGACCTTTTATTGTTAGTATTTTTGTTCTAACTTGTTAAACTACAAACATTTTGAACTACACTATACAAATTTTTTTAAAAATCAAAGTATATATGACAGATATATCAGCTGGTTCGACTAATCGAAAGTATGAAAAGTATAAAAACTACCAGTCAATATATTCAGTATATATTAATTATTCAAATACATCGATATAATGTTAATGAGTATAAATTTGTTTTCTTAAAGTAATAAAGTCGATTATCCGATATCAAATATTATCCTTCTTTAACCAACATATCTCGCAATATCCACATTTCAGTAATTTTATAAGAAAAAATGCAGCCAAGACTTATATGGTTGCGGTCAGCCGACTTGTCAATAGAACGTTCAGAAATATTATAAAGAATATAGTACGAACTAACCTTCGTTGTTGACGTGAGGGAGATATTTGAACCGTTGTTGTAAAACAACTTCCTCTATCATATTTATCACTACGTTCATTGAGAGTTGATCGTTGTTGGTCCTTTTATATCCTCCGAATTCTTTAAGACCAAAATAAGAAAATATGGGTATTGCCATAGAATCTCTGCATTACAACTGAATTCCCAATAGTTGTGGTATCCTCCATAAGCTCACCAAAATAACAAAATACCTTAGGCATATTTTTCAGTCCTTTAATTTTCAAAACTGTGGCGTAGTAATCTTACTGAACAGCTCCTTCTCGGGGTCGTTCATTTCCATTAACACAGTAGTCTCCACTGATGTGAGAACTGAAAGAAGATAAAACTCAGACAAATTAAATACTATAAAAGAAAGTCTGTCTGGAACTTTATAGTTGTACTCACCCTCCATTATTTATTTCAGGTAAGTACTTCCATATTCATCGACTTTCTGCTTACCTCCATAATCCCCACTTTAAAAAAAAATGTTGGTTTACATTAAAGTTTTTATTGTCACGGCCCCACTTTACGAGCACCGATATTATCCCTACTTAACCACTGCGGATCTCCAGCAGTGTGGGATTTTTCTTCCTAAGAAAAGGTCTCAGTGACATATAGAGTGAAATTTAACTTAAAGACCATACACCTGGCAGGATCTTAAGCGATGTGGGACTAAACTATTGGTATTACCGTCACCGCTAATGAGTTAGGCGCCTTTCCAATACCCGCTCAGCCAGGGTGTTACAGTCTCCCCACCTTTAATATCGAGCCATCCCCGGCTCTGAATACCATTTTGTCACGACCCCACTCTACGAGCACCGATATTGTCCCCACTTAACCACTGCGGATCTCCAGTAGTGTGGGATTTTTCTTCCTAAGAAAAGGCCTCGGTGACATGTAAAGTAAAATTTTAACTTAAAAACCATACACCTAGCAGGATCTTAAGCGATGTGGGACTAAACTATTGGTGCTACAGTCACCGCTAATGAGCTAGGTGCCTTTCCAATACCCGCTCAGCCGAGGTGTTACATTTATACTTTGAGGGATACTCTTAGGATATTTGCATCGTGGGGGTGCTTAAGGTGACAAATATAGGATTGCATCTTACTTGAAAAATTAAAGGAGAATAAGTTCATATAACCCAAATATTGCGTAGCTGCTCTCCTGCTAAAGTTAAAGAAGGTGACCTGTAAGTTTTTCCAATCTTGAAAGGTAAAGCACCCGAGTTAAGAATCTTATCAAAGATAAAAAATTCTATGTCTCCTTTAGCTTTATTGACATATACGGTTACGTCAGTTAAACTACGTCTAATTGCCATAACTTCAGCATTGTAGCATACTTCTATTGGCAAAGATCAACAAATATTTTGCCAAACACTTGCATATCTTCCTATAAAACGTCTAATCTTACCGGCCACAAAATTTTGAGTAAATTCGTGAATATAAGCATATGGCATGTCTTGAAAAAAGCCGTACCCAAACACAGTAAATCCATAAGCAACAGATTTAGGGACAGCTTTGAACCATGATGTTCAAGAAAGTGAAGACTTGGGTCCAACGCTATTTCACTCATAGAATAAACCCCAATTACCCCAATTCGTAGATAGTTATATGAAAATCAAGTAGTTGGTCGTGTGGAATGCTTCTAGTGTAATTTTCTTTTTCAATAGAACTTGTAAGAAAATCAAGTAGTTGGTCACGTGGAATGCTTCTTTAAACCTTTACGAACTCTAATTATTAGGTACAAAAATGGAAATTAAGAACATAGCAAGTGGTATCTACCACACATACTGTTAAATAAAATAACAACAAATCATAACTAAAGAGCAATGAAAAATAAGAAATGTTTGGCAATTATACACCAAAGAAGCCTATGAAACATAAACTCAAATGCAGTTTTTTGGGTACCATATATGTAGTACCTTCTTCAAATTCATACCTGCGAAAACTTCATACTTTCTCTTTCTTTAAAAAACACTCAGCTAAATTATTCTTTCATGAGATTGATCTAAGACAAGTAATTAATCTTAAAAAAAAACTACAATAATTATCATCTACTACCAAAAGGAAAAAGCTAATTCATCAGAGATTTGCATGATAAAATCAAACTATGAAATTTTTGCTCCAGATTTGAGTTAAGTGTCTTTGGTGGTTTACTAATCGCTTTACCTTTATCGTATAATTCATTATTCTTGTCTTTCTCCGGCATGAAAGTGGTTTCTCATTACATTAGTTATCAAATCCATAATTGCTTCCTTTTTATATAATAACATATTGATTTTTGACTATTTGCCTAACTAACGATTAACGCGAATCAAGAAAATGCTAATGTTGCCTACTCTAAAATCATTTAATTATCCTATTACACTAAAAACTATTCAATTCGCGTAAAAAAAAAAAGAGCTCAAGTAAAAACATAATTCGATTAAACTCTTTATTACTCACATGTCCTTGAGGATTCCTAGATTGCTCCCAATAGATTGTGTGAATATCCGAAACCTTGAGAAACCCCGACTTATACGGCTCTATATCGGCATTAAGAACACCGAAAAAATGATAACATGTTTGAGAAATATTCAGAGTAAAGGAACAATAAAGAAATAAATTATAAGATATGCTTTATTACCAATGTAAGCTTCAGAGAAGATGGAGGCTAACACATACCTAAAATTCAAAGCATTTGCAACCTGTAATAGAAATAATGACAGAAACTTTGAGATGAGCAGAAATTAGGATTTCCAAATTCCTAAATCCATCAAATAAATAATAATAATAATAATAATCAAAAACTGAAAGCGAAAAACATACCAGTTATTTTTTTAGACATTGAATTGATGCAGAAAGAAATTTCATAATAGAGAGAATTTCTTTATTGCCTCAAGAACTGTTCCATTCCGAAAAAATGCACTATTAGATCATTAAAAGCAACAATCATTGGCCTCAGACGTGCATATTCTAAGCCATTTTCTTCCAATTATCCTCAGCAACTAATAATTATTCAAAACCTATCAACAATGAATGAGATACATCAAATTTAACTACTCAACAGTTCAATAATCTATTACAAATAAATAATAATTTAACCCAACATAAATATTCAGGAAAAGAAAATCTGCTAATTTGTTTCAAATGTTACACAAAATGGATGTTGTGAAACTAATACTTTCACGTCTATTATGATGATGAGACTAATTATATAAATCGAATACACAATTATAGAGAAGATAATTCTAATTAAGGATCCATACCTTTTCAATCTCCGTAGATGTCCTTCCTTGGATACGCTTCAAAATGGATAATAGCCCTCCAAATTGCTATAATGCAAAATCAGAAAGAAAATAGAGAGAATGCCCTCTACAAATTAAACGAATTACAGAGGAATTTAGTCACATAACCCACAACGAAATCAAAGAGGGAAACCTGATTCAAAGAAAACCGAAAGAGAATGAAAACCTACAACAAAATCAAAGAGGAAAACCTGATTCATAGAAGATATATCATGCCTCCAATCAATTTAATGTAGAGAGAAGAAATATGGATTTGTGAAATTGTAACAATTCCAATTACTCTTTCAATAGAGGAGAATCATTAAGACCATTATCGTTGAGTTCATTGCCGTTTCGAGAAGTTTTAGAGGAGGATTTGAGAGTTCGTAAAGAGGAGATAACGTTTGTAGAGAGAATGGGAGCACCCCATTTTAGGAGTTTTAATAGCTATTATAAATTCTTTGAGTATTTTTTTTTGTCAAAACTAACCCTTTTGTTTTTAAAGAAGTGATGTGACATCTTCTTTGTAATTAAAACCATTAAGACATATACACCACGCGGGACAAACGATGCCACGTGGGACAAACACAGCCACGCAGGACAATTACCGCCACGTAGGACAAAACTGAGATTTATAATATAAATGACATGAACAAGCAGGGCCGGCCCTGGCTATAGGAGTCAGAGACGACCGCCTAGGCCCCCGATTTTGGACCTCCAAATGGTTAAGTAGTACTAAAAAAGGGGCCCTTAACTATCATAAAATAATGTTACTTTAGTGCTTTAACTTAATTGATCTAATCCTAAGGTTAAAAATGTTCAAATCTACAAATTTAATTATTTTTTTACCAGAAAATATGTACATTGAAAGAAACAAAAATCTCCAGATTCAGACCTCGCCTAGGCCTCCTAAACTTCAAGGCCGGCCCTGTGAACAAGTATCTTGAACATATTCATGACAGCGAAGGGGCCTCGAAGTAACTGATGTAGGATATAGATAGACTGTTAGGCCTGTTCGCTTATCTGGTTTCTTAAATAAAAAAAAATAAAAAAAATATAAGCAGACAAGATGTTGGCTGACTAAAACAAAAAAAATTAAAGGTAAAAAAGTGGGAAAAGGGATGGTATCGAGAAGAGAGAGAAGTAATATTTCTTCTCTTAGGTGTTGAAGAAGATATGGATGAAATAAGGCAAAGCGTGGAGGCTTATCCACTGATTTGCCTCTTTTGTTCAATTCTCATAGTACGGTGAGAGTTGGGTGTGTCGTGTGGGGGACAAACATAGCAATAAGATCATGAAGAATCTATAACAAGGGATACTATCCAATGCTCCTTTACTCTCCCATACCAAAACAACCTCCAAAATCATGCGTCCAACCACCGTTCTCCATCGACTTGTCAAGCTTCGTCTTATAAATTTCGAGGCCCCCCAATCCCTACAGGCTATAGTCTTTAGTCTTCACAATCGGTCATCCATGAGTATTTAGGTTAGATTTATCCAGACTTACCCGACATGTGTGTCTGCCAAATCTCATGTGCTATTCACTCAAAATGGTAATAAATTATGAACCTAGATAACTTATAACTTTGAAGCTCAATGACAATTTTTTTTTTTTTTTTTTTTTTTGAAATCCAAAAGTTCGTCAGGTTCATTATTTGTTACTATTCTCCAAGCCATGGTACCTTGGCAAGCTGCACTCTCCATTTTAAGTCCAGATAAATTTTGTTGGGTAATCCCTAGTGTTGGGTTTCAAACTCGCGACCACTCTCTAATAAATGGCCACAACCACCAGGCAACACCAAAGAGATATCCAAAAGCAGGAACGATGTGAAAAATGAGAAGATAAACGATTTTTGGGTATGTAGTTAACTAAATTTAGAGGGATCGGATATAGGGACTAGCAAGTGGCACATTTAGGGCAAGTTGGAGTATGGTAATAACTTTACAGTATGGAGCACTGGATTTCGATGTTTATAATATTTAGATAAAGCCATACTTATCTCCTCAATTTTTTTCCTCCAAACTTTACATAATTCCAAACTAGCTGCCCTTTCACATTGATGCTATACCTATCTAAGATGACAAAAATAATAATCTATCATAGTATAAATATCATGTATTAGTCTCCCTTTGAAAAGTGGTGTTTGAGATAAGAGAGAAAAGGGTTATGTATGTGTCTTTGAGAGAGATAAGAGAGGTCTTCAAGCATAGATAAGAGTTCCTTCCTTCTTGTATTGGGAGGGGAAGCATAAACGCATGGTTGTTTGGTGTAGAGGTTTAAGGCATAGATCTATAGACTTAAGATATCATTTTTATAACTTTGAGGATGGATTGTTTTTTGGAGCAACAAAACAACCATGGGATCATGGGTGAAAAAGAAGAAGATGATCTTGATTCAATATCATCATCATCTTCTTCTTTGAGTTTTACAAGTGATTCTATCGTCTCGTCTTCATCAGACTTGATTGAAGAAGCAACATCTTCTTCTTCATCTTCATCATCAGATCAACTCTCTAGTGGTCCTTTGTTTGAGATGGCCTCCCTCATGCAACAACTTCCCTTCAAGTAAGTCTCTCATTCCCTTTCCCTCATATGTTTATAGTTTTTGTTATGGTTCTCATATGTTTCTTGTTTTTGTTATGGACAGGAGAGGGTTGTCAAAGCATTTCCAAGGGAAGTCACAATCTTTCACATCTCTATCAAATGTGAGATGCTTAGAGGACCTTGTCAAGGTGGAGAACCCATACAACAAGAAGCTAAAATCATGCAAGAGTTATGGAGGATTGTTATTGGAGAGTCACAAAGCTTCATCTCCTCCAATGAGAACTACTAACACAAAGACCATCTCAAAGAAGAGTTCAAAGAGAGGTGCCATTTACTCAATGGGTGCAAAGAAGAGTAATGGCTTGTTGTGCAACAAGCCACCCGCTCCTTCTCAAAGGAGTAATAGTACTTCTAGTTTTTGCAATCATAATACCCCTATGTTTGCTTGATAGCTTATTGAGTCTGGAACTAATATCATCTATAGAGCTGTAACAACTTATTAGCGAGAAAGCAAAGAGAGAGAGAGAGAGAGAGAGAGTATCCTTGTTTGACCTTGCCAGATAAGGTTATGGAGATTGAAAGTGTTTGTAATGGGAACTCTATTAGCCTAATTAATTATAATGAATGTAACGGATCTGTAATGGAACTTTATAGCTTAATTATAAGACTATTGAGACTAATTGGTTTGCACTTTTAAATAAGAATTCGCCTAAACCATTAGTTTGGTTTGGCCAGGCCTCCACCAAGGTAGGGGTGGGTGGTGGTGGGACGAGGACTGGGTAAAGGGTGAGTGGCTTTCAGTGGCAGCCCAGACTCAAAACTAGGGTTGTACTAGCCTGACCATTACGTTATGGCTTCTTAAGGCTTTCTGATTTGTAAGATGGTTGATGCTGCCTGAGGCCATTTCATACATGTATCTGAAAGTGAAGCTATGGATTACTTACTGTACAATGATTACTGTCGGCCGCTGGCGAAAACATAAGAAGTTGAACTTCAGAGTTTCAACTTTTAAGTATGAAATTTTTAGTTTCTTGTCTAATAAATAGCGAGATGAGCTTCTACATTCATTAGAGTACAAATACCTCCATGTTCCTGTTCTGAATTTTTTTAGGCCAATTCCTGCTCTAAAATTTGCTTATCACAAACCAGAGATTGAAGTGGCTTGTCTTCAGAAATTATGTATAGAAACTAGGTTTACCTTCTATAGGAAGCACTATTTAGCAAGCAGGAGGCCATTCAAATGATACTCGATGATCCATTCGAAGGACTGCCCTCAGAAAAGGAAAACTCACTCTACAAGTAAGAAATCACATATGTAGACTTGGTTTCCTCTTGAAAAAAAACCATTTTATCATTTTGAGCTGTAACATGATTTTAGGGGAGAAAGCCCCCTTTGAATCATAATATCAAAACATTAAGATGGGGTAAAGGAATTAATCAACTATGGGTCTATGTTAACCGGTAATGTTCGTAACACCAGTTTGCCGTTTCCATTTTCCAAGATATTGTTCGAATCAGAGCTCTGTTCAAACCATTCTCCTCGTACTCGAAGTCCAGCATCCCTCATAGCATTCATGGCTGACTGATGCAATCTTGCATCCAATTCCATCCCCTCTGATTTCATATCCCTCACAAGTTTAACCAACTCCTCGACTCTATTACTCTTTGAAAAAACTCCGACCATGATTCCCCCTAAAGCCCGATCAATCTCTCCCCCGTTGAGCCGATACTCCTCGTAAAACTTCAAGCACATATCAAACTCTCTAGCTTTACTATACGCGCTTACTATACTTGTGTAACTAACTTTGTCAGGCTCGATTTTCCTTCGCTTCATCTCCTTCCAGAGTTTCTCCACCTGCCTTAAGTTCTTGACCTTTCCATGCATGTCCAAGAGAGAATTGTAGACCCAAATGTTAGGCTCACAACCTCTCTCTTTCATCTTAGCTACAAGCTTCATTGCTTCCCTTAACTTTCCTACCTTCCCATACATAGAGACCATACTAGAATACGCCACGACACATTTTATAAAACCCTTTTGTTCCATCTCGGAGAATACCATTTCAGCTTTGCTGTACAATCCTAGACGGCAATACACGTTTATAATCGAAGCATAGGTCACTTGACCAGGTTCACAGCCATATGAAATCAATTCCTCATATACTCTTATTGCTTCCCTAAACCCCCTTTTCTTAGAGTAACCATTAACAACTGTACAAAAAATGCAGTCTGATATCCTGGTTTTTGCCTCTAAAGCTGCTCGAACAATTTCTAGTGTTTTCTCCAGTAATCCTGTTTCCACATACATCAATATAAGTTTCAGAAACAATTCTGGATCTTTTACCATTTTTTTCTCTTTCGCTTCTTGGAATAGTTCCTCTGCAGCTTTAACTTCACGGATTTTTGCAAAAGAACAAATTAGAGAAGAGTAGATGGATAAATCTTCGGCAATTCCCTTATTAATCATTGCCCTGAAGAACTCCAGAGCTTCGGAAGGGCGTTGCGACTTTCCCAATGAATCACATAAGATCCCATAAATTTGAGAAGAAAATGGGGTTGAAGCATAACCGCGGCTTTCGAATTCATGAAACAGGGATAGAACTTTCTCAGTGTTACCAATTTTCCGATAAGCGTCCATGATCCTACAATAACAAGCAGAATCCGGGAGAAGGCACGTAGATTTCATTCGATCATACACAATAATTGTACTACTATACATATGGAGCTTGTTATAACCTTTCATTGCCGAATCAAACGCTGAAACAGCAATATCCCCTTCGGATCTAAAAGTCTCCAGCAAGTTTTCCGCCATTTTAAATTTCTTAGCTCTAATGAAATTTCCTACTAATCTCGAACAAGTAGAATTATCAGGAAAAACTCGAAAAGCACTAAAATCTTGTGAAAGTGAGTAAATGGAGCTCCATTGTTTGCATCGAACCAAATACCTGATCAGAAGCTTTAAGGTCAAAGAATCAGGTCGAAACTCAGGTTGAGACTTCACCTTCTGGTAGTAGTTGAAAGCAAGAGGTTCAGTTTCAGGATCTTTACATAACCCACATAGGAACTTGTTTAGGTTTTCATTATCAAGTAGTATTAGTTCATCTTCAGAGAATTTCCTGTCGAATTTGAAGGAGCTAAGGTCCTTTGAAGTGTCTTGTAAAAGCGGAGGGGATGAAAAGCAGAAAGAGTTCACGGACAGAAGTCGAGAGTTCGAGGAGGCGAAGGCGAAGAAGGGGATGATGTTTGAGGGAGAAATTAGGGTCTTGGATAGGGTAGGGATTGAAGTTAGTGACCAGTCTGTGGTGTGGGATATTGCCATTAGAGCGAGAGAGAGCGAATTCACAGTTATATATATACCTTATCCCAAGTGGATTTCCTACTGTCTTTAGAGTGTTATATTGACCACTAAGGAAATGACATGTGGAAGAAGCAGAATCCTAAAACTAATTGTGCTTTAACTCCCAAAATCATCTTTACTTCTGGACTTGTTACCTAAATCACATGCCTTTAATCTAAGGGATACACTAATTATTTTCAAACACTAGATTACTTTCTGCAACACGCATACACTAATTATTTTCCCATGGGCAATGTTAATATTATCTTATGACCAAGTAGCTAAATTGGAAAAATAGGGCAGAAAAATTACAAATAAAGGGACAAGTTATTTAAGCAAAATCAGGCTAGTAACTTATAGGTGGGGCATTTTCGCCAGCGTTTCATCTTTGCTTTTATCAGTTTCTGAGTTATCTCGTCTTGTTTCTATTTCTAACTACTACTCTTTTTTCTTGTTTTCCTTTTGCTCTTCTATATGCTTTAAAAAGTTTTGGGTATATTATTTGAGCAGTCTCTTTCACTTAACATTTTTATTTTACGTTTTTAATAATATAAAACAATTTCATATATCTAGATTGGTGGAATCGACCTCTTGCTGAATTATTTTCGTACTTTGAATTTATAACTACAGATGCTTGGCTCCTTTTTGGGCGGATTATAGATCAGTCAGGAAAGTGGCAATCGTTTTGTGGGGATTATCAGAGTGAAAGTGGTAAAGTAATTCTTGCCTATGCAGGAAGAAATTATGTTCAATCTGTTATCTAATAGGAACTACAAACTAAAAGCAGTTGGGGTAGATCTTCCCACTTTGGTGCACTACTTAAACTTCAATGAAACTCGATCTTCGATCATATCCGTCATCTCTCAGGCCTCTAAACCCTCAAATTACACCTAAATGAAAACAAATAATCCAAATATTACCAGTCCCAGTTTCGATACTTCACAGATTGAAATTTAATGTTCAACCTAAGATGTTTTTATATCATTCGATATATTTTTCTGATTTTGTCTATTCTAGAACGTATTTTTTCAATGAATAATTGGTAGGGATCATCTAAACTTACTTGCTTTCAAAAACTAAATATTTAAAGGAATATTGTCTTCACATATATAGCTTTAGACACAGTTAAATGAAAGTTAATGACTATGTTCCAAACATATGGTTCAAGTCTTGCTGGAAAATGTATTGGTTCTGAAGGTTACGTGGAGATACTGTAGATCAAGCCGGATTATCTGGGTCATCCATCTTGCACCTCCTACTTAGAGTTAGAGGCTGCAGCTCCTTAACAGAAACAGGGGCGGAGTGGCAGTTTTGCAATTCATGTTTTAAGGATTCTCTTATATATAGTAACTTGTAAGGGTTGAGTGGTACTTAAATTCGAGTAACAGGGAGAGGCCAAGGCATAGTACAAGGGAGAGAAGACAAATTAAAGAAAACCACGTTAAACATATCACACTGTGATTATTCTTTATTATTTGTTTTCTCTATTTCCTGTGATCATTGTATTACCAACAAGTCTTAATTTTCAATTAGATGGAGACCCATAACACAATATTAGTTCGGAGATGAAACGGAATCACAAGCGAAAGATATAAAGCATGTGGATACATACAGTTTGATATTTTTATAACATAAGCGTGTCAAAGTGAATTAAAGCATGTCTGACATTTTGTTCTACAGAAGCATACATGTACAACACAAAAAAAGAGGAAAATTATAAACTCATGCTCACTTATTACATTAAAAGGATACCTGGATACCGAGCAACACCATTAATTGAGAAACAAATTCAGGATGACCCGGCCATGCTGCTCCAGTCACCAAATTTCCATCAGTGAAACAACGGTGTATTGGCTCCGGTTCTAACCACGTTGCCCCCGCTAAGACCACATTGAGCTTCACAGCGGGATATGCGGTACATTTTCTTCCCTAATACAGCAATTACCAGAAATCAGAAATTGGTATATATCAGCTAATACCCTTACTTTTAAATCTGATTGTAGAACAATAAAAGTACAATTGAGTTACAAGATGTATGAAATTGGATAGGTAAGATATTAAACTTGTTTAGATTCTTGATTTTTTGAGAAAAATGGAGGTTCCTTAGATCAACATGGTTCACATCAATGAAACAAGTTTGCTTTAGCCAGAAATAAATATTAAGGAGGCAGTTTCAAAATATCATATACTTTTTTTGTAAGAACTATTCTTATGGGCACTCTATGAGTTGTTACTTATAGAGGATTGACTTCTATAGGTAATAGAGTTGTAAGAACTATTCTTATGGGCACTCTATGAGTTGTTACTTATAAAGGATTGACTTCTATAGGTACTAGAGTTAGGGAGAAAAGGAGAGGGGATTGAAACCTAGAGGCAAGGGTCAGATGTTAGCAACTAAGTGTACACCTATCTAGTAAATGCATTACTCTAACAACAAATCAATAAACATAGCCTACATGATATGAGACCATTACCTATTCAACAAAGTTATTTTAAACAACAATAATAATAAAAAACCAATATACGAATTCCTTGGCAATCCAATACAATGATAATATGGGCATATTTCGGGTAAAATTTGGCCTGGGAGGCTATAAGATGCAACTAGGCAATGGAGGGTCTCAAGTTTTTGGTTCAGTATCATCACTTGCTCTTCAGATGTGAACCTTACATGAAGGTTGTCAAATGTACATATGCCTCTTCAATTCTAGTGATCCATATATAAATTACTGATTCCTGAAAGAACCTCCACTGTGTTATCTAAGTTTAGACGTTGTTGACCCATAGAGTTGCAGCTTTTAGCGTAGACCCCCATTCGCCTTCTTGCCGCTTACAACATTAGGAGCGTAAGCTTAAATTCAATAATATAATGCGGTTTCTTGGATAATAATTAACTTTATGATACACATCTAGGGAGAGGCAAACTGTAGAACTTGCGGGGATAAAGTAAAATTTAGATAGCATAGGAAGAGTTAAAGTAATGAACTACCTTGAGAACATCTGCAGCAGATAATATTTGCTGTCCATGACAAATGGATGCAACGGGTTTTCCTGCCTTCATGAAGTTCTTCACCAATGCAAGTACATTCTCGTCCAACGCGAGATACTCTGGTGCTCGGCCTCCTGGAATCACGAGCGCATCATAGCTGAGAGGATCTATAGCATTGAAGTTTGCTGTCAGGGGGAAATTATGGCCCGGCTTTTCACTGTACGTCTGATCCCCTTCAAAGTCATGGATAACTGTTATGCAGGTATCCCCTGCCAGCTTTTTAGGGCAAACTGAATCAACATGACACCCAAGAGCTTGAAGAGACTGAAACGGAACCATGACTTCGTAATCTTCCATGTAGTCCTACAAATGCAAGGAAGAAAATGATGCTTAAAAAGCTCGGCTAAGATCTGCTACTCGGTTGTTAAGAATATTGTAAATATGGCAAGTGTAAGAAAATAAGCTAAAACCATAATTTTTATTTGGGTTTGATATCCAGATAGATGGTCCAAGAGGGCTGACATTCATATATGTTGTCATTCAGGAAATGTTGCAAAGAATATGAATATTAAGATGGAAAAGAGGAAAAATAGACTTAATAAGACCAAAAATGAAACATCGTCAGATGATATGAAAATAATAGTCAACAAACAAATTGGTTTAGGGCGTCTTTGGTTCATGAAATGAGAGAATAGAAGAAAAAAAAGGTCCACCGATAACTTTTTTTAAGAAAATGGTTGATCACGAAATCATGGAAATCAATCTAGATATCCTTTGTTTTCTATGTAGTTTTCTCCTTCAAAATGCTCTCCCTAGATTTTCTCACTTTGTAATTCCTTTCGAAATTTATCTCCAGATTTATCTTTCTAAATGTTCACACTTTATTTAGTAGTTGAGCTAGTTTTTACAAGATCAATGACTCAAGATGAATTTTGGGTCCCTAGAAACAAGTCTTAGGTTCCCTAACAGCTAGGCATCAATACAAGTTCAGTACATAAAATAGGATTCAAAGCTAAAAGAACATGGTATGAAAATATTGAATAATATACATGTATTATTTATCTGTACCACATCCTAAGTTTAAGAAAATGAAGAATCGCAACCCATGCATTGTCCTATTGCACGCATGGAGTGTTTATGTGCATATATGATACATAGTGCAGCTTCCCGTTCTTCCGTCTATGTTCTTAATGAATTAATGTTTAACCACTAATTAAATGGTTATAAGTTACTTTCAATCTTCTAAATGACTAAAACATATATGATGGATTTATAATGTTATCTGAAATTATAATGCTGGAAACATCATAAAGAAAATCGATACTTACCCCACAAAGGAACAAAATCTTCTTATCAAAACCAGTTACAGTGCCTCCTAGTGCTTTCACAAAATGTCGAATATACTCAGGATGTGCTTCATATGTTGCTGCAGTTATAAGATTACCATCAACTACACATTTCGACATAGTCTCTGCTTCAACCCAATCAGAACCCGCATGAATAAGTACGGACTTCAAGGACGGGAATGCCGTGCATCTTCGACCTGACACCAACCCTGCAGCGGCCAATATCAGTAGGCCGTGGCAAATAACTGCCATAGGCTTGCCATTGTTAGAGAACTTCTTCACCAAATTAATGACAGATTCGTCCATGGCAAGATATTCTGGAGCACGTCCACCCGGGATAATCAACCCATCATATTTGCTTGCTTCAACCTCGTCAAAAGTTGCATTAAGAGTAAAATTGTGGCCCCGTGACTCTGAATAACTCTGTAGCCATGATTATACATGAAAACATAAGCAGAGTAAACTAAAACAAGAACTAGTGAAGTGTCGGTCGTACTTCCTACCAGTCCACCATTATGTTGCCATAATTTATGTGCCCAAAGTGAATGTTACCAAGCATGTATGGAGTTTCTTTAGTAATGCATGTGGTGTTCCTTACAAAAATGTTGAATCCCTTTGGGCTAAACTAGGCAAATGGTTTATGCTTGCTGATAACAAATCTCATCTGGGAATCATTAGACTGTTACCCAGTTTCATTGTGTGAGAAATACAGAGAGCAAGATGCAGGTTAAAGTATGATGGGGTCAGTCAGAATACACAAGAAGAGGGTAACAAGAAGATCATTCTTAGGACTATCATAATCTATTAGTGGTCTCTCTGTTGCTTTAAGTTCTACAGTTAGGTCTGTCAGTCGGTTGGTGAAAATGCTCGCCAGTGGACTGTACCACCGTCTAAAGAGGAAGGGAGCTATGCTGCCATTCATAGCAACCACTACTTCCACGGGTAAAACTTTCGGCCATCCTAATACCACTTTATTCTATATTCTATCATTGCATATTTGCATCATTGTACGAGGTCCAACCATGTTCTCGGCAATTCCTATGTACCGTATCATCACATATTTCTATAATACCAATACGCACAATAATTATTTGATTATTAATAAGTTCACACAATTGAGTTACCATTTCCAGAGAAATATAGTTATAAATGCCATAACAAGATTTCGCGAGTTACACCCGCATATCAACAAAATGAAATTCATCTCAAATTCGCAAATCTATTCTTACTTGCTATTTGATTATTAAGAGCATAAGTTCAAAGTTATCTCAATTTGACTAACTATAACAAAGCTATTGAAACATTGCCTTATATATCGCAGTTCGGCAAATATCTCCCGCTTTCTTTCCTGGGCAAACCGCGTCTACCGAGACTCCGTAAGCTTGCAGCGCTTGAAAGGGCACCATCACCTGCATTACAACAACAACATCATCATCATCAAATTGAGAGATAATTGAACTCAATTAGTTGTTTGGTTACCTCATAGTCTTCCATGTAGTCTCCGCATAGTATCAGAACTGATTTTGAGCTCTTAGCCATTTTTACAGTCTTCAGATCAGAGAGTGAGGAAGAGAGATTGCAAGATGTTCAAGGTTGACTGGTTGAGGATATCAGCCTTTTAAAAGCCCAAGCTCAAGCCCAAGCTCGAAGTTAGGGTTAAAAATGTAATATGGCATCATTTGAAAAGAGCGGGAATGTTATTCTCTCAATCTCACGCCCTGAAACTAGCACTGTAGGAATGGACTGGACTATACTCTATATTTGAGTGAGGCAATGTTATTATCTTAAGGATATTCTCCTCTCGATAGTTGCTCTTTTTTTTGCATCTCCTACGGTTTATTTTCGAGTGGAACACATTAAGAATGCGAGCAAATTGAACTCGTAAGCGATCTAAAAATAAAGTTGGTTTTTTTTGTTTGCAGCATACACTTGAATGCGAGAGCTACAATTTCTCGTATACAATTTCGTTGAAGTATGTCTCGTGCACAGGTGGACTAGTCGAGATATATGTTAAAAGAGGATATCATAAGTGGGGGGATCTCTACCGTAAAAATACGAAACATCTTCTCCATTGTGATATAGAAAGAAGACTAAAAATGAGAATAGATTTCTAAGAATCCATGGTATAAGAATTGTCAATATGGAGGTTCAATCCAATTCATACAACAATAATCTTTGCTAAAGTGAAAAGACATTTTACAGTCATGGTCGTAGCGGTACCTATAAGGTTTATCAAACAGAAAAGGGTTGCCAGGTTTGAAGTAATGAAACCTCTCTGTATTTTCGATGAAACGACATATCATATTCTTCCATATTCTTGTAACTGGCGATTCTGGAACTAATAAAGGTAAACAGCCTTTACCTGCAAATAATACTCGACCACCTAATTTTGGTACCCCAACCCAAATCATCCTGGGTCGATCAAGCCTTAAAATGAGGATGTAAGATTGCATTACCGGAGACAAGAAAACCTCTCCATCAGACACAACCAACTCACAATCTGGGAGCAATAGCGTAGAATCAAAGTTCCCGTAATCGCGTAGATGCACTTGTTCTGGCATTGGGAACTCAGTCCAAATTCCTTGAGTTGTATCAAAAGTTCCCAAAGTCCCATTAGTATTCATGCAGTAAACAATCCCATCCAAGTATACTATACGTTGGTAGATGGGAAAACGACACTTGATTTTAGTCTTAGTCCAAGAATTGCCCGCCAATGCGACATATATTGATAATAAGTTTCCTTGTAGTATCCACCATGCTTAAGATAAAGCAATCCGGAGAAGTTGGGGTTGTGTTCCCCAATTGGAATGTTTAGTTCAGGGAAATTTATCCTCTCATTCCTAAACGGATTGTATTAGAGAAAAATGCAATTTTTTCTCGAATATGAGATATTAATAACCAGCCATACTAAAAAGCAAAGACTTGTACTCTTACCGTGCCCGAACTGTGAGGATTCTCTTCTCATCTGGGTCGTCGAGACCCATGTTATTGATAATGTATTTTTTTACTGTGATATGGGTTGTAGAGCACACTTGAGGTTAAAGATCTCTTATGCCATTTAAGAAGCTATGGAAGTTCTTTTAGTGGTTGTGTACCTCACATATGGTTCACCAGCTCTTACAAACGGCAGGTAGATGCATTTGATCCATATAAACCAATTTCGACATAACGGATTCAATGAGTTCTTGTGGAAGATTAGACCATGGTCTCTTCTCCACTCTTTTTGAAATATACTGTTTTCGACATCTTTGTCATTTGGGAAACATTTTTTTCTTCTCCTTGTTGTTTCTGCAAATATACAACATTGGTTAATTTGATAACGAATATAAAATCCTATTAAATCCTATTTTTTGGAATGGTATTTGTGAAATACAAATTCCTGCTAATTGAAGCAATCAAAACAAGATACATGTTTAGAATTCATGAGATCTTTGGAAGGTGTTAAAAGGTAAAGGGGCTAAAATATATTATTGCATAGTGTTAAGAGTTTTGCATAGTCTTCAAACTAGGTTTCAGAATTTGGATATTGCTCATGGAATTTTTTGACGTATGATGTATTGCTCGTGGAGAAATACCTGAGCCTACCAAAAATCAAAAATCAGGTTTCCAGAATTTGGATATTTGGATATTTAAGAAACATCAACAATTCGTATCATGCAAATAAAACAATTCAAAGGGGTTATAGTCTTTAAGTTTAATGTTTATAAGAAACTAAAAGACTAAATCAAACACTAGAAAAGTGCCTAATAAGATTGAAAAAGAGAAACTTACATTACTGTAGCTTTTGATGATAACTCTATACTCAAAAAAAGGATAGTAGAAGAGGACCGAAAAAAATTATAGGCTTCTTAGTTTAGAAAAACTGCATTTAAAGGCACAAAGATAATCTCTAAGAGCATGGGCAGCAAGATAGCTATCGCTATGTTAGCGATCCAAACTCGTTAAAAATCCCTTTTTCAGGCTAGCTATCGCTCAAATCGCACTTATTTCAAGAAAATCAATGGCTATCTGCCCATTCATGTCAGCGTGTCAGTGGGGCACCCTAAATCAATTATTAAAAAAAATAAAATTATAAAATTGTTTTATTGATTTTTTTTAATATTTAGCATGTGCCAATTGAATTGGCACAGTGTATATATATATATATATATATATTTTATTTTATTTTTTTATTATATACAAAATTTTAAAAATAATGTTGGTGCCAATTCAATTGGTGTGCATCAATTGAATTGACGCACAACAATTTTATTTTTATTTATTTAAAATAAAGAATATAAAAAAATAAAAACTGAAAAATCTGACATCCATCCCCACCCTGAAAAAGAACATTTTTTACCCCTAGCTACATGTCATATTTTCTCTTAATTTACGCCTACGTGGCTCCCATGCTCTAAGTCGTTGTAGACTGCTGTAGGACTCTTAAGTCTTAAGTAATCTTATCTCAGTTACTTGTTAGAAGACTACTTTAATATAAAACATCTCCAGGAATAGTCTTAGCTTAGTTACTTGTTACAAGACTTCTTTAATATAAAACATCTTCAGGAACATTAAGGGTGCACCATAACTACAAATTCTGAGCCCCTGGGTGACCTCTAACCTTAAACACACTCTTGGAGCAGATGCAACAGCTAGGTGGATTGAAAACCACCAAAAACCCATTTTTCATGCTCCATCCAAAAAAACCTACAATATTTGAAAATCTACCCTAGGTGAACTTGGGCACACACCTTTTAAACCGTGAGACTGTAGGGACCTATCCCTAGACCTAGTCCAAACTCGAACTACCTCAATATCAAACTCACGCATTACACACATGACATGTACAGTCAGCATTAACACCTAGACCACAAAATGATAAAGAACGTGGATCGAGCACTACAGTAATATATGAACAAGTCAAAGACACCTGTCTCCCACAAACTAACAGTTACTCATTCAACTACTACTTACCTCCTTATCCGGAGAACGTGTTTTTACACGATAATGAGCTGCAGGTAAGGTTTATATAAAGAAAAAGTTCTAGAGGAGATAGGGACCAATAAAAACTAGATTTTCTAGATTCTAACACAGGAATTTCTAGAATCTAAATACCACAAAAGTTCTTATTTCAAGATCAAACATTTCTAGTTCAAGAGATTACTTGTAATAAAATATCAAGCCTCAAGCAATAAAAGTTATAATTACTAAACCCTTAACTCGAGGTTGTGGTTTTTTACCTATTCAAAGGTTTTCCACGCTAAATCACCTGTATCATTTCTTGCATTTGTTAAGATTCGAGGTAGCTACTCTCTCCTCTCTGACAAGAACGATACGCGGAATAAGCCTTAATAGAAGAATTAACCAAGCAAGAACAATAACGACACAAGAATTCCCAGATGAGGGAAGTGGAAAACTCTTGTGGATGAAAAATCACTCCCCAAACAATTCACTATGTTAATCAAATAGGTTACAACAATCTCTTCAAGCTTCTCAAACTTTAATGGAGTCTCTCTAATTCTAGGTCTAGAATTAAACTTACGTAGGAAGGATAGGCTAACAAAATAACATAAGTCCTTTTTATATACTAGATGACTAATTACAAGTATAACAGATCACGAGGCAGAACTCAACGTCTCAGAAGAAAACTCATTTAAGGTAGCCAGGCAAATCTCGTTCGAACGAAGCACAAAGTCGTTTGAACAACTTGAACAATTTGTGGTTCTAGCCCTAGAAACAGATATGTCATTCGATCAAAGTCTAATCTTGTTCGAACGACTTCTTCGGTCTTTAAGAGTAAAACGTAAAATCTTACAATCACGTTCGAACGAGCTCCAATCTCATTCGAATGGCTTCGACCTATTTTGAATCCTTCTTCAGCAACTCGGCCAGAACCAGCTCGAGTCTTCAGGCAATATAACCAGTTCGAGCTCCAGGTAACTTAACCAGTTCGAATTTTCAGGATACTTAACCAGCTCGAACTTCTATCGATCTTAATCAGTTTGAATCTGAATATTGAAAACCTCATTTTCAATCCGTTTTCAATCCTTGAACTAAAATAGCTCGAACTAAAACGACTTCAAACATAATTTGAGTTCATACCTTAACAATCTCCCACTTGAAATCGAATCTATGATAACTCATCTTCAGATCTCCAAATGAATTGCTCGAACTACCCGGACCTTCAATTTTGAAGACCCACAAAAGTTGTACATGTTGTCAACTTCTGAAAAGTCACCACCTTTATAAACATATCGGCCGAATTCACATCAGTATGAATCTTCACGAGCTTCAACACACCGTCCTCGAGGAGCGAAGCAAATATAATGATATCGAATATCAATGTGTTTGTTTCTAGAGTGAAAAGCCAAATTCTTTGTTAAGTGTATAACGCTTTGTCTATCACTATACAGCTCAGGAGAATGTTGTTCTTTACCGAGCTATTTCATCAACCCTTTAAGCTAAACCATATATTTGCAAGCTTATGTAGCTGCAACATATTTTACCTCCGTCGTAGATAAAGCTACAATCTTCTGTAGCCTAGAAACCCATATAACCGCATCGCTTCTCAATGTAAACACAAAACCACTAGTATTTTTCCGCCTATTAATGTCACCCGCCATATCATAATCAACAAAACTTTGTAAGCATATTTGAGAACCCTCATAACATAATGCCATATCTTGAGTACCCTTTAGATACCTCAGTATCCATTTCACAGCTCTCCAATGCTCATTGCCTGGATTGCTCATATACCTACTAACAACTCCTACTGCTTGGGCAATGTCATGTCTCATACATATCATAACGTACATTAGGCTACCAACCGCAGATTGATAAGGAACCTTCTGCATCTCATCGCGATCCTTCTGTGTCTTCGGACAACAATCCTTTAATAATTTAAAGTAACCTCCCAATGGTGTACTAACAACTTCATAACCATCTATATTAAAATGCTTAAGTACTTTGCTGATATACTCAGCTTGAAACAACTTCAATTCTCACCACTTTTTGTCCTTTGTGGCACGCATACCAAGAACTTGTTTCGCCGCACCCAAGTCCTTCATAGAAAACTCCCAGAATAATTATTCCTTCAACTTAACAATTTCTCCCATGTCGGCATTTGCTACCAACATATCATCTACATACAGAAGTAGAATAATATATGAGTTTCCCGTATTCTTGATAAAATAACAGTGATCTGCATTGCTCTTCGAATAACCATTTATGGATATGAATTGTTCAAACTTCAAATACCACTATCTCGACGCTTGTTTCAAGCCATATAAGCTCTTCGTGAGCCTACACACAAGATCCTCTTTTCCTTTCACAGAGTACCCTTCTGGCTGCTTCATATAAATCTCTTCATCGAGGTTGCCGTGAAGAAATGTTGTCTTGATATCCAGTTGCTCAAGATGCAAATCTTCAACTGCAACTATATTCATCACAACCCGAATTGTAGACATCTTTACAACATGAGTAAAGATCTCACCAAAATCAGCGCCTTCTTTTTGCTGAAAGCCCTTCACCACAAGTATAGCCTTGAATCTCCTTGAACAGTTAGATTCGTGCTTTAGTCTGTATACCCACTTGTTGTGCAATGTTCTCTTCCCTTTTGGTCATCGAACTAAATCCCAAGTTTGATTTACTGATAATGACTGCATCTCATCATCCATAGCAAGCTCCCACTTGCTCTTGGCTTCCACATCTAAAGCCTTCTTGTAACTTTTAGGTTCACCACCATCTGTAAGTAACAAGTGATTTAAGGAGTTAACGTACCTAGCCAGAATTCTTGTAACTCTCGACTCTTTTTGAAGTGCTATTGGAATGTTTAGATCATTAGGTTCCTCATTTTGATATGGTACATCGGACTCAACAGCGACTTCTTCGTCATTATCTTCAATGTCGACACTTTCTGTTGTTTCACTTCGTTTACTTTCTACAGGTACTTTAAAATCTTTATACAAGACTTCTTCATTGAATGTAACGTTACGGCTCTGGATAACTTTGTGATTCTTCACATCCTAAAACCGGTACCTAAACTCATCACCACCGTATCTAATGAAAATGCACTTCGTCGAATTTGCATCTAACTTAGTCCTTGTATTTGAACTATCAAGCACATATGAGGTACAATCGAAAATACGCAAGTGATTAAGGTTTATTTCTTTACTGGTCCATGTTTCTTCAGGAAATCCAAAATCCAAAGCCGTTGAAGGCCTTCTGTTAATCAAATACGCCGCCGTACAAACCGCATCCACCCAAAACCACTTTGGCAATCCAGCATTGAGTCTCATACTCCTCGCTCTTTCATTTATTGTTATGTTAATATGGTCTGCAACACCATTTTGTTGCGGTGTTCCAGGAATAGTTTTCTGTCTCCTAATCCCGTTTGATGCGCAAAAGTCTTCAAACTCGTTACTACAATATTTTCCCCTGTTATCCGACCTGAGACACTTCAGTTTCAAACAAGTTTTATTTTTAACTAGAGCCCTCCACCTTTTGAATTTATCGAACACATCTGACTTGTTCTTTACGAAGTAGACCCACAGTTTACGAGTAACATCATCGATAAAAGTAATGTAATAATGAGAACTACCAAGAGAAGATACCTTGGTTGGCACCCAAACATTCGTACATATAAGATCCAGCTTTTTAGGTTTCCTTGATCTTCCAGATAATTTGAAACTAACCTTCTTTTGTTTCGTAAGAACACACTCTTCATAAAAATTGAGATCAACCTCAGCAAAACCCTCTAACTTTCCCTTTGTTACCATTATCTTCATCCCCTTTTTACTCATGTGACTGAGCCATTTGTGCCACGTACTTGTATCAATCCTCGGAGTGACTGCAAAAATAATAGAAATTGTGTTCTGCGTTGTATACAACATTCATTGTCGCAAGCCTCGAGCTACTAGCATAGCTCCCTTTGTAACCTTCCAGAAGGTTGTACCAAAGGTACTCACATATCTGCCATCATCTGTCAATTTGCTAACCGATATAAGATTACACCCCAATTGGGTACAAGTCGCACATTCTGTAAATCCAATATTCCCCTTGAAGGCAACAACAGCCTAACGTTTTCCTTTCCAGTAATATTATGTGCACTCTTATCTGTAAGAAAGACCGTACCGAAGTCACCTTTAACAATATTAGTTTGAAAACCTACGTTCGCAGTAGCATGGAAAGAAGTGTCTGAATCAACAATCCAAGATTCGTTAACATCGTTACATGGTAATAGTAGAGCCTCTTCATAACTAACCTCCTCAGTAAGGTTCATTGTATCTTTTTCTTCATCATCAATCTTTTTAGAAGAAGAAGAATTACAATCTCGCCTAAAGTGACCCTTCTTTCCACAAGTCCAACACGCACCGGGCGGTTTAGACTTTCTTCTTGACTGTGATAGACCCCTTCCAAATTTCGGCCCTTTTCTGTAAGACCTCTCCCTTTCCTCGACGTTCAACATACTGTCGTTTGAACTCGAAGAGGGTTTAAATGTTTTACGTCTATTATCTTCACTCATAATGAACGAGACTATAACGTTAAATTTGATGTCTTCCTTACCCGATAAGTTGTTCACAGCTGTAATAAACCCTTCCCAGCTCTCAGGCACCTGCCCTAA
Organism: Kingdonia uniflora; assembly: GCA_014058105.1. Classification (NCBI taxonomy): domain Eukaryota; kingdom Viridiplantae; phylum Streptophyta; class Magnoliopsida; order Ranunculales; family Circaeasteraceae; genus Kingdonia; species Kingdonia uniflora. Next base: position 1,276,803 of record JACGCM010000252.1, read on the forward strand.
AAGAGCCCACGCTCTCACCTCCTCGGTAAAAGTAATTTTAACGAATTCCAGTTTAGCATGTATGGTATTGAACTCACTGATATGAGCTTGCACACTACCATTATTCTTCATTTTTAAAGTAAACAAGCGTCGTAAAAGATGTACCTTGTTTGCCCCGAACGGTTCTGAGTACATAACGGACAACGCCTCCATCAAACCCTCCATCTAACCTAACGGTTCCAAGCGCCTTGCGATCCAATCATGCCCACTTAGCAGCATCGTATTCTGCTGGCATCATCTCAACTCCACCCAGTGGTAAATCAAGATCATTCTGATAGAGGTAATCTTCTATCAGCATCTTCCACACTCCAAAATTTAATCCATTAAACTTCGTGATCTTTAACTTCTCCTAATTGACCATCGCTCTTCACCACACAAGCTCTAACACTTGCTCTAACACCAATTGTTAAGAATCGAGGTAGCTACTCTCTCCTCTCTGACAAGAACGATACGCGGAATAAGCCCTAATAGAAGAATTAACCAAGTAAGAACAATAACGACACAAGAATTCCCAAAGGAGGGAAGTGGAAAACCCTTGCGGATGAAAAACTATTCCCCGAATAATTCACTATGTTAATCAAATAGGTTTCAACGATCTATCAAAGCTTCTCAAGCTTTAATAGAGTCTCTCAAATTCTAGGTCTAGAATTAAACTTACGTAGAAAGGATAGACTAAAAAAATAACCTAAGTCCTCTTTATATACTAGAGGACTAATTACAAGTAGAACGGATCACGAGGCAGAACTCAACGTCTCAGAAGAAAACTCATTTAAGGCAACTAGGCAAATCTCGTTCAAACGAAGCACAAAGTCGTTCAAACGACTTGAGCAATTTGTGGTTCCAGCCCTAGAAACAGACATGTCGTTCGAACGAAGTCTAATCTCATTCGAACGACTTCTTCGGTCTTTGAGAGTAAAACGTAAAATCTTACAATCTCGTTCTAACGACTTCAACCTATTTTGAATTCTTCTTCAGCAACTCGACCAGAATCAGCTCAAGTCTTCAGGCAACATAACCAGTTTGAACTCCAGATAACTTAACCAGTTCGAATCTTCAGGATACTTAACCAACTCGAACTTCTATAGATCAACCAGTTCGAATCTGAACATTGAAAATCTCATTTTCAATCTGTTTCAATCCGTCTTCAATCCTTGAACTGAAATAACTCGAACTAAAACGACCTCAAACATAATTCAAGTTCATACCTTAACAATATTACATTAATTTTTGTCATATGTACATTTGGTGTAAAATATAATTTCGAGCTAAAGAATTAGGCCATTACAGTGACATCATTGACGGTTGGGATGAGGCTACGTAACTTCATCATAATGGCTTATGTGTGCCACACCATTTGGAACGATGCGCTAGACCAATGAGAAGCAGCTGCATGGCTTATTTGATTTTTTTAGTTGTCGTGTCATTCAGAAGGGCGCGACATCATTAACTTTTTAAAATGATTTTGTTATCGTGCCCTTCTGAAATGCACAGCTCTACTAACCAATAAAAAACTGCCACGTGGTGGCTTGTGATTGGCTCTGTGGTGCCGCGCCCTTCTGAATAGCGTAACATAAAAAAAATACAAATAAATCCACCCTAAAGGTGAGTTTGGGTGTTTTTGGTTTTTGGGTTTTTTTTAGGTGGTTTTGGATAAATCCACCTAGCTGATGCTTATTACTGCTTATGCTGTTAAAATATTTACCACACTCAAACGGGCAGCTGTTAAGTCCGTCGTTTTTGGTGCCATAAAATCAGTGTTGTCTGATGCTAGTAGAGGAGCTCAAAATCGATTCTTCTCTGTGAAGTAATCTTTCTCACACACACTCTCTCTCTCTCTCTCTCTCTCTCTTTCTCTCTGAAGACTGTAAAATGGCGAAGAGCTCAACGACGAGATACTACTTCAAACATTTGACGTTGTTCTTCAATTATCTCTCAAATTGTTTGAATTGCAGGTGATCTTTCAAGCACTACTCAAACAACTGATACACCAACCTTTTTCTCATCAGGTACTGTAAGTTTGTTGCTTAATTTACAGTTTTTGGTTTTAAATTTGCAGTTTTTATGTATTTAGTATGTTGGATATATTTCAATAAGTTTTGTTGAGGGTGCTAGAGTTAGTCAATTACAAGAGATAAAATTTAAAAACTTGGTTGATGGTTTAATACAATGTCGTTGATTTGATTGCGGGGGAGACATTCTTCATTTGCAGTCGAATCTCTCTATGGCATTTACAGCCAACAAAGTGGCGAATTTTTTTATTGGAGCAAGTTAAGAAAAACAAAATAGCATGTCTGTTATAAGACTAATTTGAGAGGCACATTTAAATGAGGGGAAGTTTGGAGACCGGTAAGGGCTAAAAACTCTAGAAACTGAACAATTTAGAGCTCCATCTCTAACTTCAGCATCCCATGAAGAACCTAAACTTTAAGCAATGCCCACCTTAACGTGAGAGTACTAGCTAGCCACCCTCCACTTTCTTCAAAAATAGAGGGAGTTGATGGAAAAAATGCAATGGAACACAAATCAATTTTGACTAGCTTTGTTGTTGGAGCAAGTTAAGAAAAACAAAATAGCATGTCTGTTAAGACTAATTTGAGGGGCACACTTAAACCAGGGAAAGTTCGGAGGCCGTGCTAAAGACTGTACTCTGTTGGAAAAAAACCTTGTAGGTTTATCCTAAGTTTGAATGGTTTATATCTTAGTGGTTTATTTTGTACCACATTGGGTATGTAGGTTACACAACTCTAAATTATAAGTAAGAGTTTACTTATGAGTTGTAATGTACGTGATTTGAGTTGTCTCCAATAGACACATCATGAGGCGTGTCTTAAGGTGTGACCCTTGGTGAAGAGTCGTGCCTTAAGGTGTGACCCTTGGTGAAGAGTCGTACCTTAAGGTGTGACCCTTGGTGAAGAGTCGTAACTTGAGGTGTGACCTTTGGTGAAGAGGCATTAACTTGAGGTGTGACCCTTGGTGAAGAGACACTAACTTGAGGTGTGACCTTTGGTGAAGAGACACTAACTTGAGGTGTGACATTTGGTGAAGAGACTAACTTGAGGTGTGACCTTTTGGTGAAGATGCACTAACTTGAGGTGTGACCCTTGGTGAAGAGTCACCTATACTCTATATAACCCAACTTCGTTTTCATTTTTAATAATCAGTTTTTCAGAGTTTTCTTGAGTCATTTTCAAGAGAGAAAATAGACGCAATCAAGGTTCGTTTGGCAGAGAAATAAAAGTGTTTTCTTCTCTCTGCGACTGATCGTTGTATCCTGGGAGACAGGGGCCGATTATATCCTGCAAAACACTGTGGCAGGGGCGAATCTGTCTTAAGGAGATAGTGTGCATGCACTAGACTCGATCATATCCCGATAAGTGTTTTGATCTCTTTCTAATCTTCTTAACTTGTTTTTGATATTGCCAATTTTTGAACACAGGCTAACAACATACTCTTCATAGAGTTAGAGCTTGGAATGATGGAGATGCTCTATATACTGAACAAATTGGAACTCCATCTCTAACTTCAGCATCCTATGAAGTTAATTTGATGATTCAAGATATAAGGGGTAGTAGATCCAACTCTCACCTTTTTTTTTTTTTCGGCTAAGTGAGAAATTTTATTAAGGAAAAAAGAAGGTTACAGGGGGAACAAAGAAGCAAGAAACAAATGAGAAAGGGAAAGAGCTATAACAACAGGTGACCACACAAGGCTCCTGAAGCCAAGCTAATCAAATCTAAAATATTCAGTAATAGGATCCTCAATCCTAGAGATAAATTGAGGCCTAGAACTATACCATTCCTTGGAACTCTCCATGATTCTACTCGCCCTCTTCGCAGCCAAGTCGGAGCTAAAGTTTTGTTCCCTCCACACTTGCGAGAACCTGAGAGAGATGAAATAATTTCCGACCTCATTCCACTTAGGTTGTAACCTCCATGGAATCTTGTTGGATTGGATAGCAAGAATAGCTTAATTGGAGTTAGAAACCACCCACACTCTATTCCACCTTTACTCTTTGGCTTTAGACAAACCATCGATGATAGCAAAACATTTAGCAAAGAAAGAAGTTACGATGCCCAGATTATGAACCAAAACTCCAATGACTTCCCCTTCGTGGTTTCTGAAAACAACACCAGCTCCACCCAAGCCAGGGTTACCCATTGAAGAACCATCACAATTCTCACCTCCAAACTAACTACAAGATGCTATAAGTACTGTTTATGAGGGGGGAACCAACGGGTTTGGTATAGCAGTCACTTGCAAGGATTTATCCTGACTTGCTGGGCATGTGGGTTGGCGGGGTTATCATATACCCCTGGGACTAGTCAGGTAAATGGTGATAAATTATGAAACCGGATCACCTGGTTTGCTATAAAGAAACAATAAGAACATATAGGGGGTACTACAATTAATGAACTTGATCCTGTTGATGGTGGTATTTCTGAACAACCTAAAGAGGGGAAAAGTAGTAGTGATGCTGACGAGGACTATTCGGATGACTCTGAAGGTGAAGCGAAATTCGAAAGTGATTGTAGAAGTGATGAAATAGTTGAGGATAAGCAAGTACAAGACAAATGCTTCAGAAAAGTTCAAAGACATTTATGTGGAGCAGATTTGTTTATGTTGATGATAATGATGAGACCCATTCATCTCATCAAAAGACCGTAGGGACTGTTTCTATGTTAGAGACAGTTCTACAAATGGATGGTTAAAAACTAAATAAAAAAACTGAAACTTCTCAGACTACTAATGGGATGCCTCAGATGAAATTCAAGGGATTTGGGTCCAATCTGTTATAGTTACATGAGTTTCAATTTCAACTTACTTCTTAAGGTTGAGATGAACTAACAGACTCGCTCTGAAAGTTTCGAAGACCCTTAAGATCAAACAATTCTTTTTGGCTAACTGCTACTATAATCTCTCCTTCTTTAGTTGATTTACTGTATGCAAGCCTTTCACATGATCGATTACAAGTTATGATTCAATCAGTTTTAATGTGACTTTTGTAGTAAATGATGCAATTTGCACAAGTGATAATGGTAAGGGTAGTTTAACTTCAAGCCAAACGATTTTAGCACTGCCCCTCTCTTGAAGCCTGGAATCCTGTCGACCCTTTTCATGAGTCAAACTCTTGGACTTTTTCCTGACTGATAATTGAAACAATAATTTTAGATAGAAGTAGAACCTCTATGAAGGATAATTGACTTTTATTGTTAACTTTAGTAAAAATTTGGGACTCGTTGAACTAGTCCAAATAGGGATGATAGTTAGGATTTATTTGAGCTTCTTTACCTTGGGCTTCCTTCTCAACTAGCAAAAATCAATGAACCTTGCAAATTGCTTCTTCTTTTTTTAGATGTATTAAGAATTCCTTGAACATTTATGGCTTTATATGGACCACTATGCACCTGCTGTCAAAGATAGTTCACAGACACAACCCACACAATTTTTACTATTAATTTTGGACACCTATATTTCATCCTACATCGAATCCGTAGTTACACATCGAGAAACGTTGTTTTGGATACCTATATTTCAACACTCCACTAACAATCATCCTAATAAAATTTACTTAAATAAAATAAGCACATAAATAATTAAAATAGAAGGTGGCCCACGACGTCGTAGGAACGACCCCCATGACCTATCATTATCTTCTTTGTCTGTTTAAATATCTTAACAAGTACAAAGAAAGACTGTTATTGTTGATGTAGAAGTAGCTAGTAGCTAATAGATGATACTTATGAAACTGGGGACTTCTCAATTTGATCTCTCTACTATCACACGTATTTGAAGTGTCGAGCTGGTCAAATAGTTGAGACTTATACACTGTAGACCCAAAATGTTCTCTTCGTAGCATTTATACTTCACCCCCCTCCCACTGTCTTTTTTATTTTTCTGTTTGAATTCATTTTATTTCTTTTTCTTGCTTGAAGGTATCCTCCCGTACAATGCATGTATCTTGGGGTGATGCTGGGTGCTTATGCCCCGTGGGAGATTTTTTCAATTATGCTGGCCCTGGAGAGGATATGGATGCAACAGAGACTTCAGATGATCAGTTTAATGGTCATGTACCGAGGTTGATGGATGCTGGTTATGAGGAGGATGCTGATGCATACTGCTTTTATGCAAGGAGAAGTTACGGTAAAGGAGAGCAGGTACCTTCTAACTTCCTTCAGTTTGTGGATATAGTATGCAATATTTTGTTTTTCTTGAAAGAAGACATTCCGGAGTAACTATTATCTAGTAGAAAAAAATTGCTTTGAATGCCAGAAGCTGATTCTATTATCATCGTATTTGAATGAATCCGATATCCTCTATCTTTTCAGTAGGCAGTATGGTATCGAGGTCTTGCTGTACTTCATTAACAATCTTTTATTATAGGCTTGGGCACAAGATGACCCTTTTTTGTGAGAGTGGCTGTGTTAATAACACCGTTTCACAGACGTCTCTTGGGTGTCAGCGTTCATACTCGAAGCTTGTGGAGGGTTGCTCCTTTAACGCTTAAAGACGAAGTATATGAACGTGTGAGAGTGGATTAATCTTGGAGATCATCTCTGGGGTTGATTTTTCCCTATGATTTTATCTGGATTAATTCTTGGATATTTGGAATCTCGGGGATTGTGCTGTTTGTTTGCGTAAATTCTCAATTAGGGAGTGGACTAACCCCAGCTTTCTCGGAACCCCCCCCCCCCCCCCCCCCCATCATCAACCCGCATTTATCTTCTCAATTAGAATCAGGTAGATAAATTCTCGTTAGCGTAAGCTTTTCCTTCTAATGATAAATAACGAAAGTAGAGCACTCGTACTAAGTTCTTCACAGTTTACACCTCTGTACTCCATGGATGTCAAAATGTTGACATATGGATTAACGAAGACTGCTAAGCTAATATGAACTGCCGACTTCTCACAGAGATTATGTGAGGCCCATTTACCATTAAGTTGGCTAGCATAGAGCAGTGGCGTCTAAATAAGATGCTAGATATTGATATGTCGTAGAAAATATTTTCTTTTGGCAGCTTCATAGCAGTTGAAGTTGGCCGATGACCACTTACAATAACAGATAAACCAAATCACTTACCAAATTATAATCCATATCTAACATTATAAATGAGTCAACTAATAAAATAGGACAACAAGCTTAATTTGGTTTAAGTTCAGAATAGAGAAGAAGCTCTCCATGTAGCGTTGGTCGTACATTCTAGATGAAGTAGATAAGTCACATTTGCAGTTATGATATTGGCATTGGAATTGGCGCGCTTAAGAATCCTTGATATCATTCTCATATGATAGCGCTATTACTGAGACACCCAACTTGAGAGTTTCATGATCTTTACGCCCATAAAGAGGATTGTAAAGAATATCGGACGCTCTCTATTGGACCAAAATATGTGCTTGATTTCTTCATAATGATCCTCTGTGACTCTTAACAATCTTTCAGTGGACAATTTGCTTACTTCACGTCACTGCATTAGAAAACTTTATGATTTTTCGCTATACATTGGGCAGCTTCTTCACATTCACCATTTTTTATTTCTTTTTCAGTCAATGCAGTTAGATTCTATGGTAGAATATCACTTAACCAATTTGCATCTCTACCTTCTTTTATTGCAGGTTCTTTTAAGTTACGGAATGTACACAAATTTGGAACTCTTCGAGCACTATGGTTTTTTCCTAAACGACAATTCCAATGAAAAGCTCTTCATTCAATTGGAATCAGACATCATCTCCAACTCATATTTCAAGGATTCTCTTTATATCCAACAAGATGGAAAACCGTTATTTGCTTTACTCTCGGCTTTGCGTTTATGGGCAACCCCACCAAACCGTAAAAAATCTGTCTGCCATCTTGCTTACTGAGGACTTCAAGTTTTCCAAGACAACGGGATATTAGTCATGAGATACCTTGGAAATAAGTCCAGCATTATGTTGAAGAGATTACCGAGCTCAATTGAAGAAGACATTTTATTGCTAAGATTCATCGGCGAGATGTTTGATGATAACCTCTAGCTCAAGAGGTCGAGAAGATGTTGGTGGTATGTTTTGGATACCTATATTTTGTCCTACACCTTAACATCCAAATTTACTATACAACAATCATGAAATATTATAGCAATGCATTTAATCTAACCTCGTAAAGGCATCGTAAACATTTACTGTGAAGTACAAGAATCATAGCACTAACAATCTAAATCAACTTTACAACAATCATTCTCTCTTAATTTTGATGACCTAACTCCAGAAGCGCAGCTTTTACATGTTCATCTTCAGCAAAATTGTCTTCAGGTTCTTGTTGAGCTGATACCTGTGCGCCTCCATGGGCTGGTACTTCGTTCTCAGGATCAAGATTTTCTGCTTGCACAGGTGGCTGTGCTCCATGAGCTGGTACGCCGTGCTCCCCACCAAGATTTGCTGCTTGTGCCGGTGGCTGTGCTCCATGGGCTGGTACTTCGTTCTCAGGATCAAGATTTTCTGCTTGCACAGGTGGCTGTGCTCCATGATCTGGTAACTGCAATGCCGTCCGTCTTTGTTTTGGGCCGTTGCGCAACTGCTCACAGTAGGTGATCATCTCTTCTAGCCTAGCTTTCTTTGCTGCTTCTTCATCATTGTCGAACTTGCTCTGACCCCGTGTGCGGACAATACCAATCGGGATATCTGAGTTCATTTGAAGATCCTGCAGATATTCTTCCTCGTCATAGTCAGGGTCGTCCATTGATGAATGTGCAGTTTAGAGAGTTTGAGAGTAAAAAACTCAAAGAAAAGAAAGAGAGAGATAGTTTCTTGAGGGGTTTTGCTCTGAAGAAGGAGAAGGAGAAGGAGAAAGTTTGAGAGAGAAACTCAAAGAAAAGAAAGAGAAAGATAGTTTCTTGAGGGGTTTTACTCTGAAGGAGAAGGAGAAGGAGGAGAGAGTTTGAGAGAGAAACTCAAAGAAAAGAAAGAGAAAGATAGTTTTTTGAGGGGTTTCACTCTGAAGGAGAAGGAGAAGGAGGAGAGAGTTTGAGAGAGAGAGAGAGAGAGATTGAGAGAGGGGGGCGTTATTTATAAAGTGAAGAAGGAAGAAGGGAGGGAAGGATTTAAAAAGAATAGGTTGGTATGAAAATAAAAAGAGAAGGCATACATGCCACGTGCACAATGCGTGCCAGTACCATGCCCCGGGACATAGAAGGATTTAAAAAGAATCGGTTGGTATGAAAATAAAAGAGAAGGCATGCCATATATGCCACGTGCAATGCGTGCCAGTACCATGCCCCGTGACATAGAATGATTTAAAAAAAAGGGTTAATTAGCTTTTAGACCCGAAATAATGACCACGAATTGCGCTAACCTCCTATGATTGTCATTTTTAGGTTTTGGACCCTAAAACACCCCTGCTCTCCAAGATGAAAATAATATCAAGTACCATAAATACCCCTAGCTTTGCTACGTATGATTTAATTTTAATGCCACGCTGTAATTATGAGTCCCACGTAGGATTATATCGTAATGCCACGCTGTAAAACCAGATTCACGTAGGCTACGATAAATCTGATCGTTGCAACCTGAGTTACGGCTATAAAGCCAACCCAGAACTTCATCTTCCTCTCCTATCTCACATTAACTACTTCATCTTCTTCTTTTTGAAATAACTTTATCTTCAGAACTCAAAATAAGTGGTGGAAAACATGAAGCTGGTACACAATATAAGGTTAGAAGTTTATTTCGCATCTACTCAAAATAGGGTCTAAAAGTTAATTATTTAAGACACAGGGGGTCTAAAAACTAAAATTGAAACATTGGTTTTTTTGAATTTTTCACAGGCTGTTTGTCAAATGTGCTTGGGTTTACACAAAATGCAAGAAAACTACGTGCAATGGCATCATGAAACTGATGATATATCTCACTGAAAATAACTATGAAATGAAGTTCTTAAAGTGTTAACACTCAATTTGTGGATCATTTCAATGGTTATCAGATGTTGTTAATCAAACCAAGGGAGCAGAAGGAGGTTCATCAAGTTCAAATTGTTGTTTTGGGTGTGGTCAAAGTAACCATTGGGCGAGATACTGTTCTTGGGTTATATTTCATTGCACTGCACATGGGTGCAATCACCTAATGAAAATGTTTACTTCTAAGACACAACAGTCATTTGGGCAGAAGTTTCTGAAATGTGAAGATCCAATCTGTAACAATTTTATTTGGTTAACTGATGCAATAAGAGAACAATCTGTAAAGAATGTGAAAATGGCAGTGGAAATGTCATTAGATGAATTTGTAACTCAATTTACTACAAAAGTGACAGTTGAGAATAAGGAGAAAATGTAATGATATAAAATGACAGTTAAACATCTGAAATGTTGTATTTACCAAACAAGAAAACGCATAGCAAATTGCCTTACAAATAACAGTTAAACATCACCATTGTTAAACTCAAATTGTCTTACAAAAACTCAATTATCAAATTCTCCAAGGGGGCCTAATTGGTGCAACTTTGTTAGTCACTCTATTAGATGGTTCTCCTTGCCCTGAAGCACCAGGCCAATGTGCCAACCCTCTGGATGTTTGAGTGGCTCTATATCCACCATGTTCTCCTCTAGCATTAGGATCTTGCCTAGGTACTCTAAAATGCTGACCAGTTGAATGAGATGGTTGAAATGACTGTGATGGTTGAGATTGTTGTGATGATTGTTGTGATTGCTGTGATGGTTGAGTTGAAATAGAAATTGAGGGTTGAGGTGGTTGTGATGGTTCTTCTGCTTTCCCTCTCCCTCTCCCTCTCCCCCTTGTTGAAGGTGTCTTAAATTCAGTGTCTAATCTGTATGCCTTTGCTCATCCTCTCCCCATGCTTGGCTTTTCTGTAGGTTGACCTTTACAAGTTCTGTTGTTGTTCCCAAATGCTTGACACTTACTGTATCTTCTTGGTTGTCTCACCACACCATTTACCTTATCTGCCTCTCTTCTCCTTAGTGTTCTAGGTCTCCCTACTGGTCTCAACAATGGTGGTGGCCTGATATCTCTTGTAGGCTATTTCATAAGAGTAAATGTATACTATGAAAATTAAGATAAATCAATAATTCAGTAATCTAAGGGCAAAAGAAATATACTTCTCCTCACTCTGATGAGTCTGCAATTGGATTTACAGCTTGGTTATATGTTGATATATAGGCTGCCACCCTATGGTAATGACTACAATATTTGTACATATGCCATGATAAAGTTGGAGTTGTGAAATAGTAAAAGGCACAATGAAATTACAATTATGACAAATTAACTAAAAAAAAGAACACTTACCCAACCCACTCATATTTCAGTTGGTCAATCACTTTCACTGCATGTACACAAGGCAATCCAGTGATCTGCCAAACATTGCAAGTGCATGTGTGTTCTTCCAAGTTCAATATCCACATTGTGCCACTGTTATTAAGGACCAGCCACTGATCCTTTTCAAATCCCTCTAACCTGTAGTGGTGACTATATATTTTTAACAACTCAATCCTCTTTACTGCTCTAGGTACCAATCCATTCTAATCCCACTCTCTTGCCTTTAATTTCCTTTCATACATGAGTGTCATCTGCATTAAATTAAGCCTTTCTACCATCTTGTTTAAAGACTTATCTCTAATCTTAACAATCCAATTGTTAAATGATTATGAGAAATTATTGGCACATGCTCACACTTTGTAGAAGCATCAAAGTAAGACCTACACCAAGATTCATATGGCTCCCTTTCTAACCATGTATTTGCATCAGGTTCTGCAACTCCCAACTTGTCTAAATTTTCTTTCATTACAGTTTTTTTGTATGCCTTTGATGCATTCCAAGCCAATGTCATCAAATAAGTAACTCTATATAGTTGTTTGAAGTTTTTGTACATGTGCCTAAAATAAAATCTATGATTAGAATGAGGGATCACTTGTGAAACTGCCTCAACAAGACACTCATTTCTATAAATAAATACTGTTATAGGGAAAAGACCATTGCTTGCATCAAGAAATATGATGCTCAAACATTGGCCTCCATACTTGCCTTTCAAGAAACATCCATCTAGACCAAGAATTGGCCTACAACCCTTGTTGAACCCATCTAAAGCTGCCTTAAAACTAATACACATGTCTGTAAACTTAAAATTACCAACTTCCCTACTACAAGTAGCAATACTACCAGGGTTTGATTTTTGAATCTCAACACATAGTTTTGGACATAAAGTATAACCTTTATCATATGACCCCACTATATTCTCTATCACCATGTTCCTTGTATTCTATGCAGTGTAATATGAAACTCTTACTCCAAATCTGTTATACACAATATCAGATATCTGCATTGGCTTTGTTGTACTTGCATCTCTTATTAGATTCTCAATCTCCTTTGCAACCCAAATAGCATTTGCATTTCTGTTCAATGTGTCATTCTTACCACTATATTCATGTATAAAATGGCCATATTTAAGTGTCATGGTATGGCCATCATTTAACCTTGTTATGAACACCCACCAAGGACAACGTGGTCTCTCTTTACATGCATATCTAATCCCTTACTTTCATTCTTCTTTTGTTTAAATGTGAACCTCTGAGTAATTACAAAATTCCCCATAAATGACCTACACTCAAATATATTTGGCCACTCCATCCCAATTGTCAACATAGATTCTGGTGCTTGAGGTGGCAGAAAGGGTTCCTCATCTTCATGATCTTCTATCTCATACAAGTTTGAAGAAGCCGTCACAAAATCTCTATTATCAGCAAAACCTTCATGATCTTCTATGTGATCCATTGTAGGAACATCATCACCATCCTATGATGTATGGTTACTATGATAGTCTTCTTCAGCATCCACATTATCAAAAAATGAGTCCTTAGAGCACCCACAACAACTAGGTACACCCTGACGTGGCATGGTAAATTCTAAATCCACCCTCTTTTCCACCCAATTCGTCTCCCAGCAACTAGGTGAATACCTGACGTGGCACCTCAAAAATTCATCCAAGGGTGGATTTTCCACCCTGTGGGTGGATTGAGGGTGAATTCACGCCGTTCGGTTCAGATGTGCGCGTATGCATGTGTCATCCATCCAATGGTTCCTATTAAGTGTAGTTCTGAAGTGCGCATAACTTCAACGCCTAGGATTAAATCACGTGGACGGCTGAGATTTAAAGATTTTCAAACGGCTAGTTTTTACCGCGCGGTTCAGAAGTGCGCGGCATAAGCATGCATAAAAAATATCTTTGGTTCCCCATTATTTCACCTGAGTTTTTCCCTGATTAAACTTTTTCAACAAGATGCTCAACGACTATAAACGGCTAGTTTTTTTCTCTATTTATAACCCCCATTCATCTCATACCTTCTTCTACAATCAACTCATTCATCTTATATCTCAAAACTCAACCTTTTTCATTTTTTTTATCAATTACTCCGAATCATGTCTGACACATCACTCTCATCTTGGGAGTCATTGTCTTAATCATCGTCCAGTGACGAAGAGCTATTCCGACGTCAAGTTGAGTTGTTGTACGAGTATGACAAGATTATGATTGAGATGGGAGAAGGTGAAGAAAAAGAGCAAGAGGCGATATCATTACGGAGGCAGGGAGGTAGTAAAAGGAGACGGATTGACAAACGGAAAAGCCGTGAGCATAAATTGGGGGAGGATAGCCTTAACCGGGATTACTTTGGTGACAACCCATGATTCAAAGGTATTTCATTTCGTCGTCGATTCCATATGAGCGAAGGTGTGTATCAACGTATTTATCATCAAATACTTTCTTCGAACCCCTAATTTATTCAAAGAGAAAATGCCGCCAAGACTATGGGCTTATCCACGCAACAAAAGATAATGTGCGCACTTCACATGTTATGTTACGGTATTAACACAGACGCCCAAGAAGAATACCTTCGGATTGGGGAGTCTACGGCTATTTTGTGTTTGAAAGAATTTTGTAAAACTATTATAACACAATTCAAAGCTCAGTACCTTAGATTTCCCAATGAAGACGATACATTATACTTGTTAGAAGTGAATGGATCGCGAGGCTTCCCGGGAATGTTAGGTAGTTTAGATTGTATGCATTGGAAATAGAAGAATTGTCCTACCAGATAGGCAGGATAATATACCGGGTATAAGAAAATCCCGACGGTGATTTTAGGAGCGGTTGCATCCCAAGATCTTTGGATATGACACGCATTCTTTGGGGTGCCCGGTTCTAACAACAACGTGAACGTCTTGCATCAAGGGTAACTTTTCAACAACTTGTCTAATGAGGTTGCTCCGCCATGTAATTATAATATAGGCACGGTACCGCACACTATGGGGTATTACTTAATGGATGGAGTCTATCCAAGATGGTAAACACTTGTTCAAACCATAAGAAATCGGTCCAACGATGCCGAAAGACATTTTTTGAATATGCAAGAAGCATGCCGGAAAGACGTAGAACGTGCTTTTGGGGTATTTCAAGCTAGGTTTCAAATATTGGCACACGGTGCGCGATTTTGGAAACCTAGTGATCTAGAAAATGTTATGTACGCATGTATAATCTTGCACAATATGATCGTCGAAGATGAACGTTATACTTACATCCGCAAATGAACATTGATCCTGAGTTTAGAAAATCTGTGGATACTTTGAAGGAGGACTTAAATCCAAGACACGCGATCAACACTATGACAGAGTACATCCAGAAGGTTCGTGAAATTAGAAATGAAGGAGCTCATTTCCAATTACGAGATGAACTTGTCGCGTATTTGTGGAGTCGAAAAGGGGCGGAGTAATTGTAGTCTTTATCATTGTTTGTTTATTTTCTAAAGTAATGTATTTTGTTTCCAAGTTTAATGTTGAAGTTGTAATATATTTTGTTTTCAAGTCTTCATCATTGTAACACTTTAATGAAACATAGTTTATTGCTTCAGCCTTTTGATTTTGTATCAATTTTAAGGATTACGGACCATTAATAACAATTTTATTAAAATAATGAAATTATATAGATCTTAATAACTACTATTAATGCTAAGGATTACATCAATCTTCATCACTAGAAACGTCGTTATCACTTGGACACTCTCCTTCAATTTCTTTAAATATTCTTTAATCTATTTCTTCATCCAATACCTTTGTGCCGGTAGTAGGTTACTTGGGTCCGTTGTCATCACCTTAAACATATGCAAGTCGTCGAAGGCTTTTTTTTAAGTTAACTCCGCTTCACGCTTCCTTTGAATTGATGAGAAAAGACGTTTCCTTGTTGGTTCGTATTGGAGGATTGAGAGTGGTCTTGAGAATTAGATTGGGAGCTTGAGTAAGAAATAATGGTTTTGTTTGTAAGGAAAGGAGGGAGGAGAGTGTAAAAGATTAGAAGGGAGGAGAGTGTAGGAGATGAATGACATTTATAGATGAAAAAAACTAGCCGTTAATATAGCCGTTAACAAGTGTAAAAAAAAAACTAGTTGTTAATATTGCCGGTGAGTAACTTATACAACAAGTTTCCAAAAAAAATATAGCTGTTAATATGGCCGTTGATTAACTTATACATCAAGTTTCCAAAAACAAAACTAGCCGTTAATATGGTCGTCTTCTTAACTTGTACAACAAGTTTCCATAAAAAAATATTAGCCTAAGGTTTGACATACTGACACATTGGTTTAGCGGCTCCAATAAGAGTGATGTTAACCAGATTTGGCACTCCTCACTTAACTTCAGTCTCATATTAATCAAGCAATATTAATACTAGTCGCTGATGATTGAGTAACTTGGACAACAAGTTTCCAAAACATAAATCTTAAATAAGAAAACAATATTAAAACTCTGAATAAAACATAGTTTAAACAATATTAAAACACAACATAGTTTAAACAAAACATAAATAAAAATTATAAATAAAACATAGCCTAACTAAGACGACTTCTCTTCGTTTGGCGGGCGCGTCTGCCATGTACGAGACTCTCGTCATAGGTACATTGCGCAACCAGCTCTGTCTGGTAGGAAATAGCCATCTCAGCTAGTCTCTCGAAGGTCTCTGGGATGATCTCATCCCTCTGCCTCAGTTGTTCCTCTAACTCCGTCATGCGATCAACGTATTGCCTCGAGTCTTCATATGCCGCATACCGCATTCCATGGATTTAATGCCACAACTCATCCGAACTATACGTAGGTGGACATGAGTACGGTACCTACATCACCAGGATCGGTATCCGTTTAAGTTGATCGCCTGTTCCCGCCATATCCATGAACCATTCGATATCATGTGGATCGCAGGTTGCCTGAACACCATAGTCTTGCACCTGTGAAAACGTAACTAAACTCGACGCAGGTGGCAAGATTACATCAGGCCTCACTAGATCACGCCCGACCGACCAAATATTTCTTGTCCTCTTTACTAAATTGCAACCGATCATGGGATTTTGATGAACGGTACGCCAATATGTCATGTAATTTACGTCGGGAACAAGATAATCGCGACCATCGTAGAAGTCCACATCCTTCAGACTCTGAAATATCTCTCGATCGTACCTTGGGAATTCCATAATCTTCTGAGGGGGATCATAAGGCACACTATCACGCCCGGTCATCTGGCGCATACACCAGTCTCCTAAATACCAAAGCGTACCGTAGCCGTATGGGACTGACACCAATGGAACCCTCTGGGTGCCCAGCACTGAAGCAACTCTTACCTCTGGATGAATTAATTGGTTGGACATGTGTCATGGTTTCCAATCTATGGTTGTTCTGTCCTTCCATTCTATCATATCTCCGATCACAGCAAAAGAGTGATGGATTTCAGACCCAGTACTCGCCCTTTCATCTATT
Organism: Kingdonia uniflora; assembly: GCA_014058105.1. Lineage (NCBI taxonomy): Eukaryota > Viridiplantae > Streptophyta > Magnoliopsida > Ranunculales > Circaeasteraceae > Kingdonia > Kingdonia uniflora. Next base: position 1,293,612 of record JACGCM010000252.1, read on the forward strand.
TACCCAGAAATACGAGGATAAACATGGTTAAAGTTTTGTACCTTAACTAGATACATCCCAACCCGACAGTAGTCGAAGAACTAGAACTTCAACACCACACAGAATCCGGTGATTGATTTGTTCACCTTCACGTCCCTCAGAACTGAAACTTCATCAAGCCCCCAATACAAAGCTGCCATAATTACCGTACCCCAGTCAAAACCTGACGTACCAAGAATATCATAGTCTGTCAAGGCTACAAGATAACCCACCTGAATAGATCTTTGACCATTTGAGAAGAAGAGACTACCTATCATATAAGCAATAAATGCCCGTGCATACACGATATCCATTTATGAGTCGTAATTTTGGAGACGTGGATTCAAAGGCTCTTTCTACTTTTTTAAATAGTTGAGAGTGATGTTACCGTACCTAATGTCAGAACTTGTGATTTCCGAGAACATCTTTTGTACTTCCTCTAACTTGGAGTACCTCTCGTCGTACGGGAGTTCGTGACACCTCCCAAAAGATATGCCCGTTAACATGACGAAGTCCAACGGTGTGAAACCCTGTTCCCGCAAGGGAAGTGAAAGGTATGGGTGGAAGGCCACCACCGCTCCACGAGAGCATGAATGGGACGGTTATCTGAGTTTCCCGCATTAATCGAGCAAAAATCCTCAAAACCCATACCGTCGACCAATTTCTTCAACGTCAGGTACTGGGCAATCCATCGGTACCACTTCAGTACTTTATCCAATGATCCCCTACACTGTAATTCATTTCGGTTCTGACAAAAAAAAACACATTAGTACGTTAGAACTTCATTCGGGCATTTCATCGAACACATTGCAATATACGTTAATAACACATCAAATTTACATAAAACTTACCAGTATTTCCTCTGATCCAACGGAAATATGAACCCAGCCGTCCGGGAGGATATCTACTCGGTTCAACTCATCGTACGTTGGGGTGGGATCGTTGTCCGACGTCAATTGTAACGGCCAATCATTTGTGATGTCGGCGTTCTCCCTTCGTTTTACTTTCGTGTTAGAGTTACGCGTAGTTTTGAAAGCATTTTTCCTCGGTCGCGAACTAGACGAACCCGATATTTTTTAATGAATAACGGAGGAAATGGGTTGGAAAACTTGTGGAGTAAGGTTGGGTATGTCAAGTTAATGCTTTGGATATGTTGGATATGCTAATGCCTTAATGCCTTAATGCCTTAATGCCAATGCCTTATAAGAATAAGCCTAAAAGACTTGAAAGGAGAATAAGCCTAAAAGACTCAGGGTGATGTCGTGCGGTTTAGAATCGCGCGGCTAATTATTTAAAAAAAAAAAAAAAAACGTGGCATTTTCCTATTGGTTTAACTCTACGCGCGGTTTAGAGCTGCGTTGGGACTGTGATGGCTGAGATTGAAACACGTGGGAAGATCTGGGACGTCCATTTCATGCGCGCGATTCAGAAGTGCGCATGGGGAATTAACCTTGGGGTGGATTGAAAACTGTTGTGAGGTGGATTAGATTCACCTTGAAATTCATCCAATCCACCCTGTGAACTGCTGTGGATGCTCTTAGTTAAGTCTTCAAACTCATTATTCTCAAACTGCCTCATAAGCTCCTCTTTTGTCCATCTTGTAACTTCCTCATCAACATTTCTACATCCTCCTCCTTAATTTTAAACTCTTCTTCTCTGGCACAGTCTTTGGTTAAATCATCAAGCTCTTCCTCAAAAAGGTAATCAACCCTGACCTTCTTCACCTTAGGTTTATATGATTTGGTTTTTGCTATTCTCTTTAAGGATTCTGCATTAAAAGTTTTAGAAGTAGGTACTTTTAATGGTCTACTTGTCTTCTCTAAACATCTGGTAGACTTTTTTTTTTCTTGATTTTTGGTTTATCATATCCTAACTGTAATAGTGATTCTTCAATAGGGATTGGTACTATTTCAGGTGTTTCCTCTATTTCTATGAAAATTTTGTAATACCTATGAATTGGGTCTTCCTCAATGTGCCTAAACATCAACTTAACTTTTAAATCATTACTAACGATATGCAAAACACCGTCTACACTAAATAATAACCCAATCACACCCTCCCCCTCACAAGAACATTATTATCTGGGCCATGTTTATCGTCTATCCTTGTAGCAATTAGCCCCAACAATTCCACAAAACTAATGTTTACAGGCATAGTTAAGGTAAAACAACTACCACCCTTGTATTGACTCACTTCGTACCCACTCTTAGATGGTTCATCCCACTCCCCACCATACTCAATTACTAGGTGAAATATCTCATAAATTTTATCATCAGACATGGTCAAATGGTATATAAGAAAATTCAAATTTTAGCTTACCTTGTATACTTGTATAACCTTCCCAGTTGCCTTGATCTCAAAATTACAAATTACAATTAATTGGCAATCGAGTTGTGTTGTGTTTTATGTTCCCTAAAATACCTTGTGTATCACGTGCTTGAAACGTGCAGGGTCTAAAAGCTATCATTCTTCAAACACAAAGGGTCTAAAAGAAAATTCTAAAAAATAGGGTAATTATGGCTAGGTGTCTAGAGTGGTTACTTGGGGAAGAGAGGGAGAGACGCATCGATTGACGTTTGTCAGTTTAAAAACATAAAAACTTGTCACCCCAAGTCTTAACACTACAACCTCTCCATCCTCCTCCATCATTTTTTTTTCTCTCTCAAGTCTCAAGACTCTCAACAATGTCGAATTTCCTTCCACTAACTCCCCCAACAACAGACTATAGTGATAGTGATGAGGGGGAGCAACCAACCGACTACACCTCGGATGAATGTCTCGAAGAGGACTTCGACGTCGAGGAAGACCGAGAATTGTTGGAGGGTGGTGGTGGTGATGATGATGATGATGGTGATGATGCGGATGATGAAGATGAAGATGACGAACCTCATCTTCAGAAGATGAGGAGGAGGTTCTATTAGGTTTTTGTAGTTTTGGTTTTTTGGAGGGAATTTTTTTGAGAAGAAACCAAGAAACATACATTTTTTGGGTTTTTTTTTTTTTATTATTATTATTATTTTTTATTTATTTATGATGAATGATAATGTCCAATGTTGATGAATGATAATGTCTAATGTTAATTTAGTTTTGAATATTTTGATTTATGTTTTGTTTCGTAGTATCTATCTGTTTTGAATCTTTAGTTTTGAGTTTTAATGACAGAGATTCTAAGAAGATGAAGTTGGCACTCAAATCTACGTGGACGCTAAGAAATGTCCACGTAGATTTTCTTAGTCCACGTGGATATTCCAACTTGATTATTATTTAACACGTTGATTTTTTGATTAAAACTTAAAACATAATAATAATAATAAAAAGTAATTTTGGTATTTTAAAAAAACTAACAGCTCCGGGGTGTTTTAGGGTCCAAAACCTAAAAATGACAATCATAGAGGGTTAGCGTAATTCGTGGTCATTATTTCGGGTCTAAAAACTAATTAACCCTATAAAGAATTAGTTAGTATGAAAATAAAAGAGAAGGCATGCCATATATGCCACGTGCAATGCGTGTCAGTACCATGCCCCGTGACATAATATTATGTGCCCATAAATCTCTCCTCTCTCTCTGGTTTCGACCCGAATTAAATCCATTTCTACGACGATTGAAGGAGAATGATGAATTAATCAAAGGTTCGTATAAGGGTTTTAAGGAATTAGAGAAAGAGTGTTATTAAAGCCGAGGATGAACTGAGAAGTCTTTGAGAAGAAATGCGCATGGTTTTTCTGCTTTCAAGATGTCCCTTATCTTAGTAATTTTCTCCCATTTATACTAAAGATTTTGGTTTTTATAAATGGGCAACAGAGGAGTTACAACTTCTGAGTTCTGAGAGAGAAGATTAATGGGATTCAATGTTCGGGGCATAGTGGGTATTTATTGTGTTAAGTCGCTTTATTTTTTGTCTTGTAATTTTGTGTATCATCTAGTATTTTATTTATTTGGTGTTTACGTTAAACAGGTCCCTAGAATGTGATGATAATCAAAACGATCACGGGCTGCAGGATGCTCTGCTTAAGTATTTCCCTAATTACCTTTTTTTGTCTGCTCCGTGAAATCTTTCTTTTGATTTGCGCTTTTTTTTTTCTTTTTACTTCTGCGTAGTAGTAGTTTAGTTTAGGGCAGTACTCGGGTCAGTTTGGCCCGGGTCCAGGCCCATGCCTGATCCGACCCGAACTTACCGGGTTACAAATTATAAACTTGGACCCGAACCGACCAGGTGCATAACCCGAATCGGAACCGAGCCGGGTTGGTCGGGTCGGGTCGGGCCGGATCCTGAGACCGGTTTATTAAAAAAATTTAGATGCAAGCCCAAACACAAAACATAACTCAAAATGTTTTTTGAAGGTAACAACAATACCACATAAGGTACAAGAAGGTAACAACAATACCACATAAGAAGGTATAAGAAATTAACAGCAAAACACAACCCTGAAGGTAACAACAATACCACATAACTCGCAAAACATAGATAAACATTGTAGGTACAAGAAGGTCACAAAAAAACACAACCCTGTTCAGAATGATACACGAGACACACCCTGTTAAGCTGGATCTCGCTCCAAGAATCCATGGTGACTGATATGACGAAACTGATGTGAACACCGAGACCACGGTGTTTCCCTGAGCACTCGAGACACATGAAGATCCGTATGAGACTGATGCCCATTGAGGGTTCTTTAGGGAACAATCGACGCAGGTTTTATTTGAGAGACGTGATTGAAGGTCTCGAAGGCATCGAGAGGCCGCCATTAATGGTGGATTTCTGAGAGAGAGACGTTGTTGAAGATCACCGACACACCTCTGGTTTTGTTGTTGTTGATGTGAGAGAGAGAAAGGAGATGTGGAGGGAGGGGAGATCTAAAAAGGCTTATTGATGTAGAGGGAGGGAAATGTGGAGGGAGGTGAGACTTCGAGAGTGAGAGAAGAGATGTAGAGGGAGGGAGGCATAAAAATTAACTTTCCTTAACCTTTATAAATTAACCCTAAAGGTCTAAACCGGTTCGGGTTTGGTCGGGTCTTTCGAGGTCTAAACCAAACCCAAACCGATGAGATCCGGGTTCTGAAATATATAACTGAAACCGAACCGGTTGCTCTTCAGAACCGGACCGAACTAGCCGGGTCGGGTCGGTCCGGATCGGGTTCACGGGTTCACCGGTTTTATGTACAACCCTAGTTTAGTTAGTCCTTCAAAAAATTAGCAACATAAGTACGTATAAATATTAAAATGGTTTTCCACCGACGCATAAAACAGTTATTTTATGTGGAGAATAGACTGGTTTTCCAATCACCATAAAATAATTTTGTCTTGTCACAAATGGTTGTATATTCTTTCCTAAGACGATCTCTATATGGCTTATGGACGGTATCAACATAGGCGTTATAACCCCCAAATGTATATGTGCATGACTACTGAGTTTCACTAGTGTTTAAGTTCTGTTTCATTGACGATGAGTTCTGATATACTTGTGCTTGTAATGATAATAATATCAGAGACTCAAACACACTAAAAAGAAATGGCACAAAGGCAAGCAGGCACGCCTGGATGATCTGAAGGGGCTGTTCCTCTCTGCTCCTAGGCTGTTTTTCTCAAACTTGTTAATGAACCCTCTCTTGTAAATGTGCAGTATTTTAATCTTGGATTACTTTATATGAACATTTGTGGTGTGATTTGGATATTTCACTTATATCTTGGAGTTTCTACTATTGTCATTTAACATCTATTTCCCTTCTCTAATTTTACATATTCGACCAGCTGATGATACTGCAATTTCATAGGAAGAGAAACGCCCGAAAACTCTCTTGAATTGCCCTGTACTAATCAGATGAAGAGTACATGCAGCTGACTCAGGTTGTGAAACTCCATGTTTACCTTCTGGTGTGGAAGTGGAGCTTGTGTTTCAGAAAATTTGCATGTAAACTGATGTAATGTTCCTTGCCTTGAACGTGTTTCTTGCGCGGACTTAACCTGATCCTACCCTCCACCCCCCTAGCCTCCCATCTTAAGACAACTTTTCGTTCTTTTTTCCAAACAATGATTCTCATCATGAGCATCATTCTCATCTTTTCGTTTTGTCAAATCATATGGAAAACACATAAAAACTGCATTAGAGCATCCACAGTAGTTAAGAGGGTGGATTGGATGAATTTTGGAGTGAATCTAATCCACCCTAATCCACCCAGGGTGAATCCAATCCACCCAGCGCACTTCTGAACCGCGCACTAGATTGACGTTGTTGAAACCCGGCGCACTTCAGAACTGCGCTTAATAGGAAGCATTGATCTTGGGACACGTGTCATCATCTTAGGCCTGAAGTGTTGCCGCGCACTTCTGCACCGCGCGCTATGTATGCAGCGCACTTCAGAACCGCGCGGCTCTCAATCCACCCTCAGGGTGGATTTTCCACCCAAATCCACCCTTGGATGGATTTTTGAGTTGCCACGTCAGGAATCCACCTAGCTGCTGGGAAGGATTTGGGGTGGAAAAGAGGGTGGATTGGGAATTCACCCTGCCACGTCAGGGTGTACCTAGCTGTTGTGGGTGCTCTTAGGGTGTAGACAGGTGGATCCATATATTTCAACCGAAAATGAATCAATTGAAAAAGAAAAAAAAATGGAATTGATCAATATCTTTCCCGAAACAAATGAAAAAGATACCAACGATGCAATGATCAAATTCTTTGAAATGTGCTAGGACGATGACAATGGCGATGCCGAATATGATACGTTTTGACGACGATGATGCCATAGTATGACCTCCGACTCCACAATGGTAAATTACCGGAGTGCCAAAATATTTGTCAGACTTCACAGTGGTTTGTGTGAAGTACAAAACCAACAAATATTTCAACAGAATCACCAATAGTATGGGAAGCAAATATTGCCAAAGTCCAAAGTCCAAAAACTTCTCCTTTAGCGTAGAAACCTACTACAACTAGAGATAGATTACAAGTCTACGACTTCATTAGCTTTGATCTCTAAACCTAGAATGTACTTTTTCAATCTTTCTCCAGTCCTCTTTGAGTAGAGTTAACCTCAAAAGCTACTGTACTGTAAGTTTATCCTATTTTGATTTATTGGTTTAGCTTATTTTGATTTATGAACTTATGGTGAATGTTATCATGAGTGATTAATTTTGTTTACGATTATTGCAATGTTTGATTACTTCTCTGTTTTATTGTGGTGGTTGGTGGTGATGTTGGTCGTTGTCCACTAAAGATCTAGATCTTTTTCGAATGTTGCAAGAAATAGATGTTAAACCAAACATAAATTAGGGCAATCTATTAAAACCCCTTTTTTGGAATTTGTATTTTAGTTTATCACTGATATTAGTCAAGCCACAACATAATACAAAGTAATTGTATCTATTAACGTGAAGAATATGGAGTCTTCACAACCTTGAAAAAATTATCAGATAAATAGATCAGTACCATCTCTATATAAACTCCCTTGTACTCATCCACTAGATAAGCTCTCTTGTGATCTAGATAGGGATTATAGAGTTGATGTATATCTCATAAACTTCTATAAATAATAGCTCACTGAGTACGGTGAGTTTTCTTTTGCATGTCCTTTTAGTATCTCTAAACCTCTTCTTTAGTTTTTCAACTAATATTTAGTTTGTAGAAAGAAAGAAAAAAAGATAGTAACTTCACAACGTCTTCGAAAAACTCCCCGGAGTTTAAAGACAATGCAATATACTTCGTTTTAACACAATGCAAAAATATTTACTCCTTTACTTCTTAACATCAATGCCAAAACTATCATGACTTCTAAACATGTAACTTAAGAGATTGGTGACTTCATATTACTTATTTTCGTTGTCAAAATAACCAGTGTTGGAAACATGCAGAAAGAACGACAGGGAGAGGAGAAAATGTTTCCCAAGTGGCAAAGATCTCGAAGATCTCAAAGATCTCGAGTATCCCATATTTCGCAGGGGGTGAGGACAAGACCATGGTCAGATCTTCCACAAGAACTCATTGAATTCATTATGACGAAATTGGTTTATATTGATCAAATGCATCTACGTACTGTTTGTAAAAGCTGGCGAACCGTAGGTCGGGTACAACCATTAAAAGAACTTCCATGGCTTCTTAAATGGCAGAGATCCTTAACTTCATGTGTGCTCTACAACCCATATCACAGTAAAAATTACATTATCAACAACACGGGTCTCGACGACCCAGATGAGAATCCTCACAGCTCGGGCTCGGTAAGAGTACAAATCTTTGCTTCCAAGTATGGTTGGTTATTAATATCTCATATTCGAGAAAAAAGTGCATTTTTCTTCCTCTACAACCCGTTTAAAAATAAGAGGATAAATTTTCCTGAATTGAATATTCAAATTGGGGAACACGATCCATGCACTTTCTCGTCATCTCCAACTTCTCCGGATTGCTTTATTGTCAACATGGTCTATATTGATTTGAAACTTATAATCAATATGTGTCAAGTTGGGAGCAAATCTTGGACTACAACGAAAGTCGATTATAATTTCCCCGTCCAGCGATTTATAGTCTACTTGGAAGGGATTGTTTACTGCATGAATGTTTTTGGGAGTTTAGGGACTTTTGATACAACTCAAGGAACTTGGACTAAGTTCCCAAAACCTAAACAAGTGCATCTACACGATTACGGGAACTTTGATTTTAAGCTATTGCTCCCAGATTGTGAGTTGATCGAGTCTGATGGGGAAGTTTTTCTGGCTTCAGTAATGCAATCTTACATCCTTGTTTTAAAGCTTGATCGTTCCAGTATGACTTGGGTCGGGGTAAGAAAGTTAGGAAATCGAGTATTATTTGCAGGGCAAGGCTGTTTACCTGTATTAACCCCTAAGTCGCCAATTACAAGAAGATGGAAGAATATGGTGTGTTGTTTCATCGGAAATAGGGAACGATTCTATTACTTGAAGCCTGGCACCCCTTTTATGTCTTATAAAGCTTATAGATATGGGTATGACCATGATTGTAAAATGTCATTTGACTTGAGCAAAGATTATTGCTGCATGATTTGGATTGAACCTCCATATTGTTGATTGTTCTTAGATCATTGATTCTTAGAAATTTATTTTCATTTTTGGCCTTTTCTATTCTATATATCCTAGAGCAGATGCTTATATTTTGCTGGAAACAAATCTTAGAGAGAACAAGCTTTATTCAACGAAAAACGGGAACTATGGGATGGAGATTATCCCATTTCCGGTATACTCTCTTAACATAAATCTTGAGTAATCTTGTAATATTATAGTACTCCTCTAATTCCTCAACATGATAAAGTGTAAGGCATACTTTGATCTTCTTCTTTCTTTCCTAATCTTTGTATATCTCTTATTTCTTACAAGCTCCACGATCCAAATCATCTGATCCCCATATTTCTAATTAGGTAATGTCGATTTAACTACCACAAAATGGAGCATTGGTTAATCCAAATCCTCTCATGGACGTAAATCCAAATTATGAAACTCTAATTCCTTTTAGACATTACAATTTGCTAATATACAATGAGTTATTTTTAAAAAAATTTATTCTCTATTTCAAGATCTTTATTGTTTCTTCTCATCAAGGTTCTTATAAGGATATACTTTTTCGTTTATGCAAGTAAGGTTTGCAGGAGGCTTTGAACCTATGTTGAATTCCTATAGGGAGTTTCTTGACATGGGGGACGAAAAATTCTTGGCTAATGAAATGTTAGTGATATATTTTATATCATGCATGTAGCCTCGTGATTAGGGTTACGACGTAAAGCGGGGAGGATTAAACTGCTTTACCCTTAACAAAGTTATCCCACTGCTAACAGTCCTCTCTCACGTCTTATGTATAGGTTTCTAAGATTGGTATGCGATTCATGATTTTGAATTTTTGGTACAGATGACATACAACAATTCCTTTTAATTTAAACAAGTACATAGTTAGGGCTGTTCTTTGAAATTAGACATGTCTTGAGTCTTGACCAAGATTTAAATTCTTCGAATTGTGCGACATGAGTATGTTATATTTTGATGAGGACGAGTAACCAGCAGGGGATTTAGCTGGTATAAATTACAAAATCACCAAAAATTATTATATTGTGTATCTACATTATACTGGGAATTAGAAGCTTCAACATTAGGTCAAATTTTGCTACGAAGGACAACGATAAATACAAAAACGACAACCTCTGGTGCACGTGTAACCTACGCCCATGCACAAACTACATGTGTGCTTATAGCCTTGCACGGTAGATCCCTTAGGGGATCAGAATTTAGGCTTGTGGTGCACAGATGTACCCTCAGTGTGTTGGAGACAATTTTTGCTAGCTGTTGGAGATGGTTACTTCAATAGATACTTTTTGAGTCGAGAGAGAGAACTTGATTGTTAGGTTAAAGTATTAAAAAAAATATTTAGTAAGAAACCTAACAAGGCTTCTCTAAACCTTGAAAGCTACACTGTTATCTTTTTCAGTTTTCTTCTGCTCTACTTTAGTCCTCCACTCCTCCTTGAGTAGAGTTATAATCAAAGTTACTGTAAGTTTCTCTCTTTCAATCTTACTATATTCTTTTCTAGCGTTCGATTTAGAGTTTCAGCCTCTTATAATTGATCAGCTAAAAGAGAACGTTATCATGAGTGATTAATTTCGTTTCCAATTCTTATAATGTTCAATTTAGTCTGTGGTTGGTTGAGGTGGTGAAAGTGGTTGTTCTCAACTAGAATTCTACATTTTTTGGATGTTTTAGTAGAAAAAGTTAGATTGGCTATTATGGAGAGAAAATGTGTTTGTCATTGCTTGGGTAGTAATTTGTTCATGGGTTGGAATTTTTTTTTTTTTTTTTTTGCCTATATAAGCAGGGACAACAACATTGTGTTTTTTTTTGTAAGCTTTAATACCAGTTTGACTTCATTATTTAGGTATGAAAAACAACTATGGCATGGTTATTTAAGTGGTCAATTTAAAATCATATAAGAAATGTGTCATAATTGACAACGCTGATAGAATTATTCAGTCTAAAATGCTAGCTTTTGAGACATTCACGATGGAGAGCTACTATAGTAGAACTTTTGCAAATATTCATTAAACTTTCATGTCCCATACTTATTTCATGCTAATAAGGTTAGTACACATGATTATCATGGGGTTACAGCCTCTCTTTCAATATGTTTACCTTTGAAATCCAATCTAATTATGAACAATTGAGGACATTCTAAGTTGTAGCTGTAGGTTCCTATTAGTTGAAATTTTATTATTTTATAAACGAGCCATATCCAGTGGATTGTCTTTTCCGCAATAGATCGTTTAAAAATACAAATATACATTTATTTTAATTTCAGAGCATTGTAGAAATGTGAATTTGACTTGGTGGAAACTAAAAGACCAACCTTCTTCTCATCAGGTACTTAATCTTGTAGATAACTTGATAGTAGATGCTTCTCCTATAGTCATTGGTGGTAGATAACTTGATGTAGATGCTTCTCCTATAGGCATTGGTACTGGTAGATAACTTGATGTAGATGCTTCTCCAATAGGCACTGTTGGTAGATAACTTGATGTAGATGCTTCTCCAATAGGCATTGGTACTGGTAGATAACGTGATGTAGAAGCTTCTCCAATAGGCACTGGTGGTAGATATCTTGATGTAAATGCTTCTCCAATTTCAGTTTTTGGTTGTTTTCGATTAACCGATGTAGAGGAACTTTTAACTCTTTTTGTAGAATGGCCCGTCTTTATGAGGATTACACATTCTTCTGCTTTTCCTTTATTCGCTGTAGTAGAACGACCTGTCTTTGTGATTCAGCAAAGTACAATCTCATTTACCTGCATAAATACAATGCGATCAGGTCCATAAGTCTATAGTTGTTCAAAATTGAGAATTGCTATAAATTATCGATTTGGAAATTAATTGCAAGAAATAAATTTGAAGGAAGAACTAACCTAGTCCGTAGGGTTGTATTCATGCATAATCCAGTCATTTTTTTCTGTAATGATATTCGCATCAATCCTCTTCTCAAGGTAAAACTTGAGCGTAACTATATCTCATCCCTATTTATCCTTCATTACCTTCTTTGCTTCCGATTCGCAAGTCCCAACACCCTTGCGGTATCGCTTCACATATGATTTTGGATTCTCGGATACTTTCTCTATATAATCCACAATAAGAATTGAGAAACCCTAATTAGAAGAATAGTGCAAAGAACACACAAATTGGTGGAAGAATTTCTTTTTTAAAGTTTCAATTACTCAAATAAATCGATTACAATCAAATTCCTCTCAAGCCCTAAGTCTCTCTCTCAGAACTTTGATTGATCTAACATCCTCTTCTCTTGTTTAGCCTTGCCCATTTACTATTGGCCCAACGATCAAAATAAAGTGATGAAAAGGATAAGGTTCCATACTCATGATCATCGACAGATTCTCTAAGTATGCAACGTTCATTCCTGCCCCGATTATTTGCACGGCAGATAAAACAGCGCATCTCTTTGTGAAGCACACTGTTAAGTATTGGGACGTACCACAAGACATTGTCAGCGATAGTGATCCGAGATTTACTAGGAAGTTTTGGAGGGAAGTATTCAGATTATTGGGATCCACTCTCAACTTCTCAACCAGTAACCACCCGCAATCAGAAGGTCAAACCGAACGCTTCAATGCAATGTTGGAAGAATACCTCCGACACTTCATCAGGGCAAACAAGAAGAACTGGGCCGAACTCCTGGATGTAGCACAGTTTTGCTTTAATCTGCAGAAGAGTTCATTAACCATCAAGAGTCCCTTTAAGATACTATTAGGATAGCAACCCCTCACACCGCACACTGTGGTCTCTGGTTATGAAGGAAGTATTCCAAGAGCCTACCAGTTTGCAAAGGAATGGCAGAGAAATACTGATATTGCCCGAGCCTATTTGGAGAAAGTGTCTGCCAGAATGAAGAAATGGGCCGATCAGAAGAGACGTCCAAATCTTTTTCAAGTTGGAGACCTTGTTCTGACCTTGTTCTGATCAAGAACTCTCACCTCAAGCACTGAAGTGACAGAGCACACAAAGGCCTGGTACCCAAGTATATCGGTCCGATGCCGATCATTGGCAAGGTTGGAAAGGTTTCCTACAAGCTTCAACTGCCACCCCATCTTCGCTTTCCCCATCCAGTGTTCCATGTCAGTGCCCTAAAGCCTTACCACCAAGACAAGGAAGATCCAAGCAGAAGTACCATCAGACCTCAGGTTCCTCTCAAGCCAGTCAACCCAGAACAAGTTCCAGTGAGTGTTCTTGCTCACAAAGTGACCCATGTTGACCCGAACACCAAGGAGGAAGTCTACAAGTACCTAGTGAAGTGGAAGGATACTCATCCCCTTCTGGTCCGACTCAGAAAGATTGAGGCCAAACAAGAGAGGAAAGAGAACAGGCAGATGTGGAAGAAGAAAAAGTCGACGAGGGTGTCTCCAAGATGAGTGGGACAGAGTGTGACGCCTCAGCCGATCAAGCCCAGAATTTGTACATAATATCTTTAGGATGTAATAAAGCCTTGTATAAAATTTCGTTTATTTTTGTAAAGTTTAAATTAGCCAAAATGGGGAGTACGCTTCGTCTCCAACTTTGATATTTCCTTTTTGAAGTTATCTATTTCCTTAGTATCTATATATGTAGAAGACTTGACTCCGATACATCCGAGAAGGAATAAAAACTTTGTAATTGCTGTTGATAAATGAATGAAATGATGCTTTCAAACACCCTTAATTTGTACAGTGTTTGTGTTGCCTTGATTTTATGCGATCTATTGCGATAGTGTGTTCAAAAGAAGATTGAAAGAGACGAATAAATAGGTTTACTTGAGGCACGTGCCTTGAGTGCCGCACGTACCAAGCTTGGGTTTAAGTTGGTCCGTATTAGTTAGACTTGGTTATTGTGTTAGATTGGCTATTATGGAGAGAAAATGTGTTGTCATTGCTTGGGTAGGAATTTGTTCTTGGGTTGGAAAAAAAACATATTTTTGCCTCCAAGTCATATTTTACATTTGTTGATACTTGAGATTAAAGTAGGGCCAACAACATTGTATCTTTTTTTTTAAAGCTTTAATACCAGTTTGACTTCATTATTTAGGTATGAAAAACAATTGTGGCATGGTTATTTAAGTGGTCAATTTAAAATCATATACAAGCTTTTGGGTGCAAGTACCATACATATATAAGAAGGGAGAGGATTCGCCTACACCCTCAAAGGCGCTACACACCCGCTACACTCTCCTCAAGCCACTCAAAACGCCAACTCAACATCTCTCTCTCTCCCACTCAGCGTTGACGTGGCGAGAAAAAAAAACACAATACAAAAAAAAACTTTCTCTCTGCCCTCAACTCACTCACTCTCTCTCTCTGTCACTCGCTCTGTATGCCCAAATTTAAATTCAAATTTCACTTTATCTCTCTCTCTCCCGCCGTTTCTCGCCACTCAATCTCCCACTCAATCACTCTCTCTCTCTCAGCCTCCAACTTTGAATTTGTGTGCCTCTGATTAAGGTACGAAGCTTTCTCAGTGTCTCTCATTATTTTTTCATTACCATGACAAAACTGTATTTCGTGTACCGAATGTTGGAATTGTGCTACGGAGGTAACTTAGTTCTTGATCTTTCTTGAATAACAGGTGGTCAGTGGACGGCATCAGAACATCTACCAATATCTACTCCAAAAATTGAATAGGTTATTGGTGTATGTGGCATAATTTATTCCCTCTACATTTGGCTATGCGAGAATTTATTTGTCGAATCCATGATTTCCTCGACAAATAATTGTCGACTTCACATTAATTCAACAATTAAGTGTCGAATTCATGTGAAGGCGACAATTATTTGTCGAGGAAATCATGGATTCGACAATTAATTGTGGTTGCACGTATGTGAGTTTTCATTCCGTTTGTTCGTCTGGCTGTATGGATGTCTTTGATTAATTGTATCCAATAATTCATCTTATATGGCAGGATAATAAGATGGAAGATTCATGTGAATCAGATCGGACAAAGGTAATTAGAGATGAATCACCACCAAGGGCTGCCAATGAACGTACGACGGGTGTGGGTTTCGGAACACCTGATTGCGCCACTGATTCCTTGTTTGTGGAGACGCCATACGAAGGGCAAACTTTTGATACAGTGGATGAAGCAAGTTCCTTCCATGAAAAACGACCAAGATCGGAGGAGATAGCACAAGCAACATTTTGTTGTTTGAGCAACGGTTTGTCAAAGAAAAACAAAACTTCAGGTACAAGTGAACAAGATGGGAAGAAGCGTACAAGCGATTAGTCTAAGACCACCTCGTACAGAACTCAGCAGCACAGGATTGATTGGGTGTTAGAATACCAGGCAGTTTCGAGAAATGTTCAAATATCCAGGATTGTCAAAATAAATAAACTTCAATCACAAGTAAAGAAAAAAATAATCCAACAACAAAACCAAATAATGTATGTTGCAAAAACTCACCTCTGGCAATGTAGTACAACATGCATGCCCTTTTGCATTCACCCTCGATGAAGCACCTAAACAGTAGTACAGGTGTGCCAATGTCGCAGCTCCCCTTGACCATGGTTTATTTACGCCCTTGTCCAGAAACAAGCTAAGGTACTTGACTGATACATCTGTCCCTTTCTTGGTAGGGAAGAGAAAAGATCCAAGAACGTATAACATGTACGTTTTCCCAACCATTCGGGAAGACAACTTGATAGGGGAAGAAGAAGAAGAAGATGTCGTTTGGGGGGCATTTGTTCTAACCTTCCCAGTGAAGAAATCTACTATCTTCTTCAGGGAAAGACATATTCCCTAGCCCTCGGCTTTCAAATCAGGGTAAACCCTGTCAGGCAGATACATAGATTTCTTAAAGAATTTTTTAACAGCCGCTGCACCCCACTTTTCCTCCACAACAGTGAGGTCACCCTCAAGCCAATCAGCCTGGACACATCCTCCAAGGTGATAGTCATCTCGCCCCATTTGAAATGAAAAGTGTTGGTCTCTGGATGCCACCACTCACATAAGGCTGTAATCAACGCAACATTGTAGGGCTTGTAAGAGATGGCTCCAATCCTGCCGAGACCTCAAAGATTCACAATGCTTTGAACCCTTTCAATCTCTTTCCTAAGCTCCCACGTAGGACTGTGGTGATAAACACGTAGACAGCCTAGGTCCTGCAAATACAATATAAAGCCATATGTCATTCCCACGAAGAAAAAGTGTCAAATTTATAGTAATACGACAATTAATTGTCGAATGTCTTGAATTAGACAATTTCATGTCGAATTCATAGAAGGGAAACACTTGATGAGATTGGTTTGTTCTGTGTACCTGTCCAAGAACTAGAACTTTAGCTCGGTGGGTCGCAAAGCTCGTCAACAAAGAAGGGTTCCTTGGGCAATATTCGCCAGCTCCTTGTTCGGAGTTTCTGTCCCAATGGAGAACTTCTTTTTCTGTGGTTGTAGTTCTTTGTTGTTCAAGGGTGGCATTATGAAAATTTTCAAGTTGTGGAACTTCTGCAGATGGAAATTTCTTGTGTTTTACGAAGAAATCCATACTAGATTGGCTTGTTGGTGTACCTTGGGAATCAGAGCTACTAGACTCAACGGCTGAAGAGTCTTGGGAAGAGTCTTCTTCAGATGTGATCGACACACGTGGGACACTGCCACTTATCGAGGAATCCCTTACTGGTACCCTAGTGGAACATGTTTTTACTCTTTTCGCAGGAATACGGGGCTGGTTGTTATAATTCGGATGCGACGGATCTTCTCGCTCATCATTTAGCCTCTTTCTTAGGGAGGTCGTTGGGACTCTCTTCCCTCTTGTCGTGGGCATCTTGCGTGCGACCCTTGGTGCCATCCTGTAAAAAATTCAATAGAACTGTCGGATCAGAAATTATCGAATTTGATAAAGTTCGACAAATAATTGTCGAAAGCCTGGAAATACGACAATTAATTGTCGAATTTGTATGAATTTGACAATTAATTGTCGAATTTATGCGAAACTTCGACAAGTATTTGTCGAGTTCTAATATATTCGATAATTAATTGTCTAACTTTAACAAATTCGACAATTAATTATCGAATTTATTGAACTTTGACAAGTAATTGTCGAGTTTTAATATATTCGACAATTAATTGTCGAATAAATACAGATATTAGACAGATTTCTGTCGAATATCTTCAAAAATTGACAATTGTTCAAAAGTATATTCCACATTTTGTGGTATATTTATCGATTTTGTGTTTACATGTCAAATTTGGGGGAATTTCATGTGCAATTTGGTCAAACAAACATTACAAAAAAGGCGTAACGGTATTGCGTGCGAAATTTTTGAATTTTAATTTTTTCGTTTCAGAATCTTCATACAAATTGGGGAAAGTAGTTCGAATCTTATACCTGATTATAACGGATAGGTTCTGCTATTTGGAATGAAATCCACAAAGAGATTGAGTCGACAGAGAGAGTGAGTTGTTGAGCTCAGTACAGACCGAGACATGATGAGTGAGTTCGAGACTGAGCGAGAGAGAGAGAGAGCGACGAGTTGTCGGAGCGATGCAAGCGAGAGAGAGAGTTGAGTGTCAGTGACAGTGACTGAGGCGAGGCGAGTGAGTTTTTGAGTTTCGGCGAGTTAGAGAAAGAGGGTGAGTCGAGTGGAAAGAGAGAGAGTTTTATTTTTTTGTTTTTGTTTAATTTTTTTTTTTTACTCGACACGTCAACGTTGAGTGGGAGAGAGAGAGAGCTGTCGAGTTGGCAAAATGAGAGGCTACGAGAGAGTGTAGCGGGGAGAGGGTGTAGGCAAATGATCCTCTCTCATATAAGAAATGTGTTATAATTGACAACGCTGATAGAATTATTCAGTCTATAATGTTAGCTTTTGAGAAATTCACAATGGAGAGCTACTATAGTAAAAGTTTTGTAAATATTCATCACACTTTCATGTGTCATACTCATTTCATGCTAATAAGGTTGGTAGTACACATGATTATCATGGTAGCTTGTAGGTTCCTATTAGTTGAATTTTTTTTTCAATTTTTTTTTTAATTTCAGAGCGTTGTAGAAATGTGAATTTGATTGAGATGTTGGTGGAAACTAAAAGATCAACGACAGGTTGGTGGAAAATTTATAGGGCGAGAGTAACAACAATTGGTACAAGGAGTAACTCTAATAGTAGGGAAAAGGGGCAAATAGAATTATTCAGTCTAAAATGCTAGCTTTTGAGAAATTCACGATAGAGAGCTACTATAGTAGAACTTTTGCAAATATTCATCAAACTTTCATGTGTCATACTCATTTCATGCTAATAAGGTTGGTAGTACACATGATTATCATGGGGTTACAACCTATCTTTCAATATGTTTACCTTTGAAATCCAATCTAATTATGAAACAATTGAGGACATTCTAAGTTGTACCGTGTAGGTTCCTATTAGTTGATTTTTTTTATAAACGGGCCATATCTAGTGGATTGTCTTTTCCGCAATAGATCGTTTAAAAATACAAATATATTTTAATTTTAATTTTAATTTCAGAGCATTGTAGAAATGTGAATTTGATTGAGATGTTGGTGGAAACTAAAAGATCGATGACCTCTGATCTGTTTTCTGCCATTGAATACAATTTAGATTGAGATTGAGAGAGAGCGTGAGAGCAGAACCCATAAATCTTGGGGGAAAAATGAACATGTGAAGAAGAAAAAGAGAGATTGAGAGAGAGAGAAACATTTCTTACCTTTTGGATTTGCTTTGAAAATCAGAGTGACTCTTTGAATCTACAGCTGAATCTTTCTTTGAAAATCTCTCTTGATGAATTTGCAAAGTGACTAGAAGAAGAAGAATGTGCAGCTAGAGAGAGGAATAACCTTTGAATTTCAAGAAATCCTTGCACTTAATTGATTATTCTTTTCTGCAGTTAGAGAGAGAGAGATTGAGAGATAGTTTCTTGAATGTTGGGGGGTTTTGCTCTGAGGAGAGAGTTTGAGAGAGAGAGAGATTGAGAGAGGGGGCATTATTTAGATTATTTATAACGTGAAGGAAAAGGGAGGGAAGGATGAACTTTAAAAAGAAAATTCCTGATACTGAATCCATCTCTACTCCTCTTTTGAAATATAATTGGCACATGTCCTTGAGTAACTCTATTTTAACTTTTTAATTTTTTTTGTTTTAAAATCACTTTTACACAAAAATATAAAAAACTAAGAAAATTGTTAGAATCATCATTACGATTAAAACATGAAGATTTTCATCTCCAATTTTTAACCAAAAAGCAACAATTGTATGATTTTAAGTTTCTCCCCAGTTCTAGTGAGAGAGATAGGGAAAAGAGGAGCATAGTCGAGATCTGAGTTAGAAGGAGAAGGACCCGGGTCTCCTTTGTAGAATGAAATCTATGTTTCATGCTTGCCTTAGTTTGATTGGTAGAGATTTGTTGTGAATTACGTTTTTGATGAAGCTCTAGATCAAATGTTTCAATGAAGTAAAGTGTCGTTGTTTTAATTAAAGAAGATTACAAATTAAAGAGGACACGTGTTAAAGTAGAGTTAGAAGAGGACAGGTGTCGAAAATATTTAAAGAGTAGAGATGGATTCTCTCTACTACAAGCTAATCCTCTTGATAGCTTGGCTGCTCATGATGAGAGGGCTAAGAGGAGAAGCTATGTAGAGCTTGCTAAAGCTGAAGAATCCATGGTAAAACAAAAATCTAGGGTGCAATGGCTTACTCTAGGAGATAGTAACACCAGTTTTTTCACCAAGCCATTAAAAGTAGAAGATCTAAGAATAATATTAAGTTGATTATCACTCAAGATGGCAACAGACTTGAATGCCCAAAGGAAATTGGTGTAGAAAGTGTAAACTACTTCAAAAAAATCATGGGTAAACAAAGCTGTAGCTCTAGTGATAATAGTTTTATTGATAGCGTAGTTTTTGAGCAAATAGAGGAAAGCATGAAAGCTAAGATGGTTGAGAAAGTGGCTAATAATGAGATTACACAAGATTTTTCTAGCATTGGGGATGATAAATCCCCGGGGCTTGATGGGTAATTACTTCAGTTGGCCTATAGTAGGTAGGGATTTTGTTAAAGCATTGAGATTTTTTTTCGAGTTTTTTAGACTTATGTCCTGATATTTCTTTGCATATTTGACTTAAGTCCTTCCATTTAGTAAAAAAACAACTATACTCCCTTATTTGCAGTTTGACCTTGGTCAACTGCAATTGACTGCATTGACTCAATAAATTTGGGCGTAAAATAAAATGACTGAAATACCCTTGGAGATCACGTGTTAACCAGCTGCTCTATCAGACAAAAAAATTTCAGACCAGTTCTCTCTCACTTCTTAAAAAAATTTCAGACCAATTTCTCACTTCTCTCTCACTGAATCCCAATCGAGTTTCTCATCTCTGAAAATGGTGAAGAAGAACTCGAAGAAGAAGGCCATGAAGATGGTATTGAGAGACCTTGAAGGTGATGATGATTCCAACCCCATCACCATCCCTGATAACGCACCAGATGATTGCCCTCCACTTGAAATCCAAGAACCAATATTGGGCCATATTTTCAGACCAAGGTATGTAATTTATACTATACATTGCCCAATTGGATTTTTTTTAAGGTTTATTAGAAATTGGGATTTGAGGAAAGTTTGCCTATCTGTACTTAGAAATTGGGATTTTTTTACTGAATCAACAAATGGAAACAATAATAAGCATTACAAAGTAGTGTACGAGTGGTCCAACAATAAGCCCATTTTGAGTTTGTAATTAGGGTATTTTTTACCACTGTACAATGTTCAATTACTATATGTATTGGTGTTTAATTATTCTGTAAGACAATGTTCAATTCTCATCTGTTATATTGGGGTTTTTTTGCAGGCATTCATATGATTTGGGGTATGTTTTTATTAACTATGGGGGAAAGTGGGGTAGAATGAGCCCTACAGGTTGGGTTGACATTGATTATAAAGGGGGGAAGAGTTTTTAAGTATGGGATACTATGTGGGGAGGGGATAATTTATGAGGAATATATAAGAGATATTGTAGTCAAGGATAATAATCACCATGGGGTAGGGAGTTACATTACAGAGGGGAATGTGATAGAATTTATGTGTTTGTACAATGGGTTGCCTTTTGTTATCAGATGTACAGATAATTTGAGGGATATGTGGGCAAAGGGTGATGAAAGTTATCCAATGAGAACACAATTTTGCATCAAGCCAACAGATGTAGTAAGAGAGATCCCTGGGGCTGAAGCTGTGGAGTATATTCTTCTAGATGAAGATGATAATGATTATATCATATCCCCAAGAGAGACAAAAAAGAAGAATACCACCCCAGTTAAGGCTACCTCAGTTAAGGCCACCTCAGTTAAGGCCATCCCAGTTAAGACCAATGTTAAAAGAAAGGGAAAAGCAGTGGTAATGAGTCCTTCCAAACCTAACAAAGCTGCCAATAAACCAGCCAAGAGACAGAAGAAGAAAGAGAAGACTATTGTGCTCTCAGAAGAAGGAGAAGACTTGGATGATTTACCTGAAGTTTATCATAGTGACAAAGAGATTGACCCAAAGGAAATAGATGCTTATGAGATCAAAACTCCAGTGAATATTGTGCAAGAAAGTGAGAGTGAATGTGATGATATAGATGAAGAATAAGATAGATGGGTTAGGTATGCCCAAGTTAGGATTGATTGTGTAGGGGATGAGGATGGTTATTACAGTACCCACACATCTGATGATGAGGATTAAGTTCCTACTGCTAAAGATCTTGAAAGATGTAATAAATTTGAAAATGTTGATGCTGAATTGGATAATATTTACAGTAAAGAGGAGGATGACAAAGCCAAAACACCATTGACTGTTGGTTTTAAAGAACTTGAGGTAAGGATGCAATGGGCAACTGTATATGAAGTTAGAGAACATATGAGAAGGTTTGAAATTTTAAACTATTTTACACACACATATATATATATATATCAAGAATGACAGTACTAGACTAAGGCTAAAGTGTTCAGAGGAAAAGTGTGAGTGGCTGGTATTTATATCAAGAAACAATTATGGGCACACTATGGTTTTAAGACATGGTAACTTTCAACATTCTTGTGAAGGTAAGCTAGGGGCAGACAATACCTTGTGTAATGTACCATGGATTGCTAGAGAAGTTGAAGTATTGGTTAGAGATGTTAGGGTAATGACTCCCAAGGCAATTAAGACCAGAATGAAGACACAGTATGGTGTTGAGATTAGTTACTGGACTGTTTGGAATACAAGGCAAATCTGCATGGAGAGTATAATAGGGTCTTATGATCAGGGTTACCATGACTTGCCTTCATTGTGTGTAGAGATTTTGAAATCTAATCCTGGGAGTATAGCTAGAACTTGGAGACAAGATGACACTCTGTAATGGACTGGTACTCTTGTGGCTTTTAAGGCATCTTTGAATGGCTTTGTCAAGGGTTGCAGACCTATATTGGGGCTAGATGGTTATTTTTTAAAGGGGAAGTATGGAAGGGTTTGCCTATCTGTACTTAGTCTTGATGCCAACAATGGCTTGTTTCCAATTGGAGTGTACATATGCAGAACTGAATGTAAAGAGAGTTGGCTTGATTTTCTTGCTAAGATAGAACCTTACTTATCTGCACACCCAGGAAAATTGACATTTATCTCTGATAGGCAGAAGGGGCTTATTGATTCAGTGGCAGGGATTTTTCCACATGCAAATCATAGGTTTTGTTTCAGATAAATATTTAAGAAAATGAAAAAATACCACAAGGGAGCACACTTAGAAAGACTGTCATGGGGAGCTGCAAGAGCTTTTAGGCAGAATGAAAAATAAGAGTTTATAAATCAGCTTGGTATTGACATCCTTAGGGCAAAGGATTACTTGGAGAAAGAACCATATGAGCATTGGTGTAATCTTATTTTGATTGTACTGCAAAATGTGAACATATAACCAATAATTTTAGTGAGTCCTTCAATTGGTGGATCATGAAGATCAGAGATAAACCTCTAAACAAAGTATTTGAGAGACTAAGTTTGATTCTTATGAAACTAATGTTTGAGAGAAGAACCAAAGCAGAGTCATGGGATCAAGGTGGTTTGGTACCAAGAGCAGTTAAACATCTTGAGTATTTAATGGCACATTATGGGGAGTATGATATGGAAGGAGGTGACAAGAATGAATGGGTTTCAATTTCTAGTACTGGGGCAATGTGGGTACTAAACCTGGAAGAGAGAACTTGCCAATGCATTGAGTGGCAATTGACAAGAATGCCTTGTATCCATACTGCAAGTGTATTAATCCCAAGGAGGCAATCATTGAAGAGGTAAGAAATATATTTTCCTAATTTATTTATTTATTACTTTTTTTCATTTGATTTCACTGTCTTATGCATTTTCATTTGATTTCATTGCAGCTTTTTTTCACCATATTACTTTGTTGCTTCATATGTGGCCACATATAGTGGTATTATACATCTAGTATCTGATAATACACACTGGGCCTCTGTAAGTTAAAATTATTCTTTAGTGGTATTATACATCCAATATTATACATATAGTATATATTCAGTATCTGTGTATTATCTGATGATACACACTGGTATTATACATCCAGTATCTAGTATTATTCTTTAGTGGTATTATACATCCAATATCTGTGTATTCACTTTGTTCTAATAATGTATAAGCACTATTCTTTTTTTGTTGCTTATCTGTTCTTTTAATGTATAAACACTATTCTTTTTTGTTGCTTATGTGTTCTTTTAATGTATAAACATTGTTCTTTTAATGTATAAACATTATTCTTTTTTGTTGCTTATGTTCTTTTAATGTATAAACATTGTTCTTTTAATGTATAAACACCTATGATACACACTGGTATTATACATCCAGTATTTGATGAGCCTCTGTAAGTTAAAGTTTTTTAGTGGTATTATACATATAGTGGTATTATACATTTTCTGATGAGCTTATGTACTCTTTAATGTATTCACTTTGTTCTTTTAATGTATACACACGCACTGTTCTTTTTGTTGCTTCTTATGCCTCACTTCTAATTGTATTATGCTAATTTGTTGCTTCTTATGTAGCCACCTTATGTGGTTGATCCACCACCATTGCAGAGAGGGAGGGGAAGACCTAGAAAGGAGAGAAGAAAGGGTGATAATGAAGTGAATAAAGAGCAAAAAAAATGTGGAAAATGTGGTGCTTTTGGCCACAATAAAAAAACTTGCAAAGGTGAACCTATCAAAATTCAAAGTGCACCTGCACCCAAGGCAAAGGGAAGACCATCACAAAAGTCAACCAGAGTATACTTCAATCAGATGTTACTCAAGTACAAACAACACCCATAGTTGGGGAGTACAAACAAGAGTACAAATAACACCCATAGCTGGAGGAAGGGGTAGCAGTGGGAGGGCATCCAATGCTAGCAGAGGGAGGGGAAGAGCTATGCAAACAAATCACCAAAGGTTTGTAGATGAATGGTTGAGTAACTCAGAACCTGTAGAAGCTTCACAATCACAAGAAAGGCCACCACTGGTGATACCACCCATGCCTCCAAGGACAGATGCTCCAGCAAATCTTTATAAGAAAACCTTCAAGCCACCTAGGCAAAACTGAAGGCTTTGAACTTTGTAAATGTTTGTGTTGTAGTTTGTGGCTCTGAAACAATGCATTGACAAGTAGTTGTGTTGTATTGTTAACAATGTGATGCTGAAATGGTTTGACTGTCTTTTATGTGATATGGTTTGACTGTCTTTTTTATGTGGAACTATCTTTTATGCATTGATGAATGGTTTGACTGTCTGAGGAGTACAAACTGTCTGTTAATTCCTATATCTGATATGTGTTGTTGTCCATTAATTTCTATAAGAGATATGCGTTATAAGAGATATGTGATGCTATATCTGAAATGGTGAAGGTTGTATGTGAATCTGTAACTGAAATGGTTGTATCTGAAATGTTATATCTAAAATATTGTATCTGAAATGGTTGTATCATCTGAAATGGTTGCATGTGTAACTGAAATGGTTGTATCTGAAATGTTGTATCTGTATCTGAAATGTTGTATCTGAAACTGTATAATTTCAATGCTTCAATGCTTTATGATGAAGCTAAAATGCTAAAATGCTTATGAGGACATAAAAAGAAGGCATACATTCTTGTTTCAAATCATTACATTCATGCTTTCAAACACATATCTCTTTTACATAGTTGTTTTTGCTTTAAACTCTTTAATGAATTCATCTAGCCCCATCTTCACAGTGACCTTCACATTAAGCTTTCCATTGTTGCCTTCCTTGAAATCTTATAAAGCATCTTTCAACCACTAGAATTTTTCATAAGTAAAGCATTTCAAATACTTATGCCCATAACTATGATATTGCCTAGAGGTAAGAAGTATTTTTGTCCCAACACAACCATGTACTTCACATTTGGATTCTTTCCAAGGGCAATCTCTAATCCAATGAGATGAACCACCACACCCAAAGCACCCACTTCCAAAGGAGGTCCCAATAGAACTTTCAGATTAAACATTTGCATCAAATAACCATTGAAATTCAGTGCATTTTGAGTGTTGACACTTGAGATATTTTCTGTTGTAGTTCTTTGTTGTGTATGAAGTCATAAGCTTCCTAATGCCATCACAATGAGGAAACCTACATTTGGTGTATAGCCAAGGGCAACAGTCATAGGAGTGGCCTTGAAGGTAACACATTACACACTGCAATTTGGAATAACAACAACAGTCCCACATAAGAGACATATATTAGACAGTATAAAGTACAAAGAACATAAGCTTTAGTCTTAACCCCTTCTCTTTGGAATTTGCAATTTGGAATAACAACATCTGTTTGGAATTTGGAATAACAATATATTATACTTAACCCTCTCGTTTGTAAAGAAGATAAGTTTTAGTCATTTCTCTCTGAAATTTGATTCATAGACTAAAAGCTTTGTTTTTTTCAATTAAGACTATAACTAAGCTTACAGTATTGCTAAATTACATTTGTTTGTGATTCAGAACCACCTCCCATGGCTAAATTAGCTTGGTTTATTTTCTCTAATTTTTGTTCCAAATAGTAAACTTGGTTGAAACTTGGAGAGGATGATACTCAGATTGGAGAGGAAGATAGGAGAGAGGGAAGGGAAGCTCAGATTGGAGAGAGGGAGAGAGAGGGAGAAATGGTTTTGGTAACGACGAGCAACGGTCGACAGTTGTGCA
Source organism: Kingdonia uniflora (assembly GCA_014058105.1). Taxonomy (NCBI): domain Eukaryota; kingdom Viridiplantae; phylum Streptophyta; class Magnoliopsida; order Ranunculales; family Circaeasteraceae; genus Kingdonia; species Kingdonia uniflora. Next base: position 1,319,801 of record JACGCM010000252.1, read on the forward strand.
TCGTCGGATACTACAGGTAAGTATCTCGAGGCTGTAATTTACATTTTTGTTTTTTTTTTTAAATTGTAAAAGGGCAAACTTGTCTTTAAAATTTGTTGATTCAGTCAAATGTGGGTCAACTGCGGTCAATTGCAGTTGACCAAGGTCAAACTGCAAATAAGGGACTATAGTTCCTTTTTTGCTAAATTGCAGGACTTAAGTCAAATATACAAAGAAATATCAGGACATAAGTTTAAAAAACTCGATTTTTTTCACTCTGGGAAACTTTCAAGGGAGATGAATGCAACTGTTATAACACTAAACCCTAAAACTGAAGTTGCATGTTATTTTGGGGAGTTTAGACCTATCTCTTGTTGTAACATTGTATATAAGACTTACCAAGATTTGAACTTGCAGAATTAAACTAGTCATTCACTCTCTCATTGATCAAAACCAATCTGCATTCATTCAAGGGAGACACATACAAGATAGCATTATGATCTCACATGAGTTAGTAAGAAACTACCACAGAGACAATGGACCTAAAAAATGTGCTATCAAAGTGGACTTAAGGAAAGCATAATATGGTTAATTGGTTTGCTATCATTGAAATTCTTAAGAGAGTTAATTTCCCTTGTTTGTTTATCAGATGGATTCAAGAATGCTATCACAACACCAAAGTACTCCATCAGCATCAATGGAACATCGAAGGGGTATTTCAAAGGACAAAGAGGCATCGGGCAAGGTGATCTTATCTCACCCTATATTTTTGTATTAGTAATGGAGTTGTTTGCAAAGATTCTTAGAAGGAAAATTGAGGTTGGTGAGTATGGACTCCATCCTAAGTACAAGGATCCAGTCATTACACATGTGTGCTTTGCTATGACCTCTTAGCATTTATGGATGGCAGTACTCAAATCAGCTATTGCTCTTCAGGAGTGCTTGCATCAGTTCAAAAACTTTACAGGCCTTGAAGTTAATATAAACAAAAGTGAGATATTTACTTCAGGATTGAGTAGTGATGAGTCACTTGAGCTTAGTAATGTTTTGGGGTTTAGAATATGTGAGTTACCTGTCAAATATCTAGGATTGCCACTGATTTCTACAATATTAACTCATATTGATTGCTTACCCCTAAATAACATCCATCAACAACAAGGTGAAAACATGGAAAGGCGGATTCCTATCATATGCAGGGAGGCTGCTTCTCATCAAGGCAGTGCTTAGTAGTATGAGTGTATTCTGATGTTCCTTCTTCATCTTGCCTCAAAGAACATCATATGAGATCAACAAGATTTTCAGGAATTTTCTTTGGGGTGGAGTGGACCTGAACTTTAAATCACCAAATGTTAATTGGGAAACTTCTTGTCACTCTTTTGGGGAGGGTCGGAGGGAGGGCTGAACACTAGAAATCTTGAGATAACTAATAGGGCCTCAATCATGAGACAATCTTGGGCTCTTGTGTCTCAGAAAGACAATTTGTGGATGAATCGGATATCTAAACACTACTTGAGAGGTAAGGTTTTTGGAGTTTAGTGGCCCCATAGGATTGGGGTTGGTGTTGGGAGGAAACTTCTCAAGGAAACTGAAACTGCTTGTAAAATAGCTATCTACATGGTGGGTGATGGTAGGGATACCAGTTTGTGGTATGACCCTTGGCACCCCCTAGGAGTTTTCATCCATAAATTTCCCAACCAATTTACATACAACTCAGTTTTTAACAAAAGAGCACCTGTGAGTAACATAATACACCAAGGCAAGTGGGTTGTTCCTGATTACTTCACTGTGACTATGGATGATTTTACTGCCTTGCTTGAAAATGTAGACATACATTCTGGACACCAAGATGAGATTGTGGTCTGTGAGTTCTAATGGAGAATACACACTTAAGGACACATAAGCATCTCAGACACTACCCCCATAATCCCTTGGACTAGTATTGTCTGGTTCTCTCAAGTTATTCATCGGCATAGCTTCATATCGTGACTTGCTTTGAAGAAGGCTTTGAGAACTAAGAACAAACTTATGTTATGGGGAACAACTGATAACACTGACTGCATTCTTTGTAATTCAGGTGTTGAATCTGAGGAACACATTGTCTTTGACTGTCCTTTTGCTAAAATAATTTGGCCTCAAATTTTGAATTCACTTGGTTTGGTGCATAGTTATACTAACTGGTATGATGAAATAGTATGGTGCACTACTCACATGGGTGGTAAGGAGTAAGGACCTTATCTCTAAGGCTAAGAAATTAGCTTTCAATGCTTACTATTACCATATGTGGAGTGAGAGAAATAATAGGACGTGTTTAAGAAGGAATCTAGAACAGTTGATATTATTTTTTCAAGCATAATGAATGATGTCAAGAACAAGATACCTGCTGCTTTTGTGCAGATAGAAGATACAGATAGGAATAGACAATTCATGAACGGAATGAACATTCATATGGAGTTCAAGCTTAAGGAAAGCATCAAATGCCCCTGGGCAAAGCCAAGGATTGATGAAGTAATGATCAACACAGATGGCTCTTTGACTGGAGCTGGGAAAGGGTCTGGAGCTATAATCATAGCATTCAATGGAGATCCCCTAGCTGCTGCAACTAGTAGTTCCAAAGCCATTTCAGTTCCTGTACATGAACTGCAAGGAGTACTCACTGAACTGCATCTTGCATGGGATAAAATTTTAAGAAAGCCTGCCTTGGAGTGGATGCAACTTTGGTGATTAAGTACATCAAGAAGGAAGCTAAGCCACCTTGGGAAGCAAGATGGATTTGAGAGAAATACACAAGCTTATTGATTGTTTGAATCATTTTGAGTGGTACATATCTTTAAAGAGACTAACTCAATGGCTATACTTAGCTGGAATGCAACTTGGAGTCCCACTTCTCATTTTGGACATAACTCAATTACCTAAAGAGCTGAAGATAATAATCACTAAGGATGCCTCTGGACATCTATATGAAAGGCTGTAAATACTATGCTGTGCCCAAGTATCCTTTGTTTGCCCTTTAGAAAAGTAAGGCTGATCATGTATTTTTGGTTCTTTTTTTGCTCTTTGTTCTTCCTAGTGTGCCTGCTGGGAAGGAGGTGTTGTGCCTTCTTTTGTTCTCCCCCGTAAGCTTCTTGTTTTTGTTATAAAAGCTCACTTGCCAAAACAAAAATAGCAGAAGCTACATAGTATGCAGCTTTGTTCCCCTCTTTAAAACTAAAGTTGCAAATAAAGTCAGTAGTATCTTCCTTCATCTTCTTAATCAACCTGGCTTAATTTATGCACTTCCATGGTGACTTCCAAATGTTGTCTATGACTTTCTTTGTGAATATAGGGTCTGTAATTATACCACATGACTTAACTCCATGGAAACTAGCAATCTTCATACCAATATAAGCAGAAAACAATTCAATCTCACCAATATTCCAACTTGGATCTGCATAACCATTGAATGCCAGAATAGGAATACCATTCTTCAACCTGAAAATACCTCCATATGCAGCTCTAGTTGGGGACAGACTACCATCAATGTTAATCACAATCACTGAGTTAGGATTCCAGTTAACCCATTGTATTCTTTTTGGAGGTTTGATCACAGGAGTGATGTTCCAGCTTTTTAAAACTTTTGTACTTTTGGGATAGTCAAAGAATTTTTGTGAGGACTTAACACATTTAAGAGAAACTTCTGACTTAATAAGAGAGATAATAACCTCCTCATTCCTGCTTTCCTTGTTAAAATGTCTTTTGTTTCTTTCATTCCATATATGGTAACTGTAGCTGGCAGTGCAATTTTGATAATTTTCAGTCTATCTCTGCTCCCCAGCTCAGTACAGCTCTGTTGACACTCATGGAGTTAAGCACGGAAAACCAGATTTTGTTTGAGTAAGGGCAATTAAAGAAGAGATGCTCCCTGTTCTCCTCATTGGCATCACATAAGGAGCACTAGGCTCTGTCAATTTATATATAATACAACTACTGTAAGTCTTCTTCTTCTCTCCTGTGGTCCTCCTTCAGTAAAGTTATCATCATAAGCTACTGTAAGACTCTTTTAATTATGTTCTAACCTCTTTGTAAGTTTTTCATCAAATGTGTGAAACCATTGGAGATTCGATTAATGTTTTGGACCAATGATATTGAAAATTATTACTGTTGGCACTTGGCAAACATATACTGTATTTTAGCATATCTTTACTTTTTGACATCTATACAGGTATCTTGAGAGACAAGTGCCTTTGAATTACTTGTTTTGAATTGCTAAAATTCGTAGGAATAGTAGTTTATATTGGTTATCAAAATAACCGAGTTGTGAATTTGCAGAAACAACAAGAAGGAAAAAGAAAAAGAAAAAAAACTGTTTCCTAAGTGGCAAAGATCTCGAAAACTAGCTTTAGATGCAATTAAATGAAAATGGTAGTTTTTTCATCAAAAACTGAAAATATCCCTAACTGAAAATGTCTTGGTCCTACTTAGAGCTAGAGGCTGCAGCTCCAAATGCGAAGTGGCAGTTTTGCAATTCATGTTTTAACAATTCTCTTATATAGTTTTTCAATTCGGGTAACAGGAAGAGGGCAAAGGCGTCGAACAAGGGAGAGACGACAAATATTTTTTAAAGTGAACCACGAGACACTGTAATTGTTCTTAATTTTCTTTAAATGGTACAGACGTTCTTTATCTTCTACTTTCTCTATTTCCTGTGATCATTGTATACCAACAAGTCTTAATTTTCACAATGAAAAACTGCATTGCGATTAAAATGATTCTTTGAAATCTAAATCCTAAACGTCGTCTTACAATTTTCAAGCGTGCAAACACATTGCGAACGCATTACATTTGAGGATATGGTTGGGTTTTAAATTAATTTTTGATTTTATTTTGAAGTAGTTTGAAGAGGGGAAGATTAAAGAGATAGAAAGATAGAAACCAGCTTATAGAGAGTAGAGGAGGTGAAGCGAGGAGAGGATACAAAATTAAAAACCTTAGTATGGAGAGGAGAGAAGAGAAGTGAGAAAGGGGGGAAGATTAAAGAGATAGAAAGATGAAACCAACTTATGGAGAGGAGTGATGAGGTGAAGTAGGAAGAGGCGAAAATTAGGTTTTATAAGGTGGTGTCTCGAGAAGCGTATTTTTTATAAGAAAAGATGGCTTACATTGAGTTCGTAATCAACGGCCAAAATTTATTTTTTCGTCATTTTTTTTTTTTTAACATTATCTTAAGCCTTTAATTCACTGATACTATTATCATTCATTTACAAACCTGACTTTACAAGCACAAAAATATCAGATCTCATTGTTAACGAAACAAAAATTAAACACGAGTGAAACTCAATAGACATGCACATATGGGGGTTCTTATAACACCCATTTTGACACCATGGGGGGGGGAGGTGGTCGGTCGAGAAGGAGAGCCATTTCTGAGAACATAATAATCAATTTATAGTGATTCGTTCGGAAAGCACATTGTCTATTCTCAAAAAATATAATCAAAACAAGTTGAGTTTACGGGTTGGTGGAAAACCATTTTAATTTTTATATGTACTTATGTTGCTAACTAAACTATGACTCAGCTAAAGTAAAAGAAAAAAGAAAAAACGCAATCAAAAGAAAGATTTCAAGGAGCAGACAAAAAAGTTAATAAAGGAAATACTTGAGCGCAGTATCCAGCAGCCCGTGATCTTTCGCCGATCTATCCACAAGAACCATCCCTTTTGGGTTCTGAGCAGATTGAGCCCAAAGCAATCTCCTTGCTGTATTCAGCAAAATGGATTTATTAGGTTAAAAGAACATCTAAAATCAGATGCAATATGGCTTAACCATGAAAGTAACGGAGAATGACATTAAAATCAAACACATCAAATGAAGCTATAAACAGATAACTAAATTAGGTGCAAAGAGTTTAATGAAATAAATGATCAGTTAATATCTAACAATAAACCATCAGATTGGTACATAAGCTACAGTAATTCCATTCCTGCATGGCTGATGCTGTTCTAAGTGTACTCTCTGTATGTTAAGTAGACAATGAGTGGGGTGTCCGCGCTTGTACAATGTTTGTGAAGATCATATGTTGCATAGTATTGTGTATTTGAGGGGTAATGAGACAATAGAAGTAGATCTTAAAATTGGAATGTGGTATCCATTTCAAACATAAAAGCAGATTCTAGAGACTGAGTAAAACCTCAGGATAGAGATACTAAAATTATGGCTGAACGTCAAGCATTTAGCATCTATACACCAAATGGGGATAAAAAGAGGAGAGAAAGGCTGTTATTCTATAAATATAGAATTGAGAATCGCTTTTGGCTAGTAACACTGTTATGAAGTCGGTACCTTTCATGGGCTTTGAGTACGAATTTAGGATGTTACTAGGTTTATGGATCACAGATGTAACGATCTCAATCTAATATGCATCTTCACTTGATTATTGTCTGGAACAAAGTCAATAGATATTTATGGACTTTTTTAAACACAAAAAGAGTAATAAATGTGAATAACTTAGGATCCTCCTGATCTGCCTGGCCCTGGAGAATCCAGGATCCCTAATCCCAGATTTTCTATTGTTTTAAGGCAAGTGGAGAATTTGTAGACCGTCTATTTCTACACTGCAGAGGAATCACAGCCGTGTAGGTCTTCATCAGCCATGTTGTGGGTTATGCCAGAGATCGTTTCAGCCTTGCTTTGTTGGGTGCTCTGGGTGAGGTTGTTTCCAAGAGGCGAATCTTGTAAATAATGACTCATCTTGTTTTAATTTGGAATAATTTAATGGAGCACAACCACAAGATTTTTAGAGTAAAGAAATGTGTCATTGTTATTGTAAATAGCAAGGAGTTCCCTTTTTGCTTAAGATTTGTACCTTTTCTTCAGCCCTCTGTTTTTACTCAGTATTCTACTAGCCTTTTAATATAAGTATTGCCTGCTTTCTATTGATTCTCATTTTAATATTTAAGCGAAAAGTAGTGTACAGTCAGGATAATTAATCCACATATAGAAGAAACTAAAGATTAGATTTTATATCTACAGGACAGTTCTGTAATACCAATTCAGATTTGACAGTATTAACAACCAGTAGTATCTTCCTCGGTCATTATAACTGATTAAAAGAAAATTCCTCTCCAGATCATCAATAAGAAGAAAAAAAATCGTGAGGTACTTATTTCATAGACAATTTTGTTGGCATTTGTTGCAGATTTGGCCGAGGTCTCCATGAAGAAAAAAGAGCATTCTTCTTCGCATATAAGTGTGCCTCCTGCAACGAAAAAAATTCAATAAATACGGAAGTACGAAACTAGTGAAAGGATAGGTAGTCAGGAACATAGTAGGTGTTTATATCGTAAACTAGAATTAAGAGAGGTAGAAATCCATCTTCAATTTGTGCTATGGAATAAAAAGTAGGTAGAGAGTACATAAGATTCGTGTCTTCAACAAACAATGAAAACAATGCATAAAGACCATGATTCTGCTATGACAACCATCTTTACAATGATTATGAGGCCAAGAATCATATATCAGTCTCAAAAAAGACGACTATTCGCCAGATATTCTAGATCAAAGAGATACGGAAATCTATCTGCACTCTGTGTTATGAATCTAAAGAAAGTTGAGAGTACACAAGAAGATTGTATGCAAGAAAAATCTTTTAGGCCCATTTGACAACCATCATGATAGTCCTATAAGGCCAAGAATCATATATCAGCCACAAAAAAGAAATCATTCCCCTTTTTCCCTCTTTGTGGCCAACTCGTCAATATCCATATTTTTCAGCTCAGCTCTATGGTTTATTGTAAGACAAAACCCAATATATCTGGAACTTACATTGGTAATTTGCTAAATTCCTCTGCCGTTAATTTGCCGGTCCTATAAACCCCATCACCTAATTTGAAGCTCTAAAGTGATTCAGAAATTCAAATCCTTAACTAAATTCTTGTGTCTAATTTTATGCTGGTAAATAATGTGGAAATCTCTCAGGACTGACTGATAACCCACAAGATCTTAAGTGTCAAAGTCTGTGTCTAATCATATGTATGCAAAGAAAGAGGTGAGATTCAGATGCAGATAAAGATCATTTGGTTTGATCTTAAAACCAATCAAAACTTGAAAGGTTGCAAAAATGTTTGCATAGCAGCACCAACGCCTGAAAAGGCTAGGAAATGGATGACCGGCGCTCGGGTCAAAAGTGAACAGTGGTCAAAATAGAAGTGGTTGACGACTTCTGCATTGTAGAATGGACGCAGAAAGATTTTTGATATAGTTTATTTTGGTTGGATCATACGACTCATGGAGATGGTGTGTAAACCACCATCGGGAGGTCAAGAATTGGATTCTCACCTCCTTGTGTCTGCTTGCCCAGTTCGTGTGGTTTGCGGGCTATTGCACGAGCCCTAGAAGATCTAGTCGGGAATTGACGGTCCCAGGCCATTGGCCCGGATGCCTCTAGTTACAAGAAAAAAACAACTCATACCAAAGACTGTCCTATATTATTCTCGGGCAAAAAGCCTTTTTTTGAGGGCACCAGTTATTGGCTTTATTTTCATCTGTAGTCCAACGCCTTCATCAGGGTATCCAATTTATAGTAATTTTATTTTCTCAGCCTGGACTGAAGCTAGATCGGCATGTTGGGTGTGAATGGTTTGTGGAACACGGAGGAAAATAAATAAATAAAACACAGAAAGCCAGTCCTCGGGTATAATTTGTTATAAATATCTGGGGAAAGGAATTTGTTATCCGCGTTTAGTTGGAAATAGAAGAAAACAATCTTTCGTATCATAAAATTGAAAAATCATTTTCTTCCACTATTTCTCAAACCCTCAAGAAAAACTATAGATAAAAAGAGTAACCAAGAGAAAATTTGAAGAAAGAATTGGGTACATACGTACATGTAGACAAGATAATATAAATAAAGAAAAGTGGAAAGATGTTGGGTATGTTTGGTTTGTGGAAAACGGCGGAAAAGGTGAACTGGATTTCCATGGTTTTTATCAAAACCGCGGAAAGCCCATTTTCCATTAACTAACTTCCATCGCTTGGTTGGGCATGGAAAATGATGGAAATTTTTCATAAAATAGGTTTAAACTACTGAAATCTTGGAACATTTTCACTTAAAAGTGGACTAAAAACCACTAGGGCTGTTTATCTAAACCCGAGAACCCGAACCGGCCGGTTCGGTTCGGGTTCGGGTTCATGATTCGGTATATTTAAAAACCCGACCCGAACTGGTAGTTTAGAAAACCTTCTCCCAAATCTAAAGATCCTTCCTGGGTACATCATGTGCAACCTTCTCCCAATCTAAAGATGCTAATACGAATTACTTTCCTCTTTCTCTCCCTTTAATTCCAATTATATAAATCAAATCAAACTCCTCAAATCACAACACCATATTTTTTACTCTCTAATGTTACATGTCGCAAAGACCCAACGTTCCTCCTTCCTCATCGATTGCTTTTAGTCTCCACTCCCATTTGTTGGTCTCTTCTGACATAAACCCCAATTCCAATTGGTCTCATTAACCCCTTTTTCTTAATTTCATTTTTGATCGTTTCTACTCATTTCCCCCCAATTTTTTTTTTTGATTGATTTCAGTAATTTTAGATCAAATATCAGTTCTTTAAAGCTAAAACTAAGATGGGTGTCAAAGGATCTGTTGAAGGAGGGATCACTTCGATCATTGCAGGATATTCTACTCATCCACTTGATCTAATTAAGGTGAGGATGCAACTCCAAGGCGAGTCGAATGCTGTGGTCGAGACTCTCCGCCCAGCTACTAGCTGGTGTAGCTGAGGTTGCTGGTGTTGTGTTGTGCAACCTTCTCCCGAACCGGGTAGTTTTTCAAGTGTTGATATGATGTCTCCCCTTATTGTGGATTCTCCTTAAAACCAGTTTGTAGAGATTGGTGTGATTTTTGGAGAGCTTGTCTTCCTATTGGATTCTTCAACATGTCTTCCTCTGTTTTGTAGAGCTTGTCCAAATTAGAGATCCAACTAGAAAAATAAAATAAAATAAATAAATAAAAACCCGAGTTCAGAACCCGGCCCGACCCGACCCGATCAATTTGGTTCGATTCCGGTTCGGGTTCTACAACTACTCGGTTCGGGTTCGGGTTGAAAATGTTGTAACCCGACCAGCCCGGGTCGGCTCAGGTTTAGGGCTTAACCCGGGCCGACCCGGCCCGTGAACAGTCCTATAAACCACCATAAAATCATTCCATAAATATATAAGACAATTGAAATCCCTTGGTAGAGGTTGAGAAAATTTCACATAACCCCAACCTACAACATAACATTGCGAGCAACTGTTGTTCCTTGTTGCTTCAGAGAGAGACACACACACACACAAGATCTTTATTGCCTTTATTTTTTTAAGTCGAGAAGAACAAATTGGCGACCCCGATACTCCGTGGTGAAACCGAATAACCTCGTTTGAAAGAAGTCGGGTTTTCTATCATTTGTTAAGTTTTTGAGAACCAAACGGTGGAAAATGGATTTCATAGAAATCAAGTTCATTACTTCCGCCATTTTCCACGAACTAAACACAACCGTTATTCCGTACTGGAACTCCACCCTCAATATTATGATAGGGGTGACCAGTAGCAGAGTAAAAAATTAAGCCGAGAAGGGGTTGGCCCGATGGGGCAATAGGGGTACGGCGGTGGCAGTCCCGAAAAAATATCTAGGCACTAAAGAGGTATTTGTGTAATTTGTTTTATGTAATATCCCTTTGAAATCTTAAGCTATTTTAGGGAAAACATTTGGGCTCTTCGGTTCAGTTCGGCCTATAGTATTTATTAGCGTTATTTTTATTTATCTATTTATTTATTTGCACATTAAGAATATGTAGTTAGAAGATAGAATTTTATATGGCAAAGTAAATCCCAAAGAGTGAATAGAATAATTATAGGTAGCAAAACAACTAGTTTTGGTAGTTTCCTTTCTTGCAAACGAATCAGCTAACGTCTTAGAGATTATATCAGCTAATCATACACGAAATATCAGTTCTTGATCTTCTTTTTTGAAAGGTAAGCCGGTTTAAGAGATCCATAACTCTACTGTAAGAATTCTCCATGAGGGTTCAAACTCATGACCTCTCACTTGGTGGAGGGTCACACCACCACTGAATCAATAGCTCAGTGGCTTAGTTTTTGACATTTCAAAGTTAACTCGATCTTAGGCTCGTTGATGATTATATTCTCCTATCATGTCATTATGGCATCAGAATTCTAACTGCCACACCGTTGTCCACTGTAAAAAATGATTTGCATCTACACCTACAAGTTAGAAATGTCTCACTCAGTAGCGTCATAATATATACAACAAAACCACAAATGTGTTTTTCTTCGGAAAAGACCCCTAATGTCTTCCCAGCATATTTTAGATATGCTCCTTCATTGTCCATGTCCAACCAATCAACGAAGTTAGGTATACATGATTTACCACTTTAATGAGAAAGCCATTTCATGAAAAATGATGATCATTTCTCCATTTTCAACAAAAAGGCCTACCCACTCTGTATTTTTTGGGCATCTTCGATGGCCCTTTCTTGAGATTATGAGCCTTTTAAATAGATTGATTAATACTCAAAAGGAATGCAAGGGACATACTTTTCTAACCTACATATACATGTTTAGTGATATTATTGAAGTTGTGTCACTTTAATCAATGACCTGTTATGTTATCCCCTTTCTGAAATCTAAGGATTCCGTTTAAATTTTGCCTTATATCCACTATAAACACAAGGTAATGAAAAAAAAACACATTATTCTAGATGAAAAGGAGAAATAACTAAACCACCTCAGCCGTAACCTTCCTTTACTGACCAAATCAGTAAAGTAGATAAACTATCTTTTACCCATTTTGACGTAATGACTACGAACGCGGAAGCGAGATTCGTAAGAAGATCACGTGTTTGTTTAAGTTTTAGAGAAACTAGGGTTTCAAACTAAAGAACTTCAACTTTTATTAACCAAAATCAACTACTGACACCACCCTCTCCCCTTATAACTAGGTTTCCCTAGAATCACTCTTACAATATCTCTCCTAATCTATCCAATTAAGAAATTGTCCTAAAAATTAGAAATTGCTAATAACCCATATTGGACCTCTCCAACAGAGCATAGGCTAAGCATAAAATAAACATATGTCACACAGGCAGACGACCTGACGTGCCACGTCACATTTGCTCTGAGATTTTTATTTTAGTTCTAATTAGCGAAGCTCCTTTGTGCAAATAATGTACTGTATGAGTAAATTCGGATAAGCACTCACAAGCGTGGGAGGGCATTTGTGCGTCTCTCCATGTTGATTATCATCGCATCCTAGGGACCTGTTTAGCGTAACACCTATAAATTATAGACTTAACGATACACAAAATTATGAGACAAAAAAAGTGCATATAACGCAATGAATACTCGTTGTACCTCGAACAATGAATCTCATTAATCTTCTCTCTCAGAAGTTGTAACTCTGTTGCTCTTGTTTCATTAACCTAAAGAAACCGAATCTTAAGTCATATAAAATACCATGTGCATCTTATTTTATTCACTAAGAAAAGGGAAACCTTGAAAACAGAAATACCATGTGCATCTCCCTATCTTCCTTGTAACAGCACAATTTTTCCCGAAATTTTCTCAACTCATTCTCGGCTTCAAAAACACGAAATTTTCATCCGCTTCGTTTATAAACTCCATCAGCGCTTCTCTGTCTTGGTCATAAAGAGAGCACTCTTTCTCCCATCTAGCGCATGGACTAGCGCATGGACTGAGCAGATTGCCACACTCAACGGCCAGTTTCTGATTCTCCTCTACAAAAGGTTGTGCATTCCTACTCACTTCCGACTAAAAATCACAAAACAAAACCCACAAAAAGCTAATTTAACAAACAAATTTCAAAAAAAAAAAAAAAAAAAAACTCTCCTCTAAAAATTGATCTTGAGAATCTCAACTACTCTAAACTCAAAATAAAGATTGTGTTCACTGCCTAGTGTACTTATATCCTTCATATATGGAGCGATAAAAACAACATAATCTTTCAACAGAAGGAATTGGCTTCTCCTAAGGATCTTCAAATGATTCTTTGTGATGTTCAATGCAAATTGACCAAGCTTCTTAGTTCTCACTTATTACTAAGGTCTTAGTTCTTACTTACCAAGCTTCTTAGTTCTTACTTATTGCTAAGGTGGAGGATTGGCCACAAGAAAAAGCAGTTTGCCATAACTGGGCTTTCACGGCTTAACCCCTTGTTTCCAACCTCAACTCCTACAGTTTGTAAGTGGAAGCCTTGACCTGAGAATGTTTTTATCCTTAATACTGGAGCCTTCACCTATTGTCTCTAACCACAACTCCTAAAATTTGTAAGTGGGAACCTCTACATGAGAATGTTTTTATCCTTAATACTGATTGTGCCTACTGCAGTGAGCATGGGGACATTGTAGGCATAATCAGGGATCACAAGGGAAACTGTAGTGCAGCTTTTGCATGGAAGAGCCACGACATGTCTATCACTTACCGTGATATGTCTGCAATTAGAAGTGGCCTCGAAATAGCTCTCTCTGAGTGGCTTCAGATTCAGAGGTGATGCTTGTGTACTTATAGAACTCTATAACTTCGCCATGGAGATGCCATTTTATGGAACGAGAGATCAGCACATGATTAGTCAGTTCAAGAGCTTCAGTGTTGTCCATGTTAATAGAGAAGTCAACACTTCCTTGCATCTTAGTGTAATACTCTTGCCTTTGGTAACTTATCACCATTACTTTGCTATCACACTGAGAAAAAAATTGTTGTTATTATTTTTCCTTTTTGTATATCTCCCACTCCCCATGCCCCTAGCTTGATCAATAAAGTTGATCTTTCAACAACACTTGAACTACGACAAGATTCACACATTATATTTTATATGCTCAAAAAATATTTAAGTATATATCTTTATTCGTGATAGCATTGCGGAATAGTCCCTGAGGGTTGCTCAAATCAAAACTAACTAAAAAGCCACCATATGCTGAATAAAGAGTAAGGAAAACGACAGGCAAAAATGATTAGAGAAGTGGTTATGAAGCATAAAATTATAATAGGTTCCACCACTCTTTCCAGGGAAACCCCAAATAAAGATCGAAAACGACAGACGATGACGATATGTGTATATACAATAAAGCAGAAATTGAAAAAGGAAATATTACACCACTCTTTTGCTTTCTTAAGAAAGAACTGGGTCTATGTTCAGATATCGAAATTCTAATTGAACTCAACCTACTACAAGGATAAAAGTATTGTAATACCCTGGAGATGCCAAAAGCAAATTCTTTAAAGATAATTGGGAATATACTCTACCCCTTGGGAGCTGCCATACCTAAACTCCGGTTACTATACCTACTGATTTCAGCATAACTCGACTAAAATATTCTACAAAGGAAGACTAGGCCTTCAACAATTTTGGATGAAGGCTTTATGCATGATTGAAAAACAGTGTAACTGCCCCAGTGATGCAGTCAGTTAAGATGAGAGTTATTCTTAAGACTGGCTACAACACACAAATGATCATCCAATACATTGATGATTCGTAATAAACACAAAATATCTCACTAACCAAATCAGATAATGCACTGAGATTTTTATACCTTACCAATTAAGAAAGCTTATTTGTGCAGATAATGTACTGTATGAGTAAATTCAGTTTAGCACTCACAGGTGTGGAAGGGCATTTGTGTGGCTCTCCATTTTGATTTCATCGCAACCTCCAGACCTGTTTAAAGCAAACACCATATAAATTAAATACTTAATGTTACACAAAATACGCAAACACCATATAAATTAAATACTTAATGTTACACAAAATACGAGAAAACAAAAGATAAAGGCAACATAATGCAATGACTACCCGCTATACCTCGAACATTGAATCTCATTAATCTTCTCAGTCAGAAGTTGTAACTCCTCTGTTGCCCTTCTTTCGTTAACCTAAAAACCAAATCTTTAGTCATATAAAAATGGCAAATTACTAAGAAAAGAGAAATCTTGAAAACGGAAATATCATGTGTATCTCCCTATCTTGTTTGCAATAGCGCATTCTTTTTCTCAACTCGTCCCCGGCTTCAATAACACGAATTTCAGTGTCTTTTGCCTTTTCATCAGCTTCATTTGCAAACACCATCAGAGCTTCTCTGTCTCGGTAATAAAGACAACACTCTTTCTCTTATCTCGCGCATTGACTGAGCAGATTGCCACACTCAATGGCCAGTCTCTGATTTTCCTCTACAAATTTCTTTAAAGCTTGTGCATTCATACTTGCCTCCGACTAAAAACCACAAAACCAAACCAAAAAAGTTAATTGAACAAATAAATTCCAAGAAACCTTAAATCCCTCTAATACCCTCTTTTTCTCCACCAAAAATCATTATTTTTTAAAACAAATTACAAATGTCTAATAAAAAGAAAAAATGAATCCTAGCTCGTTCGATCATTTCGCCCTTCTCCTTCAATCAACTTTATAAGTAGTAATACTCGTGCCTCTTCAGATGCTTAAAGCTGTAATCTCAGATTTTTCTCTGAAACTCGTAAACCAACCGAGAATTCGATCGATTCCTTGATGTAATCATTGATTTCTTGAGAAATATCCATAAAAAATCCTTCGAAACACTAAATTTGAGTCTTTTTGAACAATCTAGGTGAGGATTGTTGCAGAGGATCGGAAGATGAACCCTAGAAATCGAATTGAGGTTCAAGTTAGAATTGAGGAAGAGAGAGAGAGAGCGCACTTAACGACCAACTTCTGATTCTCTACAAATTTCTCTAATGTTTATGCATTCATACTCCGACTAAAGTTAAGACAACAATGTTACATAAAGTAACTAGAACATTTCTGTAGCTAACAAAGATACGCTAACTAAAAGATGTATTCACAGATTCCTTCCCAGAACAACATGGTATTTGAAGCAAATCTAAGAATTTTTCTCAATATGACAAACAATGTATCTTGGACATGCGACATTCTAAACCTTGGCTTCTGATAACATAAATCTCACCATGTAGATACTGTTAGAACAACTTGTAATGGACTTATTTCTAAACCCCGTACTCAGTACGGTATCCGAACTGATATAGCTCGGATCAACAACAATCCAAGACCTAAGATCAGTTTGGAGACTTCGAAACATTTTCTAAACTCACACTGCAGAAGATACTCCTCTATTTATCAAATAGCTCGCATACATGCGAACTCCACAAGAGATCGTATCTTCTCCAAACGGTCTGAAGTGCAATTAAGAAGGCCGTTACAGATCAGCAAATATCAAATATCAAGACGTTACAGGAAATCTCATCAAAGCTCATCAAGTTCAGACGATCATTACATTTGTCAAATATCATGACGTTACAGGAAATCTCATCAAAGCTCATCAAGTTCAGACGACCATAACGTTCATCATTAAATGTACCCAGCGGTCGTATTATAAGACCTATAAGTAGCTACCTGGAATGAAGACGCCAGGAAGGCGATGGGTAGTTCTTACACATGACATACTTAGAGAAGATTACACTTGTATTTTCTGTGATCACTCAACTTTCTCTCTGTAATAACTAGTCAATCGTAATACAACACTCTCTCTTTTCAAAATCTTCACTAGAGGTCGTGATTTTTAACCTATTGAAAGGTTTTCCACGCTAGATACTGTGTCATTTACTCTCGTACTTGCATAATATTTGTTCTTAACACTGGTGTAAGACGTGTTTTCGACCGGCTAGAAAACAGGTCATTACATTTGGCACCGTCTGTGGGAACCCACGATCATACTCCGCGTTCTCTTTTCCAAAAGCCGACTTCCAAAAAATTTGACGAATGGTGAACCCAGAAAGCGACATTCCTGACGCTGCTGGGGGGGGTGACGAATTTACGAACCGCCATGCAGCAAGAACAAGAAAAACGACTACAACTGGAAAAACAGGTCGCAAGCATGCAGAACGTAATAAAAGCTCTTCTAGATCAACAACCAGCCGGCCAAAGACCACAACATGTTGGGTCGCGAGTCTCTGCATAGATTGGGAAATAAGGGCAAGGGGGCGGTGGCTCCTTCAACTCGGCATACAGGTGACCACTGCTCACAATTACCAGCCCGATCAGTTGATGACCTACGACAGGAAGAGCAACATGAAGACACCCTTCACCTACTACGCGTTTCGGTGATGGACCGTTTAGGCAAAACAATGGGAGAGCACGACCCACAAGGAGTGCGAGCCGCACGACGAGTAGTCACATCTCGCCTACATCTCACCCGCAGAACAGGTGGATAAACGCATTAAAGAACTTCTTGACGCTCAAATTCTAGATGGGAAGAAAAGCCATACTAAAATCTAAAAAAGCCCAATTGCACAGACTTTACTTGACGAAGAAGTGCCCGCCGACTTTCATACACCAAAAATTCAGAAGTACAAGGGAGGAGATCCTGTGGAACACGTACAGAAGTTCCAAGATTCGCCGGGATTGCATTCTATGTCAAACCACATCCTCTGCCGCCTCTTTCTGGCCAGTCTGAAAGGCGAGCCTCTATGATGGTTTCACTCCCTTGACGAAGGTTCCATCCTGACGTTCGATCAACTCCGCGAACTGTTCGTCAATAACTATTTGCACAATAAGGAGAAGGAAGAAACATTTTACTCTTTATTTGGCCTCAAGCAATCCCAAGGCGAACGACTTGAGGCATTCACAAGAAAATTCTTAATTCTAGCCCGGAAGATAGACAATCTTGACCAAAAGATTGTTGTTTTGGCCTTTACCAACTCATTGCTCATGGAAAGTCGAGCCAAGGAATATATCATCCTCAATAAACCACCATCATTAGAGGATATGCTCGAGAAAGTCAACCGATTCATTGACCTTGAGAGGTTGACCGTGGAAAAACCAAAGCCTCAAAGCTCCAGCCTCTCCAACAAAAATTACCCCGACGAGCGCACTCACGAGAGCAGTAAAAGTCAAGGAGGAGATAAGAAGCGCTTCAAAATCAGTGACGACCGAACTCGCCAAGGAAAGAAGAGGCCACCACCACCCATGCCAAAGCTGAACACAACTATGGCCAGTCTGTACATTCTGATTCAGAAAGACGATCTTTTCCAAACTCCCAGGGATCTCACACCAATTGAAGGCAAACCATATTGCGTCCATCATCAAATCCAACATCATGACACGGAAAGATGTCTCTCACTTAAGCACCTACTTCTCGATATATTTTCAAAAGGTCGTTTGCTCGATTACATCATCGATGTCGAGAGTTACCGTAATGGAAGTTATAAAAATGAGGGCGCAATTGCACAGATCGGTGAGGTGAATGAAGAAAAGTATTTGTATTTCATTGAGACCCATATCATCAACACGTCCGACAGAGTCAAACGCCGACGTGTAGCAGAATGTCACGACCTATCAATAGGAGAGAAAGAAGCTCGCTTACTTCCAGAATCTAGCAACAGACGAACCAGAATATCTTTTGGAGATTGTGACGTTCGGCACGTCACTTTCCCACATCATGACGCTCTCGTCGTTATGCTCAAGATGAAGAACATAGTCTTTCATACTATGATACAGGGAGCAGTATCGAACTATTATTCTAGAGTACAATCGACCAGATGGGCTTGGCGCACAAGGTCGAGCCGAGTGAAATCAATGTCTCCGGATTCAGCGGTTCTAAGGAAGAATGGGTAGGCAAAATCACACTGCCTATCACAGCCGGGCCAGTTACACTTGATGTAGTCTTCTACATTATCAATGCCAAGTCAAGTTACTTGGGCATCATGGGGCGACCTTGGTTGCACAACATGAAAGTTATTCCTTCCACCTATCATCAGACTCTGAGATTCGTCTGGAAGGGAGGGATTTATGAAATCAAGGGTAGCCAGAAGTTGGCTCGTGCCTGCAATAATACTGTTTATACAGAAGCCGACCTAGCCGCGACAACATCAACTGCGGTACCAGCCATCACAGCACCAGTCACAACCCCGGCTGCATAGCAATCACAGCAGGCCAGATCATCAAAACCTCAGCTGCCAAGCATCGAGCCTACAGAATATGTTAAAATCAATGGCAGCAAAAGAGGCACTAATATTGGAACTTTACTGAGTTCGGATGAACGTTCGAAACTGATTTAGTTCCTCACACAGAATAATGATGTCTTCGCATGGACTTTCCATGAGATGCCCAGGAATCGATCCAGCCATAGCATGTCACAAGCTAGAGTTGAAAGAAAAAGCAGAACCTGTAAAACAGAAGCAGCGAACTCTAGCGCCAAGATTACACGAAGAAGTCAATAAGGAGATCAACAAGTTGATTGAAGTCGGTTTTATCAGGAAAGCTGTCTATCCCGATTGGATATCTAACATTGTCGCAGTACCTAAGAAGAACGGTAAAATCTGAGTTTGTGTAGATTTCACAGATCTCAACCGTCATACACCAAAGGACAGTTTCCCATTGCCAATAATCAGCAATCTGCTCGATTCCCCAGCAGGGCACGGACTCCTATCCATGATGGACGCTGCGTCAGGTTATAATCAGATACCGCTTTTCCCAGACGATCAAGATAAGACTGCTTTTATCACCGAGCACGGCTTATACTGTTATAAGGTCATGCCTTTCAGTTTAAAGAACGCAGGAGCAACTTATCAGAGATTAATGACAGACATGTTCAAAGATCATCTCGGAAAGACAATGGAAGTTTGCATCGATGATATGCTTTGTAAAAGTCTCAAAAGAGAAGACCATCTCGCAAATTTAAAAATAACCTTTGAGATTTTACGAACTTATAAGATGCGTCTGAACCCTGATAAATGTCAGTTCGGGGTGCAGTCCGGAAAGTTTTTGGGCCATCTAATCAGCAAGCGCGGGATTGAAGCAGACCCATCCAGAATATGCGCACTCCTGGCTATGCCTTCGCCGAAGACAAATAAAGATGTTCAGAAGCTAGCCGGGAATATCGCAGCGCTCAATCGGTTCGTATCAAAATCCTCTAATAGATGCCAACCATTGTTCAAACTATTGCGACAAGGAACAAAACGAGGAAAGGTAAAGAAGGATTTGGAAATCGAATGGACAGACAAATGTGAGAAAGCTTTTCTCGATCTAAAACAATATTTGGGTACCCCCCCCAGTAATGAGTACGCCGACATAAGGGGAAGTGCTAACGATATATTTTGCTATCACGGACACCTCTCTCAGCTCCGTCCTCCTCCGCACGGATGAAAAAATCGAGAAACTTGTGTACTTCATCAGTAAAACTTTGACTCCAGCAGAGACGAGGTACATCAAGATCGAGAAGCTTCTTCTAGCTCTCGTTTATACATCTCAGAAGCTCCGACAATATTTTTAGGCTCACACAATTCGCGTTCTGACGAATTATCCAATCAGAGAGATCTTGACCAAACAAGAAAAGACACGACGTATTCAACAGTGGTCAGTCGCACTGGGTGAACACGATATTTATTTTGAGCCTCGGCATTCAGCAAATGGTCAGGCTGTAGCGGATTTCCTAGGAGATTTCCCAGTAGACGACCCAGATTGGGAATCAGATATTCCCGACCAACCAGAAGAACCTCCTCCCGAACAACCCGAAGATAAATCGAAATGGATTTCTAAGGAGGGTTGGCGAATTTTAACCGACGGTTCCATCGGGCCGTCAGGATCAGGAATTGGAATGGTTCTCATTACACCCTCACATGATCGCTTAGAAAAATCAATACGACTTGATTTTGAAGTAACCAATATTGAGGCCGAGTATGAAGCATTGATCCACGGTCTAGACATGGCACTTACATTGGGTGTAGCAGAACTCTCTGTTTACACAGGTTCTTTACTAATAGTCAATTACTATACAGGCGTATACCACACCAATGGGAAAATGGTTGACTATGCCGCAACAGCTGCCGAATGAATGAGCAAGTTCAGGACTATTTCTATCGAACATTTCCCAAGAGAGGAAAACATGCATTCAGATGCACTCGCCTACCTTGCTGGCATCCTCAGTTCAGAAACACGTTATATAAAGATTGACGTTATTTCTAATCCCAGTATTAATGTCGTCACGACCAATACCATCAATACTAGGGGAAACGAAGAGGTCAAAGATGATTGGCGATAACCTTTCATCACCTACATAGGACCTGACAACAAGTTCGACGGACCACTCCCAGAAGATGCTGCCGAACGAAAGAAAATAATTGACAATGCTCCAAGATATGCTGTCCAAGATAACCTCTTGTACAAAATCTCAGTCACGGGTCCATATCTCTTGTGTTTATCCGAGAAAGAAGCACAATAATTTTTACACGACCTACATCAGGGCACATGTGGATCCCACGCATCAGGTCGTTCTCTTACAAACAGAGCTATTACTCAAGGAATGTTTTGGCCTAACATGAGGAAATAAGCCATCGAATATGCTCAGAAATGTGACGCTTATCAGCGACATGGACTAAAGATATGAGCTCCAGCACTCAAACTCCATCTTAGTCAGGTTAATTGGCCATTCAGACGTTGGGCTCTCGACCTAGTAGGAGAATTTTCTACAGCACCAGGCAGAAGGAAACATCTTTTGGTTGCTACAGACTACTTCACCAAATGGGTAGAAGCAGTGCCACTATGCCGAACGCGCGAAGAAGAAGTTATTCGCTTCATCTGGGAGAACATCATCATTCGATTCGGCAGACCACACCTCATCAGGATTGATAACGGACCCCAGTTCGTTGGAACTAAAATTGTGGCATTCCTCAATGAGCACAAAATCATCTATTCTCCATCCAACCCATATTATCCACAAGGGAACGGCCAAGCAAAGATTACAAATAGAACAATAGTAGATGGAATCAAAAAATGACTTGACGATAAGAAGGGCAATTGGGTGAACGAGCTACCACATGTACTTTGGGCTTACCGAACTACTCCAAGAACGGCAACAGACTGTACTCCATTTCTATTGGCCTACGGGACTGAAGCCATCATTCCCACTCAATATCACCATCCAATCCATGATCATATAATGACAGATGAAGAGAATAAGTTCCAATTAGCATGCAATTTGAACTGGATCGAGGAGACACGCGACCAAGCTATTGCCAATTTGGGTCGGTATCAGTTGGCTTTAGCCAAAACGTATAACAAAAGAGTTCGACATCGAGAGTTCGCAATCGATGACCTCGTTCTCAGAGAAATGCCACAACATCGCAAGGCACCCAATACTGGAAAATTAGCTGATAATTGGAAGGACCTTTTATCGTCACTGGAACAAATGGCTTAGGATCCTATGAACTCAGTGATCACCACGGAATCCCAATACATAATCCATGGAATACCTGAAGACTGAAGTTGTATCGGAGATAAAGTTTATGTACGAGACTGTCAATTCAGATTTATTCAATAAAGAATCTCTTCTGCATACATATTGCAAGTCTGTCCAAGGTCGCTCAGCCCGACCTCAATTATCAAATACAATTTTATCTCATTAAGGTCGCTTATTGATACGCTTAATTTGACCTATAATTGGGATTGCCACATAGCTCATGAAACACATTTGCTCTCCCAAGAGACCTGTGTCCAGCTATCTCAAATACAATTTCGTCTCACTAAGGTCGCTTATTGATACGCTCAATTCGACCTGTAATTGGGACCGCCGCATAGCTCATAAAACACATTTGCTCTCCCAAGAGACCTGTGTCCAACTATCTCAAATACAATTTCATCTCACTAAGGTCGCTTATTGATATGCTCAATTCGACCTGTAATTGGGACCGCCGCATAGCTCATAAAACACATTTGCTCTCCCAAGAGACCTGTGTCTAGCTATCTTAAATACAATTTCGTCTCATTAAGGTCGCTTATTGATACGCTCAATTCGACCTGTAATTGGGACCGCCACATAGCTCATCAAAATATACTTACTCTCCCAAGAGACCTGTGTACAGCTATCTCAAGAACAATTTCGTCTCCTTGAGACCAACATATAGCTCGTAGAGTACACATGCTCTCCCAATAGACTTGTGATATAGCTATTACATTTTATCAGTGCGGTTATCAATTTACACTTAAATTCGACCTATCACTAACACACTTGCAAATATAACTTATACATATAACTCTGAATGATACTTATTGGATAACCCAATTTGTGTAAACTGCCTCAACAGATCATTTTATACAGGTCAAGCGTATGTTACAACGACCCTTCTATTTGTCACACTTTGGGCGCACCAAAGCAGAATTTTCCCAAGGAAGCAAGGTTGGGAAGAACATATTAACGACATTTTCAGTTGACGGGAGATCCATTATTCCCGCCACTCGCACCATCACAGAATCTAGAAAGGTTAAACGCATAGCTTGCAGATCATACTCCACGTCTTGCTGTTTTACAGTTTCATGATCATCTTACACTTTCTTCACGTCAGAGCGTAAAACTTCAAACGCTCGTAATGAGGCTTCATCCGCAGGAAGCAACAGAATTTTAGATAGTACGGATTTCACCTTCATTAGCTCCTCATCGAGATGTTTACATCGCGCTATAAGGATTTTTTTCTCCTTCAGCAGAGAACCCTTATACTTATCAGTAACGACTACAATACCGTAAAGTTCGTCCTTCATAAATCGCAGCTTCTCAGATAATTTCTGACACTCCACACTATCATCCGGCTCTTCCGAACTCTCGTCCACTACCGACTCCTGCAACTCACGGTATTTCCGATCTAATTCGGTATATCGAAAGTCATCTTCCAGACGTAACAACTCCAAGGATTGTTTCTCATGTTCTACCTCGGATATCCAGATATGACACTTGTTGAGGACCTCATCGAAATTGAGTTCCTTCTTTTTATGCCTATCGTCTTGGGCACGAGCTCTATCACTTTTCCTCTGACAAGAAGCTCGGGCAGCATGCAAGTCACGCGTCAGCATATCTATACGACCTCTCAGATAATGAAGTTCACCATCTTGTTTCTTTACAAGATCTGCATTCTCTGACATCGAACTGTGAAGACTCATAAGATCAATTTTTTGTTGCGAAATGATACTATTCAAATCCAGCACTTTCTGATTGTCAATCATAACATCAAGCCTCTTCTTCAATGCAGCCTTATATACTTCAACACTTTCTTTAGCAGCAACTATATCAGCATCTCTCTGAGATAAATCTATTATCACAGCATTTAGCCGATCCTGCAAATCAAGTAAATTCGATTCGAGTTTGGAATTCAAGATCGCAGTCTCCTCTGCAGCCAACAAACACTTTTGCAATTCTTCATTCGATTTATTAAATGAGGTGGACAAAGCAGACAGTTTGTTCTGCTTATCAGCTAACTTTTACAAATACAGATTATAAACGAGCATGCATACATTAATACAAGAGAGCTACATCATTCTACAATATATATTACAAAAGCTCAAATTCGTTGTTTCAATCACAATTGAATCCTACTAGCATCTGTTTGCAGTGATTGCACTTTCCTATCATCCTTTCTCAAATTGAACAAAAAGGATCCTCATCGATCTCCGGCCCTAGAAAAGCCAAGATCATCAGGCAAAGGACCTACATCACCCTATATCGCAGACACGCCAGCCCGAGTTGAACATCAGTGGGCTTCTACATTATGGTGATTACGAGCTTTTTGTGCCAAGAATTTTACTCGAAGTGGGTCGATCATTATACCCCTCTCAGTTAAAAGCTCTAAATAGGCCGCTTTTAAGCCACGCTCACTATCTACTTCGGCCTCCAAATACAGTGTCAAGACGGATAGTAATTCTTGACACCTAAACTTACAACTCTCATAAACAAATAGATTATCTCTCACAGTTTTACGAAATTCAAGATACCTAGTGTACTCTTTTCGCAAAACTTCATCTCTCTCCATTTTTATTTTCCCATACCTACATTGGAGCTCGAATAGCTCATTAAAGGTTTTATCATAATTTGATTTATGAAGACGTCTCTCATATTCAAGTTTATTCTGTACCTGTTGGGTACGAGTGATGTTATCCCTCGCTCGACTCAGGGACTTCTCCAACTCGCTCACTCGTCCTCTCAACCAAACTATCTCCTGCAAGCACAACATGCAAGTCAAGATCAAACAACACCAGCGAACTATTCAAACTCTCAAACCAACAGAACAGTAGTATTATCAATGCAAAGATAAGGTTTCCAACCAAGTGAACTACAACAGAGTACAAAATCAAAGATTAAACTTCAGGCTACCTCCAAGTTCAATGCATTAGTCGAAGGAGGGACAGGAGTTTTCTTAGGAATAACGGTTGGATCAGCAGCTGGGGATGCGTCATCTCTGAAGGGATTAACCTTTTCATAACCTCCAGCAATAGACAACTTTACTTCCATGGCAGACAAACCCCAGTGGTAGCATCCATTAACTAGATGGTTCTGACCTTCCACCACTTCAGCAACAGCCTGCTGACCCGCTTCTATCAATTCGGCTCTCTATTTAGCAAGAACAGCCTCGAATTGTTCTTTCTCCAGAAGCTTCTCCCCTTCGAGCTGAATTTTCTCCTTCTCGAGCTGTACATTTTAGTCTTTTAACTGCTGAATCAAGGCTGCGGTT
Organism: Kingdonia uniflora; assembly: GCA_014058105.1. NCBI lineage: Eukaryota > Viridiplantae > Streptophyta > Magnoliopsida > Ranunculales > Circaeasteraceae > Kingdonia > Kingdonia uniflora. The sequence goes on from JACGCM010000252.1 coordinate 1,345,314, forward strand.
TCTGCCTCTGCCGCAGCACGCTCAGAATGAGCCGACATCAATACTTCAAACACTCCCTGACAAGAAGCAGCCAACTACACCACAAAAAAGACAGTGTAAAATTTCAGATCACATTATTGTCAAAGAAAAAGGGTACAAAAAATCATCCATACCCACATGCGAGATGCTCGACTGAATCTTCACACTCAGAAGGCTAGGATCACGCCTCATCAGGTCGGCGGATTCTTTTGCAACGGCCTTCACATCCACCTTATGAAAAAAGCTCGGCTCCATGACCACAGATCGTTTTTGCTTCTTTGAAAGCGGGGCATCACGCCCAGAAGGTCGACCACATCTTTTGTAATAGGGGCCGGTGGCTCAGGAGTAACAATCTCAGCCAAGGTTTTAGAGCCTTTCCTTTCCCGCTTCAGAGCATTGTCAGAAACCCCCACCGGAGCAGGGACAGCAGTTGCAGCTTTAAAAAGAGAGCTCGGAGTGGCCATAGCTCTGTTTTGGTGACTCCACTGTATTTTAACCACTGTGGAATTCAGCCTCTTCTCCCGACGGATGTTTAGCTCACCAAGTACTTGATTTAGCTCGGTTCCCTCTCGACCTACAATGTCAAATAGACTTGAGGTATCAGCAACACACTTCGGTTCGGGCTCTGCAATGATCAACAAGGAGTGATGTTAGAAGTTCATCACAAATTATGATAAAGCCGAAGCAGTAAGAAAACACTTACTCTCACAAAAATTCCTGTGAATCAGCACGAGCGCTGGTTCCCCAGCCACTTACATATAATCACCCCTCACCATCATAAGATGGTCGCGCCAGGGTCTCCCCGACGATTCAAAATCAAAGAATTTCGACCTTGTCGAATCACTATACAGATATCCACTGCGGGAAGGTTTCAAATACTTGAATTTATAAAATTTCAAGACATCTTCAGAAACGAACTGTTTGTCAATATCACCAGTTCACCATTGGTGGTTAAGGGCTTTGCAGACCCTCATCATCTTGTAAACATTGCTATTTAATTGAGCAGGGTAGCAATGCAATAAATTCATCGCCCCCTTCTGGAAAAAAGTCAGGGGAACTCTCAAGCCGTATTCGAACTGGCCGAGGTAACAGAGGAACCCCTCTTCCACGACCTCCTCACCAATCTCGTTATAGTACGAGACTTCTACGTCCTGACCTATACCCTTCCCCTTTTTCCACTTCTTCAAGGAGGGCACCTCATAATGCTCTATATCACCATTATCCCTCACAATGGTTCTAAACCATTTATTTCCATGACTGAGGTAACGCCCCCAACTCCCATCTAAGCATCGTCTATACTTAGAGAACTACTTCACTACATTACCAGGTTTGGGATAATAAAAGAATTCCCCAGTCTCCATCTCAGTGGCAGACACATCAATAGCAGGGACATCTCTAACCTCTGCATCGTCCACGGTCCTATCATAGGAAGATGTCTCCGACGACCAAGACTCTATAGTCTCGGCAGACATCACTATTTTACTACTCGGCTTAATATTTTTAGAACACATCTAAAAATAAATACAACAACAGGAGCCCTTTTCATAATGTTTCAAACCTCAGGGCTCCTCCCCCAGATGAGACAACACAGTTCAAAACTACTACTATCACAGTTGAACTATATCAAGCCACTCAAAGAATCAAATAAAATAGCACTAACCTGTACTCGAAGAGTAACAGTCTGCAATGCCAGCAGATACTCTCACTCCAGACGACAAAACTTTGTTATCCGGGGCAACTCAGATGGCAATGGCGGACCAGGTTCAAAGTTACAAGACTTTCTTTCTCTAGAAATATCCCTCTCCTTCTCTACAAACAAATGAGTATTGTGGGAGGAAGAGAGGTGGCTTTTATTACCACCCCTCGATTCAAGATGACACACGTCAGCATCCTCCCTCGCAGCAGGCACGTCTTTTCGTTTGCCCTCATCATTATGTTTGGGGTTACGTGCTCTGTTATCACATCTGATCCTTGGCTCTATAACCGCCTCGTCTACCTGCCTGTCTACCATTATTTTAAGCAAGGTTCACTGCCGAAGAAAATTAGCAGTAGTACGGTTATTCACGTACAACAACAAAGTCTGCAGCCACACGACCTTGCCTCATTATATATAGCTTGTGTTAAAACCCTAATACAGTTATCACAGCTGTCACTCATCCTATTCTGGATCAACACAAGCAGAAAATCATACAACAATATTGCATTCGATCAATTCGGGACAGGAGAATATCAAAGAAATTATTTTATTATGGTCGAGAATCCGACCCTACAATTTACAAAGAATGATCTTCAATAATACTCTCGTCCTCTACAATCCGTTTTTCAGGCATCATCTACCGAACTATCACTTCATATGGTTCAGCAACAAGGCAGTTCTACTTCCTCCAGCATACTTCACCCATTGCATCCGAGATCTCATCATGATCACAGCCGCTCCTGATAACTATGGAGATACCATTCCAATAGAACGGGTATATAGCGCGAAGAGATTATTATGCGTAATAACTTTTCAAACAGATATGGCAACAATAAAAGCTGCACAAGGAACACGTATACAGCTCGACACCAGCAATGATTCTACAATTCAGATGTCTATATCCTCAAAGATATTCTCTGACTCCAAAGAATACAAACTATGTACTAGCGACCTACTCAACAAGGGACTAGTTCGAAGAGTATAAAAGAAATATTACCAACGACAAGTTTATCTCATACAAACAGTTTGGATACAGTTGAAAACATACTTCAGCAGACAAGATAGAAGAAAAGTTAGCAAATAAGAAGTTTTCATTCAGTTCAGAATTCCGATTACAACATAACATTTTTACAGACTGTTTGTTCTATTACAAGACGATCTACTGTGTTCTTCAGAAGATGACAGTGCAACACTTAAACTAAAGTTTTCGTGCTGCCCCGTATCATCCAGCACAACAGTAGAGTGCAGGGGCAGACAAGGCAGGGAATCCGATACAACTGCCTCCGTATCCCCACCGCCTCCGCAGGTGACAAAGACAACGCACCTCTACCGTTTACACTACCCAATCTTCAGCGAGGTATCGGCAGTACTTACCAGGAGTCACCCCAGCCTTCTCATCTTCCGCTTCCACGACATCTTCGGCCAACATCCGAAGACAGGACAGATGGTCACTTGCCAGTACAACGACATGATGGAAGCGTCACATGTTATCATAATCATCTTCTGCCTCCACCATTTCATCCCACGTCATACCATGGAAGGTGGGAGGAACAGGAATAGGAGTAGGCAGAGAGAGCGACTGCTTACCAAAATATATTTCTTGCAAAATATTCATCTTATTTTGTACCCTAATCTCTTTGGCTTGACGATGAGTTCTCACCATCAGTCCTTTTCCAAACAGTACAGGCGACTGACAGGAGAAGAAGGATGAACAGTGACACACCACATTAGTATTTTTATATCAGAAGCATTCAATGCACATTACAACTTCCCATAAAATTCAAACTGCAACGCGCGCCTCAAACCGACTTTTCAAAAGCCCAACAGTCAAAGTCATTTTTTCTCCAGATTCATAGAACCATTCAATGAAGCATTTATGACGACGGAAAAACTTCTTACCCAACAACACTCACAACACATGTACTTCCTGCTATTGGCTGAGAGGGGCATATGTAATAGACTTATTTCTAAACCCTGTACTCAGTACAGTATCCGAACTGATATAGCTCGGATCAACAACAATCCAAGACCTAAGAACAGTTCGGAGACTTCGAAGCATTTTCTAAACTCACACTGCAGAAGATACTCCTCTATTCATCAAATAGCTCCCATACATGCGAACTCCACAAGAGATCGTATCTTCTCCAAACGGTCTGAAGTACAATTAAGAAGGCTGTTACATATCAGTAAATATCAAATATCAAGACGTTACAGGAAATCTCATCAAAGCTCATCAAGTTCAGACGATCATAACGTTTGTCAAATATCAGGACGTTATAGGAAATCTCATCAAAGCTCATCAAGTTCAGACGACCATAACGTTCATCATTAAATGTACCCAGCGGTCGTATTATAAGACCTATAAGTAGCTACCTGGAATGAGGACGCCAGGAAGACGATGGCTAGTTCTTACGCATGACATACTTAGAGAAGATTACACTTGCATTTTCTGTGATCACTCCACTTTCTCTCTGTAATAACTAGTCAATCGTAATACAACACTCTCTCTTTTCAAAATCTTCACTAGAGGTCGTGGTTTTTAACCTATTGAAAGGTTTTCCACGCTAGATACTGTGTCATTTACTCTCGTACTTGCATAATATTTGTTCTTAACACTGGTGTAAGACGTGTTTTCGACCGGCTAGAAAACAGGTCATTACACAACTTACCTTAGATGGTCCTTAAAATTCATAAACATGTTTGCTGAACTTAAGTTAATTGTTGTTACAACTAATAGATTAGTGCGAACTAGATTATTTAGTATTTGGTGATTCGTTCAGATACTTGTTAAAACTAACACAATAAGTATTAGGCCTACAAATTAATTGAGGCCATAATGGCAGAAACCAAATCAAGGCTTGCATATTTAGAAGTCCCTCTAAATGTCATACATATGTGTACAATAAGAAGTTTGGCTTGAGTTCTTTCTCTGGTGATCTCGTCACTCCAACTTTAAGGGAAAATACAGTTTTATATTGTTTAGATACAATAATTATGTCTAGATCAAAGATTTACTCATTAATTAACAAGATCTGTCAATCTGTCGGATTGGAATAAATCTCAGCAAAAACATCTAAAAAACACTGTATATCGCTGCTTTTCCTCAAAAATCATGTTGATCCTCGGCTACATCTATCATTCAGATCAATTCCAACACTAGCGGACCATTTGGCATTATGCCTATATTAATGCAATAGGAATAAGAGAGAAAGGATAGATGCTCACCGTTCCCACATCTGATTCAACTATTCACCTCTAAGAAAGTACGAGCAAATAATAGTTAACGAACATTATTTATATTTACTGGTTAGAAAAAGTAGAAGAATGCAATAGAGAAAGAAAAGATATACAGAGTTATGTGAAAAACAATTAGCTTAATCTATAATTTTAAAAAGCAACTTTCATTTATATTTACAGATAAGAAGTTCGATACTATTTCCTTTAATCATTGAAGTTGGATCACCTCCACCAAATAATAGTTAACGAACATTCAGGAATCGCAAACTTTTATTTTGAGTTTTAGATTGCTGAAGTAAGCAAATAAACATATATAGCAACATATGAATTTTTTATACATTTATATTTGTACTTTTATCAATTGTATGCATAAGACCATGTCCTATTCAAATATTCATTCTCGGTAAAGCCTCACTCAACTGCTCAACGGCAATTTCATATTTGGATAGGTCAGCTCGAGCTCTTTTCAGCTCACTATCATTCTCAGTCATTTTACTCTTCAATCGCTCCAATTCGTTTTTGTAACTCACTAGATCAGCTCGAGTCTACTCTTGATCGTTCGTTTTTCTAATCATTTGGCCATTCAGACTGGCCACAAATCCCCGTAACTCTTTCTTTGTCATTTCTAACGGCTAGATACGGTATCGAGCCATGTTCGCCTTCTTACTCTTCACCATCAACGCATCATTTTGGCTTTTGAGCTTCACTGTCTCCTACTTTACCTCTGCGAGCTCTTTTTGCCATCTTTCAATTTCGGCATCTTGTCCATCGATCTTCCAAGTCAGGTCATCAACAGTTTGTGTTGCCTCGACAAACTTGAAATGCACTTTGACGTATTGATCCTCCCTATCTTCAGTTGCCTCTTTCATCCTATCAAACTCCGCCGCATGTTCTTGGTTATATTAGAGTGTCTCTTGTTCACTCAAGCGAGCTGACTCAAGTTTGACCTACATCATAGAAACAATACACACTCAACATTCAATCATAATACATGAGACTTTCAAATGTCTAACAAAATTCTATTTTTTGGCATTCTACTGTTGTGAGACTACTTCTAAACTTAAGGTCAAAGTATGATCCCAGTTCGATGACAATTACACCTACATCCAATTTCAAGGTGCACATTTTCTATGTTTTAACATTCTCAACACTTTGGTATTATCTGGTATTATCTGGACACATTTGATTACCATTGTCCCTAAAACTTCTAACATATCTAAGGTCTATTTTTCTAAATTTTGCTTTGTAGCTCTACAATAATGCAGCATTCAAATCAAATATATATTGCTCTTCTCTAACCTGTAGCTCCGCTTGGGAAGTCAACAGGGACGCTGAGGCGTCTTTCTCCTTAGCAAGCTCATTATCTAATTCTTTAATTATGAGGCGCATATCCTTAAGTTCTTACAAACAAGGTTTACAAACATTTCTTAGTCTACAGAAGTTTATCCTACAAAACAATATTTCATACAATTACAGTTCTCAAACCTCACATAAATACATAGCCAAAAATTCAACACTTTTACTCTACCTTTTCATTATCCTCCCCCTGGTTCTCTAACTCAGTTCTGGGAGAGATACTATCCAACCCTCCTACCACACCAAGGGCATCCTCTTCCACCTCATCCTCTTCGACGTAGGTTCCCACTATAATAGCTTTAACGTCAGCTTCGGAGTACCTTACTAAAAGGAGTTGGCGCCCGTGTCTATCTCGCTGAACTACCACCTTATCCAAGTTCTTCTGCGCTTCTTCTGTCAGCTCGCTAATCTGTACCTCCTGCGCAGTCTTCACATAATCCAGTCGCTTCCTTTCCAGAACTAGGTCAGACTTCAATCGAGCCACCTTCTTATCAAGTTCTACCCTCCCATTCTCAAGCTCATCTTTTCCTTCCTCGATCCCGAGGCAGATCCCCTTCAGCAAACAAGTAGCCGACAATAAATCAAACATATTTTTCAGCTCGAATCACAATGCAAAGCTCAGAAATATACAAGTCATTAAAACTTACCATTTTGCTCAACTCCAATTGAGTAGAGGTACTCATTTCCTCAACACCCTTGGGAGCTGCCAGCATCACCCTGTCTTCCACAGCTCACAACTTATCTTCCTCATCAGGTCAACTCTCCACGACCTTCTCCCCTACCACTTCAATATGAAGATCTACCCTCCTCTTTTTCGCATCCCCTTCGACCTCACCACTCCCCGTGGTTCCAGAGGTCGAACCACGCTTCACAACCCTCTTCTTCGGAAACTTTAGAGCTAGCTTGCTCGAAGTAGTAGATTTTGGCACACCCGTAAAATCTAACTCAGCAGCCTTTGACAAAGCCACTCACTTCTCTCTATCAGCTCCTCTCTTCTTGCTAATTCCAGCCCCCGTCATTAGCCTCTTAGCCTGAGACTTTTGTATCTTCTCATACCTGTTATTAGCTCTTTTATGTCTGTTAATACCAAAATCCTTCAAAACTCTCTCGAGCAACAATATCTAACAGGGACTCCTTCTTTACCTTCGACTGAGGATCTGTAAAACAAATACAACATATTGTCAAACAACAAAACGACCTTCAATTACTATAGTTCGATAATATACATTATTACTTACTTTTCTTTATAGTTTTATACATAAGTTCCATTGGTTCTTCATCTTCTCTTTGAATGCAATCACCTCCCACATGTTCCTATTCAATTGGGCGGGACAAGCCCTTACGATATTAATTATCCCTTTCGCATGATTGTTAAGGGGCAAACTCAACCCATACTCTAACTGAGACAGGTAACACGGAAAACCCTCGTCCAGGTCACCTTGGACATTCACATCAAAACACTCCAAGAAGATCGATTCGTCTACTCCCATATTCAATTTTTCCTTCTCTAAATCAGGCAACAAAGAAAAATGATCTTCCCCAGGTGCTAGAGTACAACCTCTGAAATGCCTACCAACATGTTCTACAACGTTTCCCCATATTCTACCTATAAGAGCTTTGGATTTATAAAACTCTCTAAACACATTAGAGTTCGGGGGGTATGTTACTAATTATCTAGGGAAATCTGGAAATTGAGCAAGTACAACTTCGTCCTCCCTATCATACTCTACATTTACAAATTCTACATTCTCAGACTCAACCGAATGACTGGAGGTCGATGCCTCCATATCAGGTGAAGTCTCCATCTCAATTACAGGTATAAGAATGAGATTTGATTCTATACAGATATTCCTCACGCCCAACCTACATAAGGTTTAGGTACTCTATCATTATTTTTTACACATCCGTACACACATCTATCATACATATACGTCTATTATGCATATATATCTTTTTACACAAATGATCAAAAAAAAATTTGCAAAATTATTATAAACATCAATTTTTTCGAAATTTGAAACCATAAAAAACATTCAAACACGCATTCACAAATCATAAATCAGTTACTAACCTTCAACGTCTGAATACGAATCTGAAGCAGCGCTAAACCCTTCCTTCACAATGCTATTGTACAACCACCATTGTGACTCTGTCTCCCTAACTTTTTCTCACCTTGATTAATGATAACTCTCATCTAATCTCTCACGTGAATCTCTGAAATTTTTTCTCTTTTCTCTCATACTGTTATTTAATTTTTCAGAAGTTGATAAACGTTTAAATGAGGAAGATGAAGAATTATTTATAGTTTCTCTCTCTAACTCATGGCAGTTATTGGGCCTGGCACCAGCCGCTCTCGATTTTGGAACCGAGGCGTCCCTTTCATAATTAATGTCAGACGTTTTGTACCCTTTCGGTAAAAATACTTTCCCACCATTGCCCCCGGTCCTATATTTTAATATATTCTCATCTCTCCTACCCTAATCTCCTTCTGACCTCCCCACACTCATGATGACTTAACACTCACACGCAATCAAACTTTCCATGTAATTATACAAGAGATAAAAATTAAAGCTACCTGCTTTTTTATTCTTGCTTCTGCTATTTATAAAACTGCTGACGTCATTTCTAAAGCTCTCACATTTTAAATTTAAATTCTTTATTCACAATAGTCATAAACAACATTTGCAACAAAAGTGGACAAATTCATAACATCATTCTAACTACGTTTCAATTACAGTTATTCAACCTCATACAATTCACTCCCTCACATATAATTATACATATATCATCCCAGATGTCCTGGGGAGCCATACCTAACCAGTTCGCCCCCAGTAATCCTCATGTCTTCCTCCTCGATCTTTCCCTCAGCAATTTGCCTCACGACCTCTCTTCGAGCTACAGGCTCCAGAATCACTTCACAGAGTATCTCCGAGTAAAAATGATGCCCAATCTCAAGTTCTCTTGTCATCAAATCTAAACCTTCGAACTGTACTTTAGATTCAGGCAAATCAGAATTATAGTCTAATAACCCAAAAATCCTTTCTCGCACTTCAGCTATCTTTATCGTCAATCGCCCTTCAGCAGTTTGACAAACTCTCACAGATCGAGTTCTCACCATATTCTCTTTCTTTCTCCTCTTTAAATCATATTTTCCCATATTTATACAATTTCTAAGATCACTTCAAATCCTCCACATTCCGTATATATTAATCTATTTTTTCTATAATTGGAAGCTCTAAAATCTTAATAGAAAGTTCTTTGACCTTATCTGTCCACATCGACCTCTTTGGTTTTATTCTACATTATTTCAACCTATTCATCACAATCTGTCCCCCAATACAACATTTCAAATGAGATCTCCCTGAGCTTGAACTTTCAATTCCTGCAAATTCTATATATTCTAAGATATTCTCCCCCCATAATTATATAATTTATTCAGTTCGAAACATATTTTTACACATCTACAATTTTACAGACACATTTTTCACAGTTCGATTGCTAAAATATACTTTCTAGTTCGATCTCTAATATTACATTTCGTTCTCTAATCATACATATCTCTATTTCTTATAGCTTGATTTCAATCACAAGAGTTAGTTATATCTATCAACACAGAGTTTGAATAAAATATTTTTATTAAGCTTGAATATCAATTATAGATACTTTTTTGATAGCAAGTCTTTCAAGTACTTTACAGATAGCAAGTCTTTCAAATACTGTTACAGTTCATTCTCAAAATTATATCAGTTTTCAGTGATGTTTCACTCCGAGAATCTTCTGAAGCAAAGTTGGAACTGAAAATCACTGAGCATTCATCTTTCTTGACACCATTTACTTCGATAAGAAACTGAGTTTGGTCGAAGTCTAGCCATATAAGCAAGGGTGTCAGTGCTTGAACCAACTCTTCAAACATAAGGCCTTCTTAGCGCCAAGAGATAATGATTGTGCAGGGGCAAGACCTCTAATATCCACCTTCCTCCTGCACCTCTATCATCTCCTCCTCCGTTATCCCCACCAACTGAGAGTTGATGGAGATAAAAAGGAGTCGTACCTTAGAATCTAATCCTTCGCAGGATACCGACGATATTGCCTCGCAGATACACCGGCCCCCACATCTATCTCCTCAACCTTGTCCTTCGCAAGGATACATAGATACTCCAACGTTGCTCACCAGTTAAGATAATGTAATAAAATCTCCATATACAGTAAAAGTTATCCTCAGCTTCAGCCGTTTCGTCTTCCAGCATACCGTGATATGTCGGTGGAACAGGAATTGGGGTGGGCATCTCTAAAGATTGATCCCTGAAGTATCTCAACTTTAACCTTTACAATTTAATAGAAACTCTCTCTTCATACACTATTCTCCGGGTCTTCACCATTATCACTCAGGAATTCTAGAGGATTTTTAAACAATAACATACTTTGCCAGAATCCACAGTGCAGATACTATTTATATAATCATCGTATTTAATACGCAAGTACGTTTCCATAACAGTCATCATTTAAAGCAGAACCACTCTCGAAAACCCCAAGCGTCACGTACATCAATCATTTCTATTATCATTCAATGCCAGATACATCGCTCCATAAAAAATAATACCCATTTACAAACCAGTCAAGTCACCATTAATATCATTTATTTTCAACTTCCAACATCACAAATCCACATGTTCTTTCTCAACCAAAGCCACTCGTACCTTTAGTTGCGAGGGGATAATTGTAGGGACCTATCCCTCAACCTAACTCAAATTCAAACTAACTCCATATCAAACTCACGCATTTCACATGTGATGTGAACAGTCAACATTGATACCTAGACCACAAACTGATAAAGAACGTAGATCGAGCACAACAGAAGAACATGAATAAATTAAAGACACGTGTCTCCCATGAACTCAACAGTTATACAGTCAACCACCACTTATCTCATTATTTGGAGAATGTCCTTCAACACGATAACGAGTTCTAGGTAAGGTCTATATAAAAAAAGTTCCAAAAGAGATAGAGGACACACGAAAAGATACCAAGAAAAACCATATTTTCTATACTCTAACATAAAACTTCTTATTTACAAGATCAAGTATTTCTAGTTCGAGAGATCACTTATAATAAGATATCAGCCTCGAGCAAGAAAAGTTAATATTACTAAGACCTTCAACTCGAGGTCGTGATTTTTTTACCTATTTAAAAGTTTTCTACGCTAAATTACATGTGTTACTTTTTGCTTTATACAAGTTTTTGTCACAGGTACATTTGGTGTAAGAGCTAATTATGAGCCATTTCGAGCTACAAAATTAGGTAATTACAGGGGTATGGGTATCCAAGAACTACAATGGGGCTTGGTTTTAGTCATTTTGGGGGGTGTAGGTTTACATGGGGTTTATATGGTTTTAACACTAATTTCAGTTGAGGTCTTGATTTGGAAGGGGTTTTTTTTTTTCAAAAACTACAATGGGGTTTGATTTTAGTCTTTTTGGGGTTTGGGGTACTAAGAACTACAATTGGGTTTGGTTTTAGTCAATTTTGAGGTTTGGGGTATCAGGAACTACAATGGGGTTTGGTTTTAGTCATTTTTGGGGTAGAGGTTTGCATGGGGTTTTGATGATGCTCTATTTTTATCTGTTATGCTCTGTTTTAACACTAATTTCAATTATTTTTTAGAAATGGGTACTATTCTCGGAGTATTTAGAGGCACAGTACCGCCATTGCTTCCGCCGGCGCTACTACAGTCATTGCTGCAACTGGAATCATCATTGCCTTCACTTCCATCAACGCCACTGATGCTTCTACCGGCGCCACTACTGTGATCGCTGCCACCGACGCCACTACAGTCGTTGCAACCAGCATCATTACCGACATCGCTTCCACCGACATTATCGCCTCCATTGCTTCCACCAGCGCCACTACTGCCAACAAGGGGAAAAAACAATACCGTAAGTGGAATAGAAGGTAGAGGCAAATGAACAACGAGGCCGCAAGGGGAAACAGAAGGCAGAGATAGAGGATGGCCCAATAACCTGCAGTAAAACAAGGTTAATGAGAGAAGATGATTTTGATGCACTCGAGCCCATTTTTGCTCCTCACATTTTCTCTTTTTGCTCATTGCGCAATAAAAATTGACACATGGCATAACATTTAATTCAAGTTTTGACTTTTACAACCATATTACTTTTTATTCTATGATTCTTTTTATAGTTCCCTAAATTAAAAAATATTTGGAGAATCCTCCAAAATAGAAACCTCCTCCACCGTACAAACTATCTATTTTATAAAGAAGCCACAAAGTTATCAAACCCTTGGCATTACAAAAATTATTCTTATTGAAATACACAGCTTCTTCGTTGCCAAAATCTATAACAAATCTTAGTGCTTTCGAAAGTCTATTTTACATGTTGGTTAATTGCGATGGATGATAAAGAGGATAATGACATATTGAGCGTCAACCGGTCGACAAAAGCAATTTTATTAGAAGTTCAAAATAACTCGAGAGTCGATAGATCTTTGCGGTAAAAAAGTTTTTGATTTTTCTTTGTTTTTTGTATATTATTTGTTTGTTTTTTTCCTCACTTTGAACTTCACATTGGGTTGTATGGTAAAATTAATTTCATGATTGCTTTTCTATTTATCATAATTATACACTTAAAAAAATGTATGAAGAATTTAAGAAAGAGTTTATCGGTGCTTTTAATTACAACTTGATAGCTACTGGAGATGACGGGAGTATGCTCTCATATAGTGTATCTAAAGTGGGAAAAGTTGGAAGGAGTCGGTTGCTTGTTTATACTCCATCGAAGCATTTAGTGACTTGTAGTTGTTAAAAGTTTGAGTTTAACGGATATCTTTGCTCCCATGCACTTACCCTCTAATACTATTTGAAGAGATAGAGAATTAATGCCACATAAGGAATTATACATAATTTTCATGGGGATGTTATTATAGTTGATACTTAACCAGGTTTTGTGGCCCGGTACAACAAGCTATCATATGTATCACAGTACATCGTGTCCAATGCCGCAAAAGATGGTACACTATATCCTCTCATTAAAGCTAGGTTAATAAAAATCAAAGACAGTGGACACCCATATTGTTTCAAAAAAAAAATCTGACGAAGAATTACAAGTTAGAAACAATCAAAATTGTCATGCCCCAAAATTCGTTTTTTGATAAAATCATAAAGCAAATCCTAAGGCATAACAAGTCGGGCATCCTACGGATGAAACCCCATAGATGTAATATATTTCTAAATAACTTAACTACATCTACTTATACCAAAGCAAAGCAGCGGAAATAACTCAATTATCGAATAAAATAAATAATATTCTCAACAAAATATACTAACAAGAAAATAGATTACGACAATGAAATCTGAAATGAATATCATAAATATTCTACGACAGCTCAGAGGTCCAATAGAACTCCAGGGAATCCCAAAAATGATCAACCAAGCCTCACTAAGCAAAATCCTACTGTGCTCGACCTCCTGTGAAAAAATATAGCGCACAGGGCGTTAGCAAACACAATTATTACCAGCAAGTATATATATATATATATATATATATAAATGATGTAATGCTTACTGAGGAGATGAGGTTCAATTATTAATGTTGTTTTTAAGCGTCGGCGCCAACTGGTATTATAAAGTAGTTATAGTGTGTTATTAGATGTGGGGGATAACTAACAGACGATGTACATAGGGTCACTTTTAATTCAGTGGGACCACACTCTCGCACCCTTCTGTCATCAACAAAAGCGTATCCCTTATTATCGAGCCAGGGATTGGCAGATTCCTTTTTAGTGAGCCAGGAATTAGCGGGGGAATCACCGGATCAAGGTGGTCAAGGATTTTCAACCTACAGGTCTAAAGCTTGATTTATTTTTACTTTCAGGGATTTAATCCCACATAATACTCGCGTAACATGCAGCCGAGAAGTAACAGGTAAATAATTTAGGGATTTGCAACCCGGGACACTGATAAATAGTTACCAAATATTTTGTTTAGGGACTCGAACCCAAGGACCCTAACAATATATCCCTACTGTGTACATGACTCTAAGTTATCCTATACATGAATGATTTAAGAGACCGATACTCAATCAAATAACCTATCTGTCCTTGCTCTATAGACAATGAGACTATATCATATGATTGGCGATCTAATGCTCAACTCCCTTTTTTACCTTCACAAATATAGGAGTAGGGTCTCAGTTGATGATTTTATACAATAACTATCAATGATCTTTTTACCTTAAGTTAAAAGGTTATATCAACTGCAGATGGACATTTACTTAATCTAGGTAGTTTACTACATAATAGACGGTCTGACTATATGCTAATAAAGATTGCTAGGTCATTCGCTATTAGGCTAAACAGTAATTTAGAACTATAGGGCCTGTAATAATTATACGTACTCTGGTTATGCAAATTAATAAGCATACCTTTGTTTTAATTCAAAAAGGAAACCAGTAAAAATCAGAACAAAAACCAGCCATGATAAGCTTGGCCTTCTTAAACAGTAACTATTATAAACATGACTGCATTACAACTATCTGATTTACTCAGGTTACTACTAAATCTTACATAAGCATATCTTAAATTTGAATACTAATATTAAAAGTATCAACTATTCCCTAGTTACTAATCTCCGAACCTGGAAGAGATGTTTGTAAATACTATGTGCCAAAGACATAATTTATACTACTGGACACTATGGCTTTTAACAGTTGGTAACTTAAAGATTAGAGAGCTTAGCCTAATTCCCTCCCAAAATTCAGATTAGTGAAGAGATGCCTTAAATGGTATATCAACAGTAGCTACTACTAGGGGATCACCACTAACATAATATGGTTGTCATCAAGGATTATGACGGTTCTAAATAATGAAGAACGATTTGGTGAGAGTAAAACATTATAGTTATATCTCGCGATCATAATAACCTAACAAATTAACATAACATATTTATTCGATTCATACTCAAATTGTATTAATAAATCTATGCAATCCGTGGATATTAAATGCTCGGTGATAATGGTACTTACCTTAATCGATGAATCTGGGGTTTATAAGAGAAAATAAATCTTCCCTCAATGCTCTAATAGATTACAGCAATTCCCCGAAGCAATGCAAAATTTAAATAGATGATCTTTCCTCTCTCTAACACTCTAGGTTACCTGACGGCTACAGCTGTAGAATAGTTATAATTGGAGAGGAGTTAAGGTTCTAAAGAGAAGAATAAAGAGAAGATTTTGTAGAGAGTTTGGAGGAGATTTAGGGAGAAATACGGTAGTGGTTTAAATGGGTTTTACGACCCAAACTTAAACTCAAAAGGATTATGATAGGCTACCACTGGGAGCAAGTTAATATCTAGCAGCCACTAGTGTAAAGTACACTAACTAAAAGATCAACCAAAGAGGAAGAAAACAAATGGGGCACTACAAAAATTTTGAATGTTTTGCTGAAGACGATCCAACACAATCGGGAATCATACTAGACCCAAAACACACCACAACTAAAGATCAGCAGAAAGGTAGGTTCACAAGAGCTTCTTGGAAAAAAATAAGTTTAAGAAGGCTAAGTCTCCTCTCAAACAATCCGCAACCAAAGTCGGTTAGTATAAATATTTCATACTTTTTGTTGCTTGTACTATATATCACCTTATCTTTAGGTTCTCATTCTATACATGTAATGTAGGAAAAAATAATGGAAGCGTCCAGTATAATCCAGATATGCATTTGCAACATGGAGTACACACGAATGTAATGCAACAATTCCATATGGAGGTATGTTTTTTTGTCTCAAATTGTTATTTCTTTATGATCTATAATTAAATAATCCTACAATTTATAGTATGTTTGAATTTTTTAGTTTGTACGACCTCATGAATCAGCTCCTGAACTCAATCAAGGATTTTTTAGACCAAGTCATAATCAACTTAATTGGCACGTTAACCAAATGCATTCAATTCAGGTAAAGTAAATGTATTTTTAATATTGACAATTTATTAAATATAGTGACTAAACTTTGATGTCTATATTCAGGAAGCTAATGCAACAATTGAGAAAAACCCATGGATGAGTCAACCTTTATGGGTAATAGTTACCTTCCTTATGGTACAAATGTATCGTCAAGCCAATTTAATCCATATGGTATGATGCCTATTAGCCCGTTATTGCCTAATTACGGAATTCCACACCCTTCTAGCAACTTACAAATATATCAGATATGTGAATTAATGTATTTAATATATTTAATTAATAACTTCACCAATTTTTATTAATGTACTATCTCTTTAAAGGTACCTCAGGAAGCAACACAAGAACCAAGAGGTTCACTCCGTAGGTTAGATTTTGGTAACGACTAGAGAACCAATTTGCAGGTTAGTTAGTGTTTTAGGGTTTTTTTTCCATCTTATACTTCCTGACAATTTCATGCATGTATAATATTTGTTTACTAGTGAAACTTAAGCGAAAGGATGATCGAGTTCGACTAGTTATTCAAAAACTACAAATCGCATGCAAAGTTGTGGATCCCGTTGCATGCTTTATTTATTTCTTAAGAATTTAAATTATTTTTGAAAATAAGTAGATGATATTCATTAAGTATGTTCAATCTGATGGAATTGTCATAAATATTAATTTATTTTTAGAAACACTTGAGCAATGTTATTGACTTATGTAAATTTTTTTATAGTATTGATACACCCATTTTTTTCTAAAGAAGATAAAAAATTGAAAATGTGAATTTATTTGTAACTTGATACGTTGTAGGTACTCGTATATTACAAGAGATGTTGGATTAATGTTGATTTTTTACATGTCTAAGTCGTTAGACAACTATAATAGATTAGCAATTATCACTTTTTTTAACCCGCGTTTAGTTCGACTATACTTTGCTGATCACACCATGATATTGTAGCTCTATGTATGACATTGCTCTTCATGCCACTAGAGTATTGGCAACTATTTTTTGTGTAATATTAAAAGCATATGGTTGATGATAGAGTTTGAAGAATAGTTCAATCAAATCAAGGGACAATTTTTGGTGTAGTATGTAAATTAATTAAAATGAGGGGAGGTAATACAAAATAGAAAGTAACTTCCAAACCCTGATCCCATGCTGCAAGATCGGGGAAACAATCAGAACTAGAAATCACAAATAAAATATCTTCTTCATGGCCAAAATCTATGGTCCATAGAAGAAAATGACCCTCTGCATCCTCCCACCTCTTCCACCATAACCCCCATCCCGCATGCTAGAGACAGACCGAAGGCCCTACCTTTTAGAAAGGACCCATTCACTAACATGATACCGGTGAGACTCCCTCCGACGAATGCCTGTCGCTTTATCTTCAGTTGTAACAGCCTCCTCCGCCAGCAAACGAAGCCCATTTCGGTGCTCCGCCTCAAAAATCAGTAGATATTGAAACTGCGCCATCTGATAATAATCATTCCCCGCCTCCATCACTTCTTCATATGATATACGGTGATAGGTAGGCGACACAAGAATCGGTGTCGACAAATATAAGGGTTGGTATCCAAAGTATTGGATACGTAATTCCTCCATCTTTCTACGAATCCTAGACTCCTGAGATTGGTTCCTGGTAGTCACCATACTCTCAACAGTCAAGTTCTTCACAACAGTCAAGAATAGAGAAGAAGAGAGTCAGAGACAAAGACTTAGTTCCTCACTCTCACTTCCAAACGCCTTTTATACTATGATCAACATTTAAAACAGACTCTTCAGATTCCCAAAGTTAGTAAGATTCCCCATGAAATAGCATTGACTATAATCGTTGGTTCTAGGGAGCCCAAAAGACACCAGTCGATATTCATGAATTTACATTGGAGATGATTCCCAGATATTAACTATAGTATTAATGGCACTTCTCAACCAACACCACTCGCCCACTATTCGTCTCGTACTGTTGGCTGAGAGGGGGCAGTTGTAGTGGCTTATTCCACATTTCGAACTACATACAAACTTTCAATCTCACTAATAGAGCACGTAGCACATAAATAATCAAGACAACAACGTTAGGAAGCAAATACATCACGAATTTCTTAACCAACACCACTCGTCCATGAGGTTCCTCGTGCTATTACTTGAGAGCCGTCTTATAATAGCTTATTTCGTATCTCGGACTCAAAGCCTCATCCCCGACCTCATCAGGATATAGGAAACACTACCAAAATCATATTCAATAGTCCTCAGTTCGAGTCATCACTTTCGACCTCCACATCAGCAGTTCAATTTACACAAATGTACAGTCATCAATAGAGCCGTTGTACAACAACATAGGTCAGAACGTTACATCATCTGGTCAAATAATATCTTACATCTACTTTGTAACGTCTATCATTAAAAATCTTAATGGTCATCAAACAGTCATATTATAAGACCTATAAATAAGACCATAAAACTACAGATTCAGGACAAACAATTTTATACAGAAGAATCCTTACTCCAAAATTCCAGATACTCAGAGTACTCCTTGTAATAAGTTAGCAACTTTAATAAGATCATCTTATATTTGTTAAAATCCTCAGGAGAGGTTATGGTTTTTAACCTATTCAAAGGTTTTCTACGCTAAATTATCTTGTTGATTGTTATTTACTGTTCTTAAGCGCTCTAGACACTTTTGGTGTAAAGGCTAAGTCTGAATCCTTGAATTAGGCTATTACAACTAGTACACCTCATATGTTGAGACTCCTTAATCCAAGAGAGGAGTAGAAGACGAAGATAATGACGATGATGATAACGATGAATTAAATGTAATATTTTTTTGTGCATTTAACTCCCACTATAGTAAAAATAGTAACCAAAATCAGATTAGGATCAGTGTCAATCCCTGCCCAAACCAATATATTGCCTCCCCTAAGAGTATCCACAACAGCTAGGTACACTCTGACGTAGCGGCCAACAGCTAGGTCGATTGTTGACTTGGCAATAAAAAAATCTACCCTGATGGTGGATTATCCACCCTCATGGTAGATTTTTGGTGGATTGATGTGTCGCCCATCTAAGCCGCGCATAACCTACGAGTCAATAAGATTAAAACACGTGTCAACAATCTGGTGGCTCCCATTGCACACAGTTTTGAACTGCGCGTATACACAACGGCCAAGATTAAAACACGTGAACGACTTAGATTAAACTCAAACAAAATGGCTAGTTCCTGCTGCGCCATTCAGAAGTCCGTGGTAAAAGCCTGCATGAAAAATATGTTGGTTCCCCTGTATTTCTTGGTTTTTCCATGATCAAACTTCTTCAACAAGATGTTCAACGGCTATAAACGGTTAGTTCTTTCTCTATCTATAAAATCTATTCATCTTCTACTCTCTTACTCTTCTAGAATAAACTCATTCATCTTATATCTCAAAATTCAACTTTCTTTATTTGTTATCAATTTTATCGAATCATGTCTGAAAAAATCCTGGCTGACCTACTAAAGTCTGACACATCACTCTCTTCTTTAGAGTCATTGTCCGAAAGTGAAAAGCTCTTTCGATGTCAAATTAAGTTAATGCACGAGTATAGCAAGATTATGATTGAGATGAGAGAAGCAGAAGAAAAAGAGCAAGAAACGACATCATCGCAGAGGCGGGGAGGTAGTAAAAGGGGAAAGATTGACAAACGGAAAGGTCGTAATCATAAATTGGGGGAGTTTAGCCTTAACCGGGATTACTTCGGTGACAACCCAAGATTCAAAGGTATCCCATTTCATCATCAATTCCGTATGAGCGAAGGTGTGTATCAACGTATATATGATCAAATACTTTCTTCGAACCTCTATTTTATTTAAAGAGAAAATGCCGCTAAGACGATGGGATTATCCTCGCACCAAAAGATAACGTGCGCACTTTGCATATTATGTTACGGTACGAGCGCAGACGCCCAAGAAGAATACTTTCAGATTGGGGAGTCTACGGGTATTTTGTGCTTGAAGCAATTTTGTAAAACTATTATAACACAATTCAAACCTCAATACCTTAGATCTTCCAATGAAGATGATACATTATATTTGTTAGAAGTGAATGGATCGCGAGGCTTCTCAGGGATGTTAGGTAGTTTAGATTGTATGTATTAAAAATAGAAGAATTGTCCTACCAGGTGGGTAGGACAATATACCGGGTATAAGAAAATCTCAACGGTGATTTTAGAAGCGGTTGCATCGTAAGATCTTTGGATATGACACGCATTATTTGGGGTACCCGGTTCTAACAACGACGTTAACGTCTTGCATCAAGGGTGGCTTTTCAACAACTTATCTAATGGAGTTGCGCTGCCATGCAATTATAATATAGGCACGGTACCGCACACAATGGGGTATTACTTAGCGGATGGAGTCTATATAAAATAGCAAACACTTGTTCAAACCATAAGAAATCTATCAAACGATGCCGAAATACATTTTTTAAAGATGTAAGAAGCATGCCGGAAAGACGTAGGGCGTGCTTTTGGGGTATTACAAGCTAGGTTTTAAATATTAGCACATGGTACGCGATTTTGGAAATCTGGTGATCTAGGAAATATTATATACGCATGTATAATCCTGCACAATATGATCGTCGGAGATGAATGTCATACCTACGTCCGGCAAATGGACATTGATCCCGAGTTTAAAATATCCGTGAAGAATTGGAAGGATGACCTAAATCCAGAAACACGATCAACACTATGGCAGAGTACATCCAGAAGGTTCATGAAATTAGAAATAAAGAAGCTCATTTCCAATTACGAGATGAACTTGTCGCGCATTTGTGAAATCGAAAAGGAGCGGAGTAATTGTAGTCTTCATCATTGTTTTTTTATTTTCCAAAAAAAAAACTAGCCGTTAATATGGCCGTTAACAAGTGTCAAAAAAAAACTAGCCATTAATATGGCCGTTGAGTAACTTGGACAACAAGTTTCAAAAAAAAAATCTTTAAAAAAAACAAGATTTAACACTTGTAAAACTCTTCCTTTTTTAGAGTCATGGTCGACTATTTTACCAAAACAATTGTAAGTAACCCTTCAATCTTTCTTTTGGTTTGTTTAATATGAATCATTACACTATCTTGTATCTTGCTTAAACACTCTCATTCTAATGATATATTGGTATCGGATCATATAACATATATTGTAAAACTAGATACCCCCAAGTGTCTAACTCGGGTTAGCTTATGGCATCATTGGTTAATTTATAAACATGGTAATGTTAAAAATATGTTCTTGCAATCCTCATTAAGATATTCTTTAATAATGAGTAATCTTGACCATGATAACCTAGTAGTTTTTTTACGGTTTCGGGTTAATGGGATTTACCCTGTTGATCCCAATATTAATCAAACAATATTAATACTAGTCGCTGATGATTGAACATAACTAGATCGACTCTTGATTGTAATCGTGTAGTAACTTTGGCCGTTGAGTAACTTGGACAACAAGTTTCCAAAAAAAAATCTTAAAAAAAAATAGGATTAAAAAAGATTAATACTCAACATATTTTAAGCAAAACATAGTTTAAATAAAATATAGTTTAAACAAAACATAGTTTAAACAATATTAATACTCAACATAGTTTAAACAAAACATAAATCAAAGTTCTAAATAAAACATAGCCTAACTAGGATGACCTCTCTTCGTTTGGCGGGCGTGTCTGCTACGTGCGAGACTCTTATCATAAGTACATTGCACAACCGGCTCTGTCTGGTAGGAAATAGACATCTCAGCTAGTCTCTGGGATGATCTCATCCATCCACCTCAGCTGTTCCTCTAACTCGGTCGTGCGTTCAACATATTGCCTCGAGTTTTCATATGCCGTACACCACATTCCTTGGTTTTGATACCATAACTCATCCGCACTATACGTAGGTGGACACGGGTATGGTAGCTGCATCACCGGGATCGATATCCGTCTACGTTGATCGTTCAGTCCTGCCACATTCATGAACCATCCCATATCATGTGGATCGTCGGTCTCCTGAACACCATAGTCTTGCACCTGTGAAGACGTAGCTAAACTTGACGTAGGTGGCAAGTGTACATCAGACCTCACTGGATCACGCCCGACGATCCAAATATTTCTCGCCCTCTTTACTAAACTGTAATCGATCTTAGGATTTGGATAAACGACACGCCAATATGTCATGTAATCTACGTCTGAAACAAGATAATCGCGACCATCCTAGAAGTCCACATCTTTCAGACCCTGATATAACTCTTGATCGTACCTTAAGAATTCCATAATCTCTTGAGGAGGGTCATAGGGCACATTATCATGCCCGGTCATCTGACACATACACTAGTCTCCTAAATACCAAAGCATACCGTGCCCGTATGAGACTGGCACCAATGGAACCCTTTAGAAGCTCAATACTGAAGCAACTTTTACCTCTGGACAAATTAATTACCTAGACTTGTGCCATGGTTGCCAATCTATATTGGTTTTGTCCTTCCATTCTATCATATCTCTGATCACAGCAAAATAGTGATGGATTTCAGACCCCGTACTAGCCCTTTTATCTCTCCACGCACCCATACGGGGATAATTATGGTTAAAGCTCTGTACCTTAACTAGATACATTCCAACCCGACAGTACTCGAAGAACCAGAACTCCAACATCACATAGAATCTGGTGATCGATTTCTTCACCTCCCGTCCCTCAGAACTGAGACTTCATCAATCCCCTTATACAAAGCCGCCATAATTGGAGTACCCCAGTCAAAAAGTGACGCACCAATAATATTGTAGTCTGTCAAAGCGGCAAGATAACTCGCCCGAAGAGATGTGCTAGCATTTGAGAAGAAGAGATTGCCCATCATATAGGTAAAAAATTCTCTTGCATACACGATATCTATTTCTGGGTCGTAATTGTGGAGACGTGGATTCAAAAACTCTTTTCACTTTTTTAAATAGGCGAGAGTGATGTCACCGTACCTGATGTCAGAGCTTATGATTCCCAGGAACATCTTTTCTGCTTCATCTAACTTGGAGTACCTCTCATCGTACGGGAGTTCGCGACCCCTCCCAAAAGATATGCCCGTTAGCATGACGAAGTCTAACTGTGTGAATCTCAGTTCCTCGCAAGGGAAGTGAAAGGTATGGGTAAAAAATCACCACCGTTCTACGAGAGCATGAATGAGACGGTTATCAGAGTTTCCCGCCTTAATCGAGCAAAACTCTTCAAAACCCATATCGTCGACCAACTTCTTCAACGTCGCGTACAACGCAATCCATTGGTTCCACTTCAGTACCTTATCCAATGATCCTCTACACTGTAATTCATCTCGGTTCTGACAAAAAACACATATTAAAATGTTAGATTTTCATTCGGGCATTTCATCGAACACCTTGTAATATACGTTAATAACACTTAAAATTTATACAAAACTTATTGGCATTTCCTCCGATTCAACAGAAATATGGACCCAGCCGTCCGGGAGGATATCTACTTGGTTCAACTCTTCGAGCATTGTGGAAAGATCGCTGTCCGACGTCAATTATAACGGCCAATTATTTGTTACTTCGACGTTCCCCATTCGTTTTACTTCCGCGTTTACGTTGCGTTGGGTTTTGGAAAAACTTAAGAACGGTTGCGAACTAGACGAACCCGACATTTTTAAACAAAAAAACGGCGTTGATGACAGAGGAAATGGGTTGGGTTGGGAAACTTGTATCGTAAGGGTTGGGTATGCCTTGGTAAAACTTAGAAATAACATTAGAGAAAGGGAAATAAAATTTATACCTAAAACTTGCAGCGTTATGCTGCGCGGTTCTGAACTACGCGGCTAATAATTTAAACAAAAATTAGACGTGTCAATTTCTTATTGGCTATAGGTGTCGTGCGGTTTAGAAGTGCGCTGGATAGATAGTTGGCCAAGATTAAAACACGTGGCTGGAATCCGGTCGTTGGTGTTCCCTCGCAGTTCGGAACAGCGCGCAACAAATTCACTTTGTTTTTTCTTCTGAACTGCTGTGGGTGGATTCACCCTGGTTTTGGGCAAATCCACCCACCTACTGCTGTGGATGCTCTAAAAATCTGCCCATCGCACATTCCCACTTCAGTGACACTGTTTCAATTTGCATCTCCTAAAACCTTATAAATCCCAATTCTCTCTCTCTCTCTCTCTCTCTCTCTCACCTAAACCCCAAGAAAATGGAGCAAATCAACTATGACAATCACGCACCAAAGCGAAAGAGAGACCCTGAAACCACCACCAACGATAACATCGATAACTCCCTCCTCGAAGCCCTCGAGAAATCCCAAACCACCATCGAAGTTCTCGACCTACGAACCTTGAGAAAGCTCGTACTCTCCTTCGAAAGACGTCTCCGCGACAACATTGAAGCTCGCTTGAAGTACCCAGACCAACCTGACAAGTTCGCCGACTCCGAAGTTGAGCTCCACGACGAGATCGAAAAGCTCAAGGTTCTTGCTGGAGGACCTGAACTCTACCCTGAACTGGTAAGCCACAATACAATTCCCTCGATATTAGGTTTATTGAGTCATGATAATATCGATATTGCCATTGATGTCGTTGGGTTACTTCAAGATTTAACTGATGAGGATGTTTTAGAGGATAATGATGAACCCGCGCGTGTTTTAGTCGATTCGTTAGTTGAGAATAATGCATTGGAGTTGTTAGTTCAGAATTTAGGGAGGTTGTCGGAGTCGGACCCTGATGAGATGACTGCTGTTTATAACACGCTTGCGACTATTGAGAATATGATTGAGGTGAAACCTGCGGTTGCGGATTTAGTTTGTGAGAGGACCAAGTTGTTACGGTGGTTATTGGGGAAGATTAAGGTGAGAGAGTTTGATAGTAATAAGCAGTATGCATCGGAGATATTGGCGATTTTGTTGCAGAATAGTAATGGGAATCAGAAGAGATTGGGGCAAATGAATGGGGTTGATGTTGTGTTACAGGCGGTTGCGCTTTATAAGTCGAGGGATCCGAGGAGTACGGACGAGGAGGAAATGGTGGAGAATTTGTTTAATTGTTTGTGTTGTTTGTTGATGCCAATGGAGAATAAGGAGAGGTTTATGAAAGCTGAGGGGGTTGAGTTGATGATTATTATTATGAAGCAGAAGAAATTGGCGTATGGATCTGCAATAAGGGCGCTTGATTTTGCAATGACAAAGTATCCAGCGGCTTGCGAGAGGTTTGTGGATGTTCTGGGTTTGAAGACTGCATTTGCTGCGTTCATGGGTAAGGCAAGTTCCCATCATCTTTGCCTAATTTTGTGTTTTTTATTTATTTCATTATGATTACCACAAAAACTTTTTGTTTTATGTTATTCATTTTCCCATGATGAATGATTTCATCGATAGAGAAGTTTGTGCATTGTTTACGTTGAGTAGTATTGTAAAAAGCTCCTTAGGAAAGGTTAGAGTAAATAATGAATTGAAGCAAAGAAGCTTGACATAGAGTTCTTTTATTTTTTAAAGGTTATAAGCATGGAAAGTCGATTATCTTTTCTGAAGACTCCATGAGCAATATAATCTGAACATAGTGTATACGATGGAGATACCTATCCTCATGATCGTAAAATGAGGCGTCCAATTACTGTCACACCCGAGCATTGAACAGTAAGAAAGGACCTTTGCTTTTCACTGCCAGACTTGTGAGGTTACTTGTTGACTTTGGTCGTTCGAACGAGTTCATAGTCATTCGAATGACACTCGAAGGCTCCTGGAATTTTGGCCCAAGAGCCCAGGTCGTTCGAACGACCCTTGAATCCGTTCGAACGACTCTTGTATCCCCCTGGAATTTTGGCCCAGACGCAAAGTTTCGTTCGAACGACCCCCTATTTCGTTCGAACAAAATCTCGTAACATGGTTTTTTTGATGGTTTGCCTTGAGATTTGAGCGATTGTAATAGGTTTTCCCTAGTATATAAAGGGAAACCTATTTATTCGAACGACCCCCTATTTCGTTCGAACGAAATCTCGTAACTTGGCTTTTTTGATGGTTTTCGAACCTCTTGTTTGCCTCGAGATTTGAGCGATTGTAATAGGTTTTCCCTAGTATATAAAGGGAAATCTAAGTCATTTGTGGGCCACCCTTTGACAATCCTTTGATGAGAAACTTTGGGGGATTTCTTGAGTGAGAAATCCAAAATTAGGCTTGAGTGATTGTAATTGGGACCTTGAATAAACTCTATCTCTTTCTTGAAAGTGGATGTAGGCAATTTGCCGAACCACTATAAACTTGGTGTTGTGTGTTTCTTTGCTTGTGTTTGGTGGTGACTAACCCAAATCAACTTGGAGTTTGTGGCTTCCGGGCTTGCGGCTCAACAAGACTCCCATATGAGCTACTATTGCGATGATATCCCATGGTACATCAGTGGTGTGTATCATGGTGATAGCTCCTATGCATACACAACCCTCTACCGCCAAACCGCCTTCTGAACAGTGCATGCGAAATATAGGGTATACGCTACATCACAGGAATTCCTCACCCATCGATCTCTATTCTGTGCCCTCTAAACTAAATGGTTTGCCCTCCATTGACTTAAAAGCTGCATCCCATTTCCTATCTTGGTTCGAAAGAAAACCCCTTTGCATAGTCTATGTTCGATGATTTTTCTTCACTCCTTACTCCATCATTGTGCAAACCCTCAACTGACACCCCTTATTCTATAACTGAAGTGGTACGTCTTTCTCAGGTGCTACTCTTGACTTGCTGGTCAAGAACACTGTATTCATTAAAAAATGCCTCCATGAACAATCCCTATGCAGTAAGGAAATCCGTAAGTGTAATTTCTCAACCTCTCTTTCAACCTCCTCGGATACTCCTAAAGTACACTTCGTCAAAATCCGAAAACCCACACTTGTCGGCAATTTGTCCAGGTTGACAATAAAAGGTTAGATTTTAGTTTTCAGTCAATGCTGGTTGGTTAGATTTGTCGGAATGAGAGGGAAATCTATGGCGGAGGTATTCTCTACGGCGCATCCAACATGCTTTATTTTGTGCATGGTTTTGATGACAATCGGGTTTGTCTAGCTGCACTATTATCGTAGGTTAAATCAGAGTTGTATCATGGAATCTTGTCGTTGCGATACCAATGGGTGAGATTTTGTGCAAAACATAGGAAAGAGTAGACATTCATATATATTACCCTAAAAAAGCTCAAACTTAAGGAAGTCCTTCATTTCTCTTAATTGGATTGAAATCAGTACTATTTACATAGGATTTATATAGAACTGCATGTTAAAAGCCTTGGGATATATTTTCATGATAAAAACCCCAGGATATAACTTCATGATCAATAGATTCAAGACCTTGGACCCCTATGACACAACATTTTTCATATCTATATATAACAATCACAAAGCATCAATTAAGTACTTAGGAACTTGAGAAATTGCCAGCAATTTCTCGACTCAAACGTATAGTTAATTTATTAAGAAATAACTTCTTATGATTGGCCACCTCCACTACTTCTTTTATTTTGCCAGTTCATTATCGTCGTAAGTCGTCTATAACTTTTTCCTCGATGTTTCCCTAACTATCCCTAACTATCCGTCACCGGTAACCGGTTAGGAATGCTACTTATTAAGGAGAGGTTAGGGGAAATATCGAGGAAGAACTCATGGACGACTACTAAGACGACTTACGACGACAATGAAGCGGCAAAAGAAAAAAAATAGTGAAGGTGGCCGGTTATATGAAGTCTTTTCTTAGATAATTAATCAAGTATGTCTGGTAATTTCTCAAGTTCCCAAGTACATAATTGATGCTTTGTGAGTGTTATATTTAGATATGGAAAATGTTGTTTTATCGGGGTCTTGAATCTCTTGATCATGAAGTTCTATCCTGGGGTCTTGATAATGAAGTTCTATGCTAGGGTCTTGAACATGAAATTCTATGTAAATAGTACTGCTTTCAACCCAATTAAACGATAGGTGGGACTTCATTAAGTTTAAGCTTTTTTAGGGTAACATATATGCATGTCTACTTTTTCCTATGTTTAGCGAAGAACCATGTGTTGTCTGGCACATGGATCTTATGCAGCAAGCTGATTTCGACGAGCCTTCTCAGATACGTTAATAAGACATTGTTTAGGCATCTTTGTGCGCGGAAAGATCCTTCGTATGAAATGTCGAGGAATGCCTCGTTCGTGGTGGATTTTTAAATGGAGAATGCTTTGATCCCCATTGCAAAGAGGGACCACTTGAGTTGGCCTATACAGAGAGATGGGGACCTGCGGTGCTATTGTGGTGACACTACCTGGCGGCAAGAATGGCGTATGCACACTGTAAGGCAACGGGTGAGACTACTGGGAAATGAAGCTCGTATGCCTAGGTGCACACTGTAGTTCAGAATTTAGGGAGGTTGTCGGAGTCGGGCCTTGACGAGATGACCGCTGTTTTTAACACGCTTGCGACAATTGAATATGATTGAGGTGAAACCCATTGTTGCGGATTTAGTTTGTGAGAGGATGAAGTTGTTGCGGTGGTTATTGGGGAAGATTAAGATTCGAGAGTTTGATTGTAATAAGCCATATGCGTCGGAGATTTTAGCGATTTTGTTGCAGAATAGTAGTGGAAATCAGAAGAGATTGGGGCAAATGAATGGGGTCGATGTTGTGTTACAGGAGGTTGCGCTTTATAAGTCGGGGAGTACGGATGAGGTGGAAATGGTGGAAAATTTGTTTGATTGTTTCTGTTGTTTGTTGCCAATGGAAAATAAGGAGATGTTTATGAAAGCTAAAGGAGTTGAGTTGATGATTATTATTATGAAGCAGAAGAAATTGGCGTATGGTTATGCGATTTGGGCGTTTGGTTTTGCAATGACAAAGTATCCTGTGGCTTGCGAGCGGTTTGTGGATGTTATGGGTTTAAAGACTGCATTTGTTGCGTTCATGGGTAAGGCCATAATTTTTGACTGTTTAACCTTGCGCTTTTCTTTTGTTTCATTATGATTACCACAAAAACTCTTAATTTCATGTCCTATGAAGTATTTCGAATTCATTCAACCTCGATAAATATTTTCATCGAAAGAGAAGTTTTAGCGTTGTACAGTTTCGTAAAGCCTTCAGTTTAGGCAATGTTGTGAAAGGTTAGAATATATAACGAATTGAGGCGGAGAAGCTTGACATGGTGATGGATTTTTTTTTTCAAGGTTCTAACCGGCTAAGTTGGAAGACCCACAACCATGGAAAGTAGATTATCTTGGCTAGAGAACACCTTGAGCAACATGAATTGAAAAATAATGTATGTCATGGAGATGCTTGCCTTCCTCATGGTCGCGAGAGGTAGCATCAATCATTGTGACAACTGAGCATTGACCATTACGAAGGGACCTCTGTTTCTCACTGCCAGACTCCCATAGGAGCTACTGTTGCGACAAGAGCCCACGAGAAAACCTTTGTTCATATCACGGTCATAGCTACTGTTTATACCCATCTTTGTACTGCCAAACCATTCCCTGAATAGGGCATGCCATACAGAGGTTATACAGTACGTCACAGGCATGCCTCAACCATCGATCTCCATTCTTTGTCCTAATGTTTAGATCTTCATTGCCTAAAAAAGTAGCATTTCGCTTCCTATTTTGGTTTTCATTAAAATTCCTCTATCATATCTAGGTTCGATGATTTATATTCTAGCCTTACGTCCATTATTGTGCCTACTCTCGACTGCCACCCCTTATTCTATAGCTGAAGGAACGTCTTTCTCAGGTGCTACTCTTGACTTACTGGTCAAAAACACTGCATTCGTAAATAAATGGCTCAATGAACAACCTCCCACCCCGTAAAGAAGTCAATAACTGGGGTTTCTCAACCTTCCTTTCAACCTCTTTTGAAACCTCCCAAAGCGTACTAAGTCAAAATCCAAAAAACCACACTTCTCGCCAATCTGTCCTGGTTGGTAAGAAAGGCTTAAATTACTGTTTCGACAAATTTGAAACCACATAATTTTGTACTTCAGAGTACATGTATAGTGTTGCTTCTGGTTGCCTACACAATGATTTTACCCCTTCTTGTTGACTCAGATTTATTTGTCTGAAGTGTGGCCTTGCAGGTTTTGGCGATATGCTCGTGACTCACACTACGTTTTGTGTGAGTTCGGAAGTCCTGTGAGGGGTTAGATGACCACAGTTTCGAACCCGACTTCCTTACGAGGTCGGTATATTGTTCATTTAGTCATTTTTTTGACGGAGTCATGGTTTCTGGCCAACAAGTCAAAATATCTCTTGCAAAGTCATACCTATTTGGTAAAGGAAAGGGGAGTGGGTCGTCGGTTGACATGATAATGGAAGCAACGGGTGAAGACGAATCATCGTGCATAGACTGTGGCAAAGTGGTTGTTACTTGAACCCATATGGGGGGAGATGCTAGATTTCAGTGGTGGTTAAAATAGTTAGATTTGTGGGAAGTGTCATGTGTCTAGCTGCACTGTTTTTGTGGTTTGAATCAGGGTTGTATCGTGGGATGTTGTCGCTGCAAACCGTGTGTATATGTGGGAGGGGCGGTGCTAAGCAATGATCTCTGTTTGTTGTTTGGCGCTGAGGTGTTGGTGGTACTGATGCCTGGTCATGAGGATGGTTTGCATA
This sequence comes from Kingdonia uniflora, assembly GCA_014058105.1. Taxonomy (NCBI): domain Eukaryota; kingdom Viridiplantae; phylum Streptophyta; class Magnoliopsida; order Ranunculales; family Circaeasteraceae; genus Kingdonia; species Kingdonia uniflora. The sequence continues at coordinate 1,376,160 of JACGCM010000252.1, forward strand.
TCCTTCACAGACTGCAATGTTCCATTCACATTGTCCATGAATTCATCCATCCGATCTGTAGTTTCCATGGGGTAGTGCTAAGCAAAGACCCGCTCTGTTTTTTTAGAAAGAAGAAAGCTGGGGTTGAGGATAGCCGCACCAATTTATTCACTCAGAAGTATTTAAAATGTAAGACATGATTTCCCTTTAGATACGTCCTCAACAATCTTGGGGAGAACATCAGGAGTTTCTCAAATAATAATATTGAAAATTGATCACAATTTAAGCACTATCTTCTCCTAGAGATCCATTACTGTTTACTTTACAGGCATGATCAGTGCTAAGTAGCCATTTAAGCAGTCTTGGAGCTAATATAGGAGGTCAACTTGATGGTAATGCAGTGATGTGAGTGATACTAGTTGCAGGTCTACTTTTATTCTGAAAAAGTCTCAAGTTTCTTTCCTCCCATGAACGATAGACTTTTGCTGTTAAAGCTAGGCTGAGTACTGAACCTTTCGATGTATGATAAGTTGCTTGCATTACTAATCAATCAAAGATATCTGACCAAGAAAAGTTGGTTGGAGTAGGAATACCCACTTGAAACAAAATTTAGTCCAAATAAGTGATGATAAAGGAGATTCAAAAACACGCGACTTCTATTTTCTTAAAAGGCTCTACATAATGAGAGTTTTTGTCTAAATATTTAGTTTATTAATTAGGATTTAGGGATTTAAAACCTTACTAGAATGCCAAATTAATGTTTTTTCTCTCATCTCATCCGCGAGAGTGATTCTTTTGTTTAATCTGCTGAGCTTGGGTTGTACGGTCACCACTGAACACTAAAAGGTAAAGAAGATACAACCAAAACCCCTCTCCCCTTAGAACACAATGGAGAGTAGGGCAACACAAACAGATTGCACTCAAAAGTACATTATACCAGCAACATTCTCCCTAATAACATTCTAAATATCTAAATATATTATGAGATGGATCTTGTCTCAATTTATACTAGCCAGTTTATCTGTTAGTCTCCCTGTAAACATGATGATTCTCGAAAAATCCAGCTTGTCAATCATAAAGAAAGATTCTACTCATGGTCTATCTCAATTCCCGTGGTGTGTGTATATACTAGCCAGATTCTATGTTAGTCTCCCTATAAACATGATGAATCTTAAAACTCCATCTCGTGAATCATAAAAAGGGTTCTATTCATTGTATATCTCAATTATCATTGTACTTTAAACTATTAAGAGTTGAAGTCCAACCAAAATTTTTATGGTTCCAAAACGATAAAAATAGAAACCCTTACTCTTTTGGAAACTCCTACATTAGGGTTTCGAGAGCTGACAAAATAAATACTTTAGACTGCTATATCACACTTTAATGACTGGATGTGGGAGGTTATGAACAAATCAACCCAAATTATGTGGGAAACTTGGGATTGATTTGAAGTTCCATGTGGGTAAAGGTTGATATTCATCTTTATTCTCTATGGAAGCCCACTTTTAAGAGTCAAGGAAGAAATCCATCCGCATTGCTCATCAAAAGTTTTGCATTTAGTTCCAGATAATGTTTTCATGTTACCAGTCGTAAAAAAGGAATTTTCCATAACAGAGCAATTTTGAGTAATAATCGACCTCCATAGAACCCATTCCTCTTGCACCGTCATAGTCAATTTTCAATATTAGCATTGAGAATGGTTTATGGTTTGACATCAGGATATTGTTTAATACGACGCTCTAGTCGCGAAGAATCATCACGAAGAAGCCACTACTCGACTAATATCGGCCTATTTGTTTAGTCGACCTAGCTATTGGTCATGTTGCAACCTACTCATGTGTCAAAAACATGCTTGCTCAGGTGCGCTTCTGTTCTGGGTCTGCCACCCAATCAGTGAAATATAGACCATGCTGTTCGAAGCTGGCCTATTGAGAATATAGTCTAGGAAGTTCAAGTAATAGTTATAGGCCTTATTCATGTCAACTTTGCAGAGATTTCCCAACTCCTCAACTGAGTTTTGATATCTGAATTCTCTTTATGGACATCTGAATTGAGCTATTGACCTAAATATCCAAAAAAAATTATTGAGCAGTTGTCAACGAAGTCCAAAGTAGGTCTTATTCATGTAAACGATTCAAAAAACTCCCAATTTCGCCTACTGGATTTCAGTGGCAAATATTTGTCTTTTTTTTCTTTGAAATTTAAGCGTGTGTACTTAATGCAATTTTGAACTTGTTTCTAAATTATGGTTTTATTTATCAGTTTCTTTTCAAGAATTTGTTTTCCTTTAAGTGGCACTCTTTCCTTTGGAATAATTCTGCCAAACAGCCCAACACCTCATTAAGTCTTGAAGGAAGAATGTGGAGTTATAGCCACTTGGAACCATCTATTCCTTGAATCGTTTTATCATTTTGCTAAATAAGAGTGACTTTATTTGATATCAGGAACACTAAATAATTACAAATGGGAAGGCAGTTCAAAAGAGAACCAGCCAACAATCCCTACACAAAACTTGAAATATTCTCTTATGAAGACCTCAATTTTATATAGGATTTGAGGTCTCCCTACATTTTGTTCAAAGGATCCCTCATTTAGCTTAGCTCCTTTCCTTGCCAGCCAGTTGATCAGAGCTAAAGTTACGTCTCTCCAAGTTGCTGAAATTATGTTTTGCTTCATAGTTCAAGACACCAAGGTATGTTACCAGCATTAAAAAGGCATCAGTGCAGCAGCTGAACCTGATTTAATCCACGCCATTTCCCACCCGTCAGAAGGGGCAAATGCCACTCCTTTAACAATAACAGTACACTCAGCCATAAAACTAGACACAAGCCCCAACCCCATAGCCATATTTCAAACATCATTTGTGAAGGCATCTCGAAACCATCTCGACTTGGCAACAGCCTTCACCCTGATAGTCATTAGGTCTAGGAATTGGTTTCATTAGGTTCAATGGTCCTCTGTCTTATTTTTTTATTTTATTTTCTGTTAACATATGTTCTTATAAATCTTATTGGGCATTGGCTTTCAGATTCCTGTGAGCAAGAAGAATAAGAAAGAAAGCTACCAAGAGGAGTTAGAAGAGCGCATGATATCTTTTATTGCATCATTATTTGGTAAGGCAAGTTCTTAGAACTTAGTATCTATAATTGTTAAATATTTTTGCGTTCAGTAAGCATACTAATGGTAACTATGTCTACAGAAATGCCTTCAAATTTTACCCACCAAATTGATGCTTTAGTTTCCATACTTGACGTAGATTTAATTTGAATGGTTTAAGCAAGAACTTTCCAACATTCTGGCTCTAGCCTCATGCCAAACGCAACGGATTATAAAAGACCAAAACACTCTGGCAAGTTCCCACGCTAAACATGCTACATTTTGGTTACCTTTTAGTTGCTTAAAGTTTCCTTTCTCACACTTCTTGTGTATAGACATTCCCAAGGGATCTCAACTTAGCCCCTGATCACCATCAAAGTCCATTGTGACCTTTGTTGTTAAGGTCGAAAAGCAAAAAGTGATAGGCGAAGTGTCCATGTAGACAACTCTAAGCTACCAAATAGATAAGTAGGTAAAGTTTGAAATTTTAGACATCTGATTTTCAATGTCACAATGCTCACAAATATCATACCAAATTGATATCCTTGTTCTTATTTTTCTATGATTTTTCTCTCTATACTTCTTTCGTCTTCTTCACATTCCACAAGAAGTTTCATAAGCTTCTAGCAGGCAATCTGCAGGAACTAGAGAAACGGTAAAAATGAGAATAGTGTAAATAATGGGAAAAGAAGAAAAACAAAGAAATAAATAAATAAGATATATATAGAAAGGAAAAAACAAATGATTTAAGAAGAAGAAAGTTAAAGAAAGGATAAAATAAATAGTAATAAAACAAAGCAAAACTAAAGTAAACAATGACCAGAAAGAAAACAAAACAAAAAACCATACACAAACAATGGCCACACCTTAATCTTTCCCAGTTAAGTTTGATTTTGAGACAAAGGCTTGGAATAACCATAGTTTGGGACTTTAGATCACAAAAAGAGGTTTGATAAAGAAAAAGGAGCAAAATCCTTTGTATTCAGGCTTTTCTGTATTAGGCGGCTACCTAGATGCATAGGCTTTTCTGTATCCATGGCATAGCTAGCTTTGGGCTAAGCGATTGCATAGGCTTGTTTAGCCAATACACCTTGCCTATGAGACTGGCTTTTCAGGTCTCTTCACCTCGCTTTTGGCTTAAAGTTGCTAAGTCGGGATGCTTTAATTACGTAAACTAAGACTATACTAGATGCAAGTGCAATGGTTAGGGACTCTGCCTCATGATTTAAAGTTCTTCAGATCAAACATCCACCAACGAAGGCCACCCCCTGAAATTATTCAGATTTAAAGAGACGTGCAAAATTGTGGGGTTTGTAACTGGCCCAGGCCTCAGGAGAGTAGTTGAGGGAGTAGGGACTAATTATGAAGCTGGTAAACCTCTGGTTCCCAAAAGAAAAAGAAAAGAAAATTGGTGTGGTAAAATTTGTGTTTTAGGTCGTGTGGGATGTTGACTGGTCCAACATACAACCATTGGGACAACCTTCTATTGTGATATTTTCTTACCTATTTTTCTATTTGATTTGAATCATTAGATTTTTAATCCCCATTAGTATGTACACACCCCAATTGTTGTTCTTTCCTTAATAGTCCTATATACTAATTGGGTTTTCTTATAATCTGGTACAGATGGTATATTGAGGGGATCAAGAAGAGATAGGTTGTTAAGTAAGTTTGTAGAGAGTGAGTATGAAAAGATAGACCGCCTTATGGAACTCTATACGAGGTAATATCACAAAAAATTCTTTTACATACACTTTACCCGTCTGATACTCATCTGGTCATTTCTAATCTTTTGCAGGTATTCAGATAGAGTGAAAGCAGAGATTGAACGAATGGACCGACTTGAGTTTGATGATTTAGAGGTACAGTTCTTTATTATTTGTTCTTTGTGAATCAGGGCCATTGCGAACTTAACGTCGTAATCGTGATAAAATGTGGTACACTTACAGATGGATGAAGAGGAGAGATATAACAGAAAACTTGAATCTGGATTATATAGTCTTCAAGTAAGCCTCCTTTGTTACTTAATCTGGGCTATTTAGTTAAATTTCTAATTCCTTCAAACTCATCCGGTGTAAAGTTAAAGTGGAGTGTAAAAGTAGAAGTAAAAATGGTCGAATGCGGTGGTGATCTGTGACTGGTTAGACTTGGAATTTACATGGAGGGAGGTTGGGCAATTTTTTCTTAAGGTTTTAAATTTTCGGCAGGGAAAAGGCCCTAGAATCATTGCTAGGGGGGGGGGGGGGGGGGGGGGGGGGGTTGTGGACATTGATCCCTCGAGGTGGAGCATTTGTATAAAATGATAATAATGTCCTTCAGCAGTAGGTGTCGTCAACCATTTTTTTATTAGGGTTTAGTCCCTTTTTGTCACTGAATATATTCAAAACTGTCAGGAAATGTACAATATGTTAAGGATATTATGCCGTCCCTTTAGGATTGCCATTTGTCTTTTTTTTTATTTTTCTTGAGATTTTTGTTTGTTTGATATCCTTTTTTTTTTCTTTTGATTTTTTCTGATTTAAACTTTTCATTTATATTTTGTAGTTGATTGCTGTTATTCTTGGTCATCTTTGGTCGTCGGAGTAAGTTCTATCAATTTTTGGCATTGGCTTTTTTACATTATAAGTCCAAGGAGCTTATTGGAAACATTAAGAATTACTTTAATATCCTATAATGGATGATATTGCATTGTGCAGGCACCCTTCTATAAGAGCAAGAATTGAACTGTTACTAAGGCAGCAAAAATTGTCAAAGAGAGATGTGAGGGATGTTCTCCAGGTAAATGTTCACTATATTTTCTTCATGCATCTTCATTTATGCTACAAGTTTTTCTCAATGAGCTTGTGATGTCTTTGACCCACGTGACCATCCTCGACTCTCGGCAAGTCTCTGTTGGAATTGTTTCTCTTGCCCTTTATTTGCTTGGCTCTGGGTAGATGAGCTAGTAAAGGAGTTTCAAAATCATTCTTTATACCCCACCTCCAAAATACCCTCTTGTGGTCTTATTATATAGAAGCGTTTTTCAACTAATCCGAATACTTGGCCACTTTTTTAGCAGAATAAGTTTCTGAGAATCCCTCGCAATGCCTTTTGGATCTTAGCTGCACCGCTTATTAAATAGGCAGCTGCCGAGGGTTATAATTAGACTTATTTGAAGCACTTTATCTAGTTTTATGCTGTCGTTTTCTGGTATTTAAATTCTACGCTGATACTTTTCTTAGTTCCGCCACGATCAGTGTTTTTATATATAAAATCCTTTCTTTCATCAAAACAAATAGAAAAGAATAAGTTCTCCGGGCTTAAATGAGAGGAAGTAAGGGCTCATTGCTATTTTGCAGTGTTTAGTGACATTAAATAGAAAACATGGCCAATAAGAGGCTTAGAGCATCCACTGCAGTTTACCTATAACGAGCCATGATCTCAATATAGTTTTACCAGATACAAAAATTCATGCTACAACTGTTAAAATAAACTAGTTAAATAAATGTATGTGGTTTCTCGGATCAAAAGTTCACTTTCAAGTAAATCCCTTGCCCTTTTTTGTGGCACACGGAAAACAAAGACATTGTGACATTTCGCATATCATGCACCTTAACAATATACTATTATTAAACATATGCTATAATGGCCCGTGGATGCTGTATATGGAGCGTAAAGTACTTGGTTTGAGGTAGTATCAATTATCTAATTTTGTTGTCCGAGATCCCTATGATGAACTATTATTTAGGAACCCATTAAGGAGTCTTTTATCTCAAGAACCTGTATAAAATGTATTTTAGCGATTTGTTGGAGTAGATTCTCATGAGAATCTTTACATACTATTAAATCATTTGCAATTGCTCACACTTAACGCAGGAATACCATGATAACATTGGTGATCTCGACGGACCAGAAGAAAAAGAACGAGCACGGGCAAAAATCCAAAATTTTATTGCAGCGTTTTAAGGAACAAGTTCTTCATATTTTTCGCATATTGTGCCTACAACAAATTCCCCTTGAATTCCAAAACGCATAGGAAATTGAATATATCTTGCACTGATGTGATATGTGATTGTTTCAAATACTGCAATATGTTCAACATGCCTAGGAAACTCTATTCTGTAGACAGACTTGAAGCATGTTACAATGTCTCCTGCCTTCTGGTTCTTTTCTAGAATGTAAAGTATTACAGATCATATTAATATTAAGTTGAAGTTTTGATGCGCTCAGAATATTTTGGTCATTGCTCATATTTGGAGAGTTAACTTAATTTTGATTTCCCAGTGGAATAATATTGTTGGTATGGCAGGAGCAAGCAAAATTTGTGGAAATTGAACCTAAAAAGATTTGTGTTGTCAAGTGCGCAAGATCTATCCTTTACATCCTTGCCTTAAATTAAACAATATTTCTTGAAATCCTAGTTATGCAAATCCTAGTTGTGTCAACTACTTTCTTGTATTACGTAGTTCTTGGTTTTTGAATCAAAGAATGAGAGAACTCAGTAAAACTACAACACATTCTTTTTCAGGTAAACTCTAACAGCTTCAGTCTAGCTTCTTACGTCTGACAACAGTTATATATTGGTATGATCTTGCTCAGAAATGGACGATACACAAAAAACACTCATACCTGCAGAGTTATGGGACACAATGAAATGGTGTGTATCCATTACAAATCTTCAACCAAAAAGTAGAACCCTTAACCAAATTTTCATCAAAGATTTGAAAAGGACTAACAACATTATCGAGATATTGTTTACCCTCGTAATGCAGAACTTACCAAAACTCGAATGTAAAAATGACAACAATATTACAATCTTTTATCACAACTACAGAAATAGAAGAAAATTGTTCTCCTCATTTGAAGTGTTTCAGATACTTCAAAATCTCCTCAGAAGACCTTTGAATTATTTCTGACTTTGCACAAACGGTTTAGGCCAGTAAGTTCTGATCCCTGCATGAACAAAACCCAATTCATAATCTATAATTAATTATATTAGTGTAAATGCTGAATATAGTAAGATTTGTAAAGGTAGGGACTAGGGAGTAGTTTACCCCAAATATACCTCTTAGTGCTAATAATAATGCAATAGACGTATGGCTTATAAATTAAATTGGCTTAAAGCCATTATCCTCAATCTATATATTTCCCAAGCCTTCTATCTATGCACTAAAACCAGCTTTTCATACTGATTATATCATCACTCTTAGTTTTAACCTTCTTATCTTACATCTACTTCATCTTGTAAGTTATGTTCCCACTAGTCTCTAACACCCTCTCCCTAGTCTTAACGTTGGTTTAGCATTTCTACAGTTTGTGCAAGACAAGAAGGATTCTCCCAAACGTTTCTTCCTCACTTCTCAATTGTTTCTATTTAGGACATCCACAGACATTATTGTAGCAGAAAGTTCTAATAAGGGTTGTATGATTAATATAAATAGTTAAGAATCTACGATCTTCCTATTCCCCAAAACAAGAGAGATACCTCTTTTCTCCTCCTCTCTGAGGGTCAAGTAAAAAAATTATATCTTGTTAAGGAGAATATTTTAGGTGGAATTAATATTCCTTCATGTCACGAAGGGTTCTACGCCTTTGGTTAATTGGTATTACAAAATACTTGAAATGAAATCAGCAGATAAAAAAAAAACAATAGATACTTGATAGGGGTAAAGCTCTGATATTTGTTATTAGCTAAATCAGTTCTAACCTCTGATGATTTTGGTTCAAGTTCAATCCCATATACTCGTTTGCTTTCGAATAAAATCAAATTTCGAAAAACAAAATGTTTATAAAATAAGTAGTTCATTATTATAGAACACATACATGGTAGATTTGTCAATGGACCATTTACATATTCAATGATCTTAAGTTCAAATTAGAGTAACTCACCTGAAATGAGCACTAATGTGTTGTACTTGGCCCCAGATTTAGAGAAGCTAGCTTCATTGATAAGTCATTTTGTTCTGTTTGTGGGAAGATCTCCGAGGTTTCCGTACCAAATTCCCAAGTCACTGGAACTTCCAACTTTCTATAAGAATTGAAGGAAATGGAAGAAGAAAAATAACACTGAAATTAGTAAACTAGTATAGTACATGGAAATGCTAGCTGTATACATATAAAGAAGGAAATCATATTTGTTAAACAATAGCCCCTAATGATAATTTGATACGTACCCTTCGATACACTTGTACTTGCAACGGTTAATCGTACTCAAAGTATAATTCCCAAATATATAGTCGAATTGCCTAGCCAACTTTTGTGCCCCTGACGACGGTGAAATATCCCAAAACTTCAAGACTTGAACGCATTTAGAGCCTTCCTTGAGAATGTCTACAATCCAGAAAAGCATGAGAACCCCATGGATCTTGTATTGTTTTAATAACCCATCCCCGGTGTTGAGATTTTTACGCTTTTGAGGATAGCGCCAGCCATTTGAGAGCTTCATCATTAGATCAACCACTTCCCTCCGAATATGTACTTCTTTTATTCTTTCCAAAGACTTCTTAAAACCGTCTCCAAATGTAACCTATCAAAAATAAAAATAGAATATTATTACAGTTACCCGTTGAAACAAGCTTATTATTACAGTGTATTAACTAGATGAAAATGTTAAGCCGTAACTTCTGTTATGACCCTGAATATATGATCTACCTTGTACTTTCGTACACTATAATTCACAATCTTTGAAAGAAGATTAAGTTTTAATTGTATGATACGATGCAAAGTCCAAAAATCCCAAAATATAACCTTTATAAAAGAGAAAAAATAGGAATGACAGGCAACCGGTATTCGAAAGCTACATTTACTTGAGGTTAGAGGTGACAAACCTTCCACCTTGCACCTTTGAAAAGTAAATCCCCATTAAGCAAATCATCAAGTTGGTCAAGCTCAATCACGCTATTTATTATTGTTTTAGACAACCCTTTGTCATCATTGGCATTAAAGAAGCACCCCCGGTCCTTTGTGTCGATTACTAACTTCTTCCAAACTGAACCACTGTTGATTAATGTCTGCTCATTTCCCAATATCCAAAGGCAATATCTGCAGTTAGAGAGTTAAAGACTACATAAAGTTACAAAGTATAAAGTGCCTACTAATACCGTAATACGCTAAGGCATTATATATACCTTGCTCTTGTGAGAGCCACATTGGTTCGTTGGCTATTTGAAAGGAACCCCACGGATCCATTCCAGTTAGATCTTACAGTAGAAATAATAATGACATCTTCCTCACTACCTTGAAACCCGTCAACAGATCGAATGCTTAATGAGAAATCACTGCAGTTCTCGTATATAGGTCCAAATTTGGTTATAAGTGCAGAAACTTGAGCTTTATACGGGGATATAATGCCAACACTAATCTTAATCCTCGTAGCAACTGAGGCTGTAAAAGTAGTGACAGGGGTCATATTGATAATGAATTATAGGAAAGAATCAATGAACAATTATAAACAACATAGGGAAGTTCTTGAGGTATATAGTGCTATTGAGAAACCGAATACACGTACCTTGGTAAAGGTTTTCGACAATCTCAGCAACTACAACTATTTCCACCATATTTTTCAAGCTATGTTTGTTATCATATACCTCCTTCCCATTGGCAACATTTATGAATGAAAGAGGTCCAAACATGTTTCCTTGAAGAATCTGTCGTTTGTAGGTACTTTCATTGACATTTGGAGCATCTGAAATCTGTTTGTTATAGAACTCGGTGTTCGGGAATAAGCTTATGGATGGGTGCATTCGGTACTGTACATTGAGTAGGTGCTTCTTGTGTCCCAGTGATACCAATCTCTCAAACATACTTCTCCCAAACTCAGCCTCCTCCGAAATCTGATTAATAACCAAGTATTGTTAATAATACACCTATCTCAAGTTCAAGAAAACGTAAAATTAATACAAGAACTCAAACCTTGCTTATAACCGTTGCAGGTAATTGACGCTCATCACCTATGAGAACAGCGTGTTGGATTCCAGGGAGTTGTAGAGGGATTAGGGTTTCACATTCTTTAAGCTGAGCCGCTTCGTCAATGACCAACAACCCAAATGGAATCATTCCTTTTGAATGTAGCTTAGCAGAGCTGGAAATAGTGCAGAAAATAAGGCATGCATGTTGCAAACACATCTTTTCAATCTTATTTTTTCTAGAAAATTTGGGAAGAACAAATTTCACTTGTAAGAGGTTTAGAGCTCGAAGGCAGTTATTTCTCCCATTTCTTAGTAATAATGTAGAAGAGCCACTACTGGCGTAGCTTGATTGTTTCAAATTTATGGAAGTCTTCCTAAACTCTTCTTCCGACGTCACAGCAGTTAGCACGGCTCCAAGTGATTCTAGAGAACCTAGCACTTCATCCACAATTTCTTTAACATATACTGGGATGAAGGAGGAGGGTAGGTGCGTGCACAAACTTCTTATAGATGAAACCAAGCACTTTTTATTGCGACTAAATTCTTGTATTACTGATTTTCTGAAAGTCAAAATGTCAATTGTTTTCTTGTAAATCAGTTGTGTTTCATTTTGAGAATTAACCTCCTCATGATTCTCACCCTTTCCCAGATTTGTTCGTCTTTCTTCTTTGTTCTTCTTCGGGGAACAACCATTCTTATTCGCAAACATGTGGAGTCTTGCCCTCTCCAAGTACAAAATATACTGATAAAAATGATTCTCAAGAAAATGTATCATTGTATTCAAAAGCGGCTTCAACCCCGAGATCGGGCTAAAACACTTCACGAGACTATCAACTCGATTATCAAGAAAAATGTCACAAAGGTCACCATGATCCGCAATATTCATTCGGCTTCCATTCCCAAATAGCACAATGTCTCCTAACTTAAAACTGTCTTTACAGAGTGTCTCCCGAACCAATTTCAAGAGGCGTAAAGCTACTTGCACCACTGCAGTGTTTGTTGGGGCACAGGTAAGGGTTCTCTTTTTCAGCACTAAAAGTGCCCAAAGACATGTAGCTACCGTCTTCGTTTTCCCTGTCCCAGGAGGACCCCACACCAGCTTAACTGAACTCTTATGATTGCACTTACTTGTCAACACAGTGCTTAGTACTGCATCATTTTGTGATTCATTCAAATTAAATGATCGTAAATCAGCAAGTGTGTCTTTACCGAAAATACAATCGGCTTCCTGTTGACAGAGATTGCAGTTAAAACCAACCTGTAAAAAGATCAGTAAGTGTTACAACAATTTAAAACTATTGATAAAAAATGATACAGAAAATAGCTTAAAGTAAACCATATATTATGATATCAAATCAATGAAACTTACTGTGGAATCTGAATGCAGAACCTCCTTGATGACATTGATGTTCATCTTGTTTGTGTCATTGGTCAATGCCATCGATATACGTGAATTAGTAATGATGTTTATGAGAAAAACTGCGAAAAGAGGACCTCCTATCTTTTTCTTGCCCTTAGCATCCGTAATGGGGTTCGAGGATGAAATAGTGACGCTCCTCCCTCTTTTTGAGACTACAGCAAGAGTAAATGGTCTTTGGGGTCTATTCAAATCACTTACACATCGGGGTCTCACACTTGAGAACGCAATGACATCTCCATTTTGGGGCTTGTAACTGTATTTGTTTTGTTTAATTGTTATCTTGTAAATAAAGGCTTTAGATGATTTAGAACCTTTAGATATATCTGACATTTGAATTATTTTGCATGTAGGAGCTTGAGACAAAGCATCAATGCTTGAGAACAATTCAGCATGTGTTTCCGCAAAAAGAGAAGGATTAAAAGACTTCATATAATGATCTACTGATGAGAAGGTTTCAGGGATCTTCTCCACCTGCAAAACAACATGATCTGACTTCTGATTAAAATGTTTCATGTTTTGATCTAGCCCAAGAAGCAAAAAATGACAAACTGCTAACTATATTTTATGAACCTGGAATGATTTTTAGACAAAGAACATCTCCTACAGGCAAGTAATTTTATTAGCTCACAGTGATTTTAGAGAAAAAGTATAGTCTGTATAGATGGTATCGTAGTTCTTAGATGCTCCTACAAAGGGTGTCCGAAAACTTGGAGTTGAGTGTTGTTATGGAAGAAAATTAGCTTTTTGAATATATCAAGCAAAGCCTTAATGCAAATGTGCAAGTTTTTTGAAAGCAAAAAAGTGAAAGGTCATTTCAAGTGCCCTAACAAGTCCAGTTCTTCATGTTTGCACTGGCCTTTAACAAGACCTCATACTAATCTGCACAAGTTAATTTTGTAAAGATTTTCTAAACTCATTCTTCTTAAGTGAGATTAGTGGTGCTACGCCCCAGCATCATGGATGCAGTAAACACAGTTTATACCCATAGCACACATACCACAGTATCCAAGCACATCTTGAGAGAGAGAGAGAGAGAGAGAGAGAGAGAGACCTTGTGTTTGAATAGATTTTGATTGAGAACATCTTGAAAGGTCCAAGAGAAAATCACATCAACCAAGTCCTTCTTAGCTGGAGAAGCCATTTTATCACCTCCTTCTTCTTCTTCTTCTTTATGTTTTAGTACTTTGGACACTTCATTTAGAACAGTAGAGACTTCATATATTTGTACTTTGGACTTCGGGGAAACCTTTTTTTGGCTTTTGGAATACTGTACCATCACCTTACTAGTAATAAATATAGAAAGCTTTTTCATTCCCCAAGTAACCCTTCCTTTACATTAATCAAAAAAAAGAAAAACCTTCCTCTATATTTTTGATGACTACATTCAAATATTAGGATGCTAAAAATTTGTAAGTTTCCAAAATGTTCAAAATTTCTATCTAGCCCTTTATCAGACTTGTACGACATGAAGAAATTTGAAACCGATTAGAACTTTGACTAGGCGCTTGTCAAATCCGTCGAACTCAATCCCAACCAGCTCCTAATACTCCCACAATAAAGAAAGAGAAAACCCAGTCCCATGTGTTGTTCCGGATACTCCGCGCCAACACTGTGTCGCTTACTAGTTTGGAACTCGGGTATCTAAAGCACAATTTAGTAACATTCCTTTTTCTTAAGGATGCTATGGCCCTTGCAATCTTTGTGTCTCTACTACTTCGAAATCCTGTCCTCGAGTCCTTTATTGATGTCCACTACTAGTTCAACTCTCTATTCTCTGAAATGCAGCTTACAAGCCTAAAAGCTTTATTTTCAAGTCAACTCTAATTAAACCCTAGAGTAAACTAACTCTCTTACCATAATATAAATCCTAATAGAAATAGGATTTTACATTATGGGGAACTTTCAGTGTTTTGAGTTCTTTTAAAAAAGCAAATCTAAGTAACTAATACAACTGCTAATTGAAAAATGATTCTAAATAATCAAACTTGCTAAAAAAAGATAGAGAAATTCTCTAAACGAGAAGCTGACTAAATGTGGGGAACGTCCCATGACCAATCAGGTATTCTTCATGTAGACTCAATCAACTGCATATTCCTCATGTAGAGCATCAACTGAAATGTGACAAGAATATCTACATGGTCATTTACAATTCATGCATATGGATGAATAGTACGATGCAATTCTAGAGAATTAGCTTCTACACATTCCGCTGAACTTAAACATTACAAAATCATATGATTAAAACACTTCCCAGATATGCCGGTAAATGGCCCATTAAAACTCCTCTTATACAAAAAGGGATAACAGAAAAACATCATTTATACAGTAGTAACACACAATACGGAACTCTGCGCACTCTATATCAAATATCCAGCTCCAACATCACGATTTCGTGACAAAAACTGATACAAAAATAAGTAAACAATTGGATCAGCAAATGCACTGTCAAAAACAGCAATTTCCATAAAAATTAATGGCTATTCTAATTAGCTAAACTTGCTATATGTCACCCCAAATTGGATAAGTACTAGTCTACAAAAAAAAAAAAAAAAAAAAACCTAAAAGGCTGGCTAAATATAGTAAGTAGTCACCTAATTATTATCTAATTTACTAAATTACATAAAAGTGCATGACCTTATCTTCTCCAGACATTTATTAAGACATAGATTTGAATATTCTCTCATCTAATTTGTGGTTTTAAAATACACGTCCTTTTTTTCATGATTCAAAATTTTCATCCCCCAATTGTTTAGTCAAAGAGAGTTCTAATAACATTACCCATCTTTATAACATAAGAAAGCATACATGATATGTTAATACTACTATGATAATAGGAGAGCAAGAGATAAACCCAAACCAAATTATTCACTAACATTTTCACCAAAGAACTTACATAGATGCGTTGAGTCAGTTCTTGTTCAAGTTGAGTGAAGTTAACTGGCGCGACAAATGCTTTACAGGCCTATATTTTTTGATATTCATTGTTGCAACTGCATATGGATCGATTTCCCAACTCATAGGAACTTCTACTTCCCTGAGAATGTGAAAGCAAAAATACCAAGTGGATGATATACACATGAGAGTTAAAAAAAATACTAATTGTGTATTGTGAGAACGAAGGAAATCATAAGGACAATGTCCTTTCATTATATTTTTTTCGTGTCTAGAGATATTACTTACCCCTCACGTTGTCTGAATTTGCAGCGGTTCATAGTATCAACCGTATAATTTCCGAAGAAAACGTCTAGTCGCTTAATTAGATTTGAAATATCTCGAAAAGGTAATACACCCCAAAACTTCAACACTTGGATACGTGTTGAATTATCTATGAGAATATCTATGCTCCAAAGAAGGTTAAGTGTCGACGTGCCATGAACACTGTACGTTTCTAACAGCTGAGAAGAAGCCCCCTCCAAGATGTTAAGATTTTCTTGTTTCTTTTGAGAAGGAAGACGCCAACCACTTGACAACTTCATCAAGAGAGAAATCACTTCCTTCCGGGTCTCCATGTTTCTCATATTTGATATTGATTTCCAAAACCCATCTCCAAAGATAACCTGTAAACATCAAACAAAGAAATGAAAACTTTTGTTACAAGAAATGAAAACTATATAATCCAATTTGAATAAATAATATGTGGAAACTATTCTCTCAAGGGATGCCAATTAGATCAACATAAGCATACCTTCCACCTTGCTCCTCTAAAAAGAATGGAGTTTGTATTAAGTAAATAATCAAACTGCCCAAGCTCAATTGCAATGTCTATGATTGCATTACATAATCTTTGGTCTTCTTCGGCGTTATAAAAACATCCTCGATTTTTTGCATCAAGAACTAACTTTTTCCACACCGAGCCACTGTTAGTTAATGTTGAACCACTTCCTACAATCCATAGAGAGTACCTGAAATGTTAAAAAAATAAAAATAATTAAGCCTTTATCATATTCACCAGATTGAAGATTGAATAAAATTCTACATTTCCCAATTATTACCTTGCCCTTGTCAGAGCCACATTAGTTCGTTGGCAATTAGAAAGAAATCCCACTGATCCTCTCCCATTACACCTCACAGTAGAAATAATTATCACATCCTCCTCACCACCTTGGAAACCATCAACAGATCGAGCACTCACGAAGAAGTCAGTGTATGCCCCATATTTGTTTCCTATTTTCTCTTGGAGAGCAAAAACCTGAGCTTTATAGGGGGATATGACACCAACACTGATTTTTTGTTTGGTAGCCACAGAAGCTGTAAACATTAAGTAAACAACATCTCATTTCAACAAATTAATGGAATACTAGGAACAAATTTCTACAGAGGTGGGATTCGTTTAAACACATATTTTCCCTAGAAAAAACAAACTAATTTTTATACGACAAATATTCCTTCATAGAGGCTAGCAACTATTTCGGATACTACGGCGACCTCCACCATATTTTTCAGACTATGACCATCACCAAATTCTTCCTTCCCGTGGGGAACATTTACAAAAGAATACGGTCCATAAATCTTTCCTTGAAGAAAATTCCTTTCATAGCTACTATCTTTTACATTGGGAGCATCTGAAATCTGCTTGTCGTAGAACTCAGAGTTAGGGAATATGCTTATCGACGGGTGCATTCTATACTGAATGTTGAGAAGGTGCTTCCTTTGTCCCAATATTACTAACCTCTGAAACAAACTTCTTCCAAAGTCCGCCTTCTCAGAAATCTAGCAAATTGATTTTTTTTTTTTAATGTAAGAGTAAGCAAGTACACATTTTTCTATGTGAAAATACGGATTCCAACCTGGATCTAAATGCAAGAACAATTTATATTATCACTCACTGAAAGGGTTGCAATCACAATAACTTATAACTCCTCTTATGATTAATTATCCACACAACAACAAACCCTAAGATTAAGAAAAATAGCTTCAAAAAAACTTTTCACTAAACTAACTTTAGTTTTCAAACTATTTTTCTTTACTTGTTTTTCTTGGATCTCAACCATACTAAGTTTACAGGACATAAACATAAGATACTTTCTATAGCCCTATGTCATCTCTGATCTCCCACAAAATTTGGAGTTTACCAAATACAAAAATGGTTATTTTTGTTAGGAGTTGGGTCCGGCCACGGTGGGAACCCAACTGGGTTAAGGTGTCCTACTGGACTCCTAACAAGCTTATGTAAGCTAGGGATTTTTGGGGAGAGTTTTACATAGAGATAAATATCTCAATAAGGGTTCAATATTGCAACCTCAAGGTTTCCAATCAATAATATCAATCTCTTTTTTTCTCATATGTTAGGGTTTCAAATCAATAATATTAATCTCTCTTTTATCTCATATCTATCAATATGTGTATATGTTAGTCTAGAGTGTCTGATATCCAACAATTTTTGATTTGGTAAACTCCAAATTTTGGTCGGTTACACAAGAAGGTCAGTTAAATTTTGGTCAATTTTCTCTCCAGTTCAAAAAGTTCCAACAGAAAACTGCCTGCCTCGATTTTTTTTTCTAAAGTTTGAAAGAATTATCGTTCAATATTCAAACTGAGTATCAACACATAAAATATTTGAGTTTTTCTGTCACCACAAGCTACTGATAGTACACAACAAAGGATTAAAAATCAAAAAGACAAATTGCAAAAACAACAACTCCTCAAAAGAAGAATAGAGCTATATGTTTTCTACATATCATTGCTAGAATGAATGAACCTATTACTAAGACCACTAACCCAAATTAATGATAAACATAGAAAAGGGAAATAGATTACGGATGCTTTTGAATAAATAGATTTAAAGACGGCCAAACCAAATTGAACATCAACCCACTAAAAGAATCAGTTGTTGAATTTCATACCTTACTCTTAACCATTGCTGGCAATTGGCGTTCATCCCCTATGAGAATAGCGTGCTTGACACCAGGAAGCTGTAAGGGCACAACAGATTCACATTCCTTCAACTGGGCAGCTTCGTCAACGACCAACATCTTGAATGGTCTCGTTGTATCCATACAAGCTGAACTTGAAGCAGTGCAAAATATAAGGCAACTGTTTTGCAAACAGAAGTCACTTATCAGCCCTCTCTCAAAAAAGTCGGGAAGGGTTAGTTGTTCTTGTAGTACTCTGAGAATTTGAAGGCATTCGTCTCTGGCTGCATTTAATACGTCCATAGAGGATCCAAACAGTGTGACGTTCAAATTTTCAGACATCGTAGTAAAAGATTTTATTAGATCGTCATCCGTAAACTTATTACCGCATACCATAGTTCGTAAAGATTGGAGTAAACAGACGGCTTTGTCCATGTTTTGTACCACTTCTACTGCTAGGAAGGACGTAGATAAATGGGCGCACAATTTCTTGACACAAGACCTCAGCCCTTTTTGGTTATTATCGAACTCTTCTCGTATGAACTCCCCTATAGTTAACACATTCATTGTTTGGGTGATATCCACCGCCACCTCCTCCTTAAATTTATTTTTATCCTTATTACGGGATTTATTTTCTTTCACCTCCTTTTCCTTCTTCTTCCTTCTCTCTTCTTGATTATTATTTAAAGCACGTTTATGCACTTCTTCGTTTTGCTTTTTTATGATTTCCAAATAGACATGGTATTGGCGATCAGCATCTTCGAGCAACCATATCAATGAATCTAGTAGATGTTTCCATCCAGAGAGCGGAACAAAGCACTCTTGAAGTCTTTCAACACGATACTTAAGAAACACATCACGAAGTTCGCCAAGGACATTTATTTTCATACGGTCTTCATTACCAAATAGTACTATATCTCCTAACCCATAACAGTCATGTTGGAGTGTTTCACGAACTAACCTTAGGAGTCGTGTGGTAACTTCCACGACTGCGATATTAGTTGGGGCACAAGTAAGGGTCCTGCACTTTATCTTCAGTAGTGCCCAAAGTAAAGTACCAACAGTCTTTGTCTTCCCAGTCCCAGGAGGACCCCAAATAAGTTCTACCGAGTTTCGATGATTACATCCACTTTTGTCGAAGGACCTTAGGACTGCATCAAGCTGAGATTCATTCAAACTGAACAAGTATAAGCTTGCATTTAAATCATCTTTATCAGCAACTTCCTTCAAAGAACACAAATCACAACCATTCGTGACCTGCAAAATATAAGCAAGGTTGATGATCATATATAATATTGATAAAAATAACACACCACTTTTCTAGTTATATGTAAGCTTTTAAGGGAAGTCCAGATCGAGTCTTACCGATGAACTAATACACAACACCTCTTTAATGATGCTCATGTTTGTCCCATGTAGTGCTCTCCATATCCTAGTATTTGTCGTGATATTTACAAGATAAACTGCAAAAAGAAATTCTCTCTTCTTCTGATTGTTTTCATTTCTTTCCAGCACAATAGGCTCCGACGAGAGGACTTTAAGCTTATGAGGGTTATCTTCATCAACCCGTACAATTGTAGCAGGTAGATAAGATCTTTTTGGTCTTTGTAAATCATTGACGCACCTAGGTCTTACATCAGACAAATCAATTATATCACCAGTTTGTGGTTCATAGATTTCGGGCTTAGTTGTAACATCTATCTTTCTTTCAATTATTACGTCGTAAAACAATCTTTCCGGCAGCTTAAAATTCTTAGATTCTTCGATAGATAATATCTCACATGTAGGAGCGTGAGACAGAAGCATCATGCTTGAAAACATATCGGCATGTGTCTCCTCAATAAGAGGGTACATATACGCCTCCAAGTATTGCTTAGTCGATGTAAAAGTTATCGGGATCTTTTGCACCTGCAAAAACACATACATATTTCATTCAAATTGACTATGTTGAAAATAGAATGAAAATGTGGTTCACTGGTCAAACAAAGGCTGAGGCCTAGGATGAAAATTTAAGAGAGGCGTAAAAAAAGAATTCATTCACTCTCAGGGAAAAGAAAGCACTGCCAAACTCTCAATCGATCGTTCCATTTTTCACCAAGGGTTCTATAACACTTAAGGTCCAAACTCTCCCCTTCCATCTTCTTTTTACCTTTCGTTTCCTTTATTATCTATTTTTTCTACTCTGCAGGTCCAAACTCCTCCTCAAGCTCCCATAGGGTTTACTAAGTGACTTTTGTTTGTAGTTGCCTCTCTACTCTCCTATTTATTTAGGATTATTGATTATTGATTATTACATGACATTGTGGTATAACTAATGGTATTAGGGTATCATTTCCAAAAAAGAGTGGAAAGGTTATCAAAAATACAGGTGAAAAATACCTTTATAGCATTCCTAACAGATAGATCTACACAAATATATTAAAAGAGAGAGAGAGAGAGATATATATACCTTGTCTTTGTAGAGGTGCTCGTTTAGTATATCTCTTAAAGACCAGGTGAAGACCAAATCAATCAAATCAGGAGAAGCCATTTTTGTGCCCTGACTTGGCTGTCAACTACAACTCTACTGTGAAATGGGGGCTCCAAATCTAAACTCTCCTTGGTATGTAGTACTCTCCCAAAGTTGGATCTTTCAACAGTAGTCAATGTGGAGAGAGATTATTAGAGGCCTCTCCCACAACACATGGCACTGTGGCAGACATATAGATATGAGAATGTCGGTTTACCAAATATAGCTGAGATTATTTGCTCTTGGATGTTTGGTGGTAAATATAGAATGAAACTTACCATTGGGGGATAATGTTCTAGCATAAAACACTGCCCCATGAACATTGTTCAAACATCCTTGTGTTATTTACACACAAAAGAAAAATAATAAATAAAATAAACATCCTTGTGTTGCCCAAGAGACCACATACTTGAGCACACAAGTGCGGTACTGTAGTTCTTTTATTTATATCAGTTGAGACAATTTCTTAGCATTCTCAACAGCCCCAAATAATGTAAATATTTAGTATTTTAATTTGGCTGAGCTCAGTAGAAGGCACAAACAAAACATTTCAACATGGCCTAATAGTTAATTACTTACACTGTAAATACTGCACCGCTAATAGAAAGAATTAATCTCATATTATCTCTTTAGACGCCATACTCAGTTACAGTTTTTAGATTTGGTTGTCGAATTTATAAGGGTAAAATCTCACTTTATTTCGTCTCCTTTGAGTGTGTCGTACTCATCCATCTAATTATCTTAACACGCGTTTTTCTAAATAATCCAGCCAAAGAGAAGTATGCCAGAGTTTTAAATGAAAAATTAAAATTGATACATAGTGTTGATCATAATATTATTTTGTTACTTAATTTTTCTCCTAGAAACTTTAAACACAAATGCTGATACAATTTTATTTGATTGTGTCCACTAATTTTTGTTGTTTAATACATTCATCCTTATTTTAAATGGTAAGTACCTATATATAAGAGCTAATTCAACTAAGCAATTGGTCAACTGTAAACGTTTTTGGTATACAACCCTACATAAACATCTCATTTCAGACTCTTAGGGACTCCAATTTTATTTCAACTCTTTTCAGTCTTCTTTAAACAGAGATTTGTTTCATTTTAGCTGTAGCAATGAAGAAGTATGGAATTCAAAGATATAAGTGTACCTGGGAATTTCATCTTCAGAGATAGTATTTAGAAGAGAATCCACTACTGAGAGAGAAACATCAACCTTTTTCTTTTTTCTTTTGTTCCTCTCTAGTTTGATATGTGGTTTGTTCTAACTAGTCTTTCTATCTTCCCCTAGTTAAAAATATCGATTAGTGTATTTCATTAACTCCTTGCATGTTAATTTGTCCCTTTGAGCTTCTCAAGAAAGCATTCTAATACATTTTGTTGCTACAGAGGGTGATCACTGATCAGATTATATCCCCTGTTAATCCTTAGATTATAAATAGCTAACCCCGGTCGTGTCAACCACGTACACCATATAAGACCAGTGACCCCTTTTGCCTGAATGGAGAGTGGATCTCGCCATCTCGGGACCTCCATTTGTTGAAGACTTCTTATCTTCAGTCGACACAAGGTACAAAAAATATATGACGACGCTCTTTTTTAAACTATGATTACCAAAAAGTAAACAAGATATGATTTTCATTGTAGAAAGTACACTCAAAACTCGAATTGGGGCAACTTTTCGTCAATATGTTTATATCTACGGGCTCACCATACTGCTTCTTTCTTGAGGGAATCTGCCAATACTATATATCTATTGTCTAAAGGATTAAATAAATAAGTATTTCTTCAAGTAAACTCAATTTGGTTTGTCAAGAACAAAATTAATCATAACAATCCTGAGGATCCTCTACTACTTTCATCAAACAACTAATCCATACTGCTATACATGACTTTGCATCCAGATCTAAAGGGTTTATAAACAATAACCTGGTAGAAATGGCGTTCCTGAGCAATCTGCAAATTGGTTTTAAAAGAAGGAAAGCTCCCAGGATTAGATCATGCATGTGGGAGCTCCCATGGTAGGAGGAAGTCAAGATAAGCTGTGATGTATCAAGCCTTAGTAATCCAGGTACATCTGGCAATGGTTATACTTTCCGAGCTCACAATGGGGACTTATTGGGGGTCCTAATGGTGAACATTGGTGTTACAACATCATACTATGTTGAATGTAGTAGTATCATGTCTGCTCTTAATACTGCAGTGTGTCGGGTTATGGCTCAAAAAGCAGTTTAAGGTTTTTTGTTCGAATAGACTTATTCGAACAGAAGAGGCAGACACAAGTGTATTCAAATAGACTTATAGTCTATTCGAACATATTGTTCAAACAGCAGGTGTATTCGAATAGACTATAAGTCTGTTCTAGTCTGTTCGAATAGACACCGTAAGTAAGCTTTTTTTCGGTCGTTCAAAGTACATCGTGATGCGAACTTCGCTGATAACCTAATGAAGAGTCTATAAAGCTAGGGCTTGGTTAGACTATGATTATGTGAGTTCAAAGCCTTTGAGAGAGAGAAAAATCTAGAGATAAGAAAAGGGAGAAATCTAGGGTTACTCTTGAGAGATTTATTGGGTTTTTTTTTTCTAGGGTTTATTGTTGGGGATTACCTGTAAGGGTAGAGGTGAGGTTGAGTGATCTCTGGAACTTATTGTAACCCTGATTTAATAATAGATTCGTCGTGCTTGTCGGATGTGGTTTTGATCATTTTGGGTTTCCACCTAAATTTAAACCTTGTGTATGTGTTTATTACTTTGATTGAATTCTTTGTGGTTAGAGTTAGATCTTCAGTTCTTGCTTTATCATATTGTGCTTCCGCGTTACGATTTGCTCCCTAGTTTCCTAATACATTGGACAACAACTGGCTAAAGGTAACAAAATTCTATGGGAACTCAGGACTAGATGGGAGCACATCTCCTCCAAGCTTCAAATCGGGTTTAAACACTCCTTGAGGGAGTGTAATTTCAATGCTAATAATGCTACAAACATAGCAGCTAGAATGGCTCCTCTTACTAAAGTTTGGCATACTGGCAGACTTACCTTCTTACACAAGATTGAGGTCCCTTAGGTAGAATGTTTTAGATTTGATTAATTATTTTAATAATGTAATGTTATAACCCTTTGTTATTATTTGGATAATTACATGACTTGTCTGTAATCTCTTATTATTTCTTTAATATATATGCTTACATTTTGCAAAAAATAAATAAATAATCATGTAAACTAATTAACAAATTCCATTGAGAATCAGTGTAAAAAACTTCCATACTTTCCCTAAACACACTTATCAAATTCAAACAAAAGTGACCTAATTAGATAAACTACTTACAGAAAAGATAATTTCAGTACATTTTGTACACCTGAACAGTATTCGATGAAAGAATCAAACCAAATTCCACTTCATCCAAACTCCACATACTCTATACTAAGAGCATCTCCAACAGAGTGGTATGCTGTTCCGGTTTACCATACCGGTATTTCGGAATCGCATACTGTTTTGGTCCAACAGCAAATTACGTTTATTTGTATTGGGCGCTTAACGATTCAGTGCCTAACACTAAAAAGCCAAATGATATGCATTTTTTCTTGGATGCTGAAGGTTCAGCGCCTAACGTCTATTAATTATTATTTTTCCCTTTGGACAACTATATTAAAAAAATTGTTGGGCGCTGAACGGTTCAGCGCCTAGACAGTTGTATTAAAAAAGTTGTTGGGTGTTGAACGGTTCAGCGCCTAGGCGGTATACGCATATTCCTCAGGGGTGAGTATGTTGAACACCATACCCCTGTTGGATGGGTTTTTTCCAAGAGTATGAAAAAACCTTAACAACATACCACTCTGTTGGAGATGCTCTAAAGAGGCAGCTCAAGTTTCATTTACATCTTAAAGAAACCCAAAAAAGAAAGAAGAAAAAAAAGTCATTTAGCATATTTCTTTAAATTTGTGACAACTCGCGGGGTATCAACTGAATATATAAGAATGTAGACAGAAATAATACAAAAGTGGGAAGGAAGGAGGGGATCGAATTATAACTATAAAGAAGAAATACTTAAAGAAGAAGTCTATTTAAGGATCCCATGCACACCCTAATTCAGGATCAACATACTAATTTATACAGTAATTAACACTAAATTTGTCCCCATGCCAAAGCAAATTTATTACAAGCGACTGGGACAGTATAACATCTGGGGCTCTTCAACATGATCCAGTTAGTTACTTATCCCACTGGCATACCCCCAAAAATAAATGTAACCTACTACTTCAAGCCATAACTCAAAAAAGAACTCTTTAAAGTCAATCAAACAGTTGAGGAAACATTACTAATAAATAACTCGAACCTTGCTATTTACGCAATTGGCATTCATCGCCTATGAGAATAGCATGCCGGATATCAGGTAGTTTTAAGGGAATGAAGGATTCACGCTCCTTCAGTTGCGCAACTTCATCGATAACCAACATTTCAATTGGTTCCTTTTGAAAACAGAGTTTTAAACTCTAAAGAATAAATATTTATTGATCAAATTTGAGATGTGATAATATGATTACAACATATCGCAAGCCTTTATATTTAGGCATTAGAGCACAAATCCAACTTGGCTTGTAAAGCTGAAATACAAACATTTCCTCACTGTACTACCTACTATGACTACTATTCATTTGGCAGCTTGACTTATTACTTCATGTGTTACACATTTGCTCATGTGTTTCTCACATTCTAACATCCTCCATTAAACTAAATGTGTTAACACTAGTTTAGGAAGTTAACGCACCGCCATATATCATGTTGAGTTTTCATTGCAGCTCCATCCCTAAAACGAACATACCCCGAGTAACTTCCGAAGTTTCTCAAACGTGTCTAACTGGAGGAATTTGGTGAAAATGTCTGCAACTTGATCTTTGCTCCTGCTGTAGATAAGATTTATCCTCCCATCTTTCATGAAATTTCACAATAAATGGTAACGCACATCAATGTGTTTCGTTCTCCCGTGTTGAATCGGATTCTTCAACAATTTGATTGACGAACTATTGTCGCAATAAATAAGAGTTTCCCTATTTTGATGAAACCCCACTTCACTAAGTATTATTCTTAACTATATTGTTTGACATACACAGACGCAACAACGATATACTCTGCTTCAGTGGTAGATAAAGAAACAATCGGCTATTTCTGTGAGGACCATGAGATCGTTCCTGATCTTAACATAAAAACATACCAAGAGGTGTTCTTACTGTCATCGAGATCTCCACCATAATTGCTATCAGTATAGCCGATTAAATCATTAGCCTCTCATTTATTGTAAAATATTCCCAACCAAGTCGTACCTTTCAAGTATCGCAGAATCCTCTTTGCATCATTTAGATGCAACTCCATTGGATTCTTCATGTATCGACTAATAAGGCTTACTGCGTGTTGAATATCTGGCCTAGTCGTGGTTATGTACATGAGATTTCCCACGAGCTGCCTATACAATGTGTTGTCAACCTTCTTTCCTTCGGGATCTTTCATTAACTTTAATCCAACTTCAACTGGCGTTCCAAAATTTTCTAAACATATTTTCTCTGTGATATAAAAATACTCACATCAGACTGAACTACTTTTATGCCCAAAAAATAGCACATCATACTGAGATCTGACATCTCAAACTTCGCCATCATTGATCGTTTGAAGTCCTTTAACATCGTACGATCATTGCCAGTGTATATCAAGTCATCCACATATAAGCACATGCACCACCATAAATTTCCATATGTTCCAGCTTTCATCAATAGTGTGTGCTCATATGGACACTTATAGAACCCCACTTTCACGAAATACGCCTCTATATGACTATACCAAGCTCTCGGTGCCTATTTTAGTTCTTATAAGGCATTCCTTAGTCGGTACACCTTCTTCTTTCCACTTTTCTGCACGTATCTAGGTAGCTTATCGACATACATGGTTTCTTGCAAATCTCCATGTAAAAATGCTAACTTCAAGTCCAGCTGAAAAATAGGCCACGAGTTCTGTGTTGCTATTGCAACTATCATCCTGATAGTGTCGTGTCGTGCGACTCGAGCAAACACCTCTTCATAGTCGATGATTTATTGTTGTGTATAACTCTTACCCACCAACCTTGCCTTGTATTTGTCGAATTTTCCTTCAGCATTCAACTTCGTCTTATATACCCACTTCACACCGATCGACTTGTATCCATCTGGAAGATTAGTTAGCTCTCATGTATTATTCTTCTTGATAGCTTCGATCTCATCATTCAGGGCCTCCTGCCACTTTGGTTTTTTAATAACATCCTTAAAAGCAATTGCGTTACTTCCAACAAATAAAGCGAAGTATATAGTTAGATCATTTGATTGATCCACTCCACTTAAATCATAATCTTCCAAGTACGTTGGTCTCCTGTGAGTTTTTTAAGGCAATGAGAATGATGGTACATATTGTGATCGTACCATTGTTGAAGGAGGGTTGGTTGAGTTCTGTGCAAGCGTGAGTCGTGATTGCGCTTCACCATTCGAAATTGGTGGATAACTTTCTTCATCATCGAAGACCATCGGTACTGGCTTTCGCGTATCTTTAACATTTCCATTTCCATGTATTTTCTTCGTCGAAAAGCATATCTCGACTAATAATGATTTTCTTAGTTGTAGGATGATAGAGTTTATAAGCTTTTGAATTATCACTATAACCGAGAAAGCCACATTTATGACCATTATTGTCGAGTTTTGTTCTTTGTTCTTTTGGAATATGGACATATGTTATACACCCAAAGATTCGCAAGTGCTCTACATTTGATTTTATGCTGCTTTGTGCCTCATCTGGTGTCATGTTCCTTACAACTATGGTAGGACTCTGGTTGAGGATGTAGATGCTCCACAAGACTATTTCTGGCAAAAATATCTTAGGAAGATTTGATGTCTACAACACACTTAACACCATATTTTATAATAGTGTGGTTCTTCCTCTCAGCTATGCCATTTTACTGTGGCGTGTACGATGTCGTTAATTGTCTTTTGATTTCAAATTTTTTACCAAAATTTGCAAATTCGTAAGTGTATTCTCCACCACAATCCGATTGAAGAATCTTGATAGATCTCCCTACCTTCTCAACAAGGGCCTTGAATAACTTGAAAACTGAAAAAGCTTCATATTTTTCCTATAGAAAATAGACCCATGTTTTTCGGCTGTAATCGTTAATAAGGGTAATAAAATACCTATTATTTCCATTTGATTGTGGATCAATCGACCCACATATATCAGTCTAGACCAGCTCCAGTGTTGATTTGGCTCTCCACACGCTTTCCCCTTTGGAAATAAATCCTAGTGTTGTTTGCCAGCAATACAACCTTCACATACTTGCGGATGTCGATAAATCTGAGGGATTCCAGTCATCATATTCTTCTGATGAAGAAGCTTTAGGCCGTTGAAGTTCAAGTGCCCATAACAAATATGCCATATCCAACTTTGATCTTTCACCATACTTGAAAAATAAGGAAAGAACATCATACGTGACGCTTAACGGAAACAATCGGTTTGGAGTCATATGCACCTGTGCAATTAGCAAGGATTCGGATCTTCAATTTGACAGACACTATTCTTGATGATGATCACATATCCCTTCTCTTAAAGTTGCCCCACACTGAGTAAATTACTCTTCAAGTTTGGGACATAGAAAATACTTGAGATGGTCTGATGAGAGTTATCTCTAACCCCAATTTTGATATCGCATTTCCCCATGACAATAATTGCAGAATTAATTATCTTCAAATTTTACCGAGGTGTAAATTTTTTACTACACATAAGATTACTTGGTCCTGTGTCCAAGTACTATATGTTTTGACGAAAAAAAATTTTGGTTCGAGATTCTTCTTTGGTTTTTCAAACCAAAAGAAGATAAACTTCATCTTCTTTTTTCCAAAAATTAGATTTTTCGTCTATTTCCTTATAAAAATGAGAGCGACATTCAGAACAAAAGTGACCATACATGTTACACTTATAACATTTGATATTTGGCCTATCAAACGGTTTTGACTTTTGGCCTCCACTATATTGATTGTCGTTTCCTTTGTCTCTTCCACGATAATTTGTTAATCAGTTATCGTTGTTACCTCTTTCTCGACTTGCATCTTTTCTTTTTGTCGCCTGATTGCTGATTAAAATCTGAGATTGTAATGCTTCCTCCATTGCTACATGTTTGTTGATTTGTTGCTCGTAAACTATTAATAAACTCATTAGTTCATCCATCGATAATTGATCAAGATTTTTTAACTCCTCAATCGAACATACCACGTAATTAAATTTTAACATCATTGACTGAAGAATCTTCTCGATTATCATAATGTCCTCCATCTTTTCTCCATTTGTTATCATCTTGTTGGAAATTGTCATGGTTGTGGAGAAATACTCAGAAATAGACTTTGTTGGTTGCATACGAAGAGTCTCAAAATCTATACAAAGTGCATGTAGATGTGCCTGCTTCACTTTAGCGGTTCCCTAATTTTTTTGCATTGCATCCCAAATATCTTTGGATATCTCCTTGAGTAGAATCGTCTCCAAGATGTTACGATCAATAGCTTGAAATAAATAATTTTTGACTTTTAAGTCTTTTAATCGCAATTCCTCAATCTTGGATATTTAAGCGGCCATCATTTCTTCTGAATGGTTAGAAACACCAACTTCAACGAGATGCCAATACTCCTAGGACCTCAAGAAGTTCTCCGTAATTAAACTCCAATGGTCGTAGTGATCATCGAATGCTGGAATCGTTGCTTGAACATTATTATGTCATTTTTGCAAAAAATAGACGAAATCAATAACCTCGACCGAATGAACGATATCTCGATGGAATATTAAAAAAGGTTATGTTTTTCTTCACATCGTTGCCTTCGAGCTATCGAGCCAGAGACCGTGCTCGCTCCGATACCAGATGTTGAAAACAGAGTTCTAAACTCTAAAAAAAAAAAAAATTAATTAAACTTGGGATGAGATGATATGATTATAACATATTGCAAGCCTATAGGAATTAGAGCGCAAATCTAACTTGGCTTGTAAAGCCAAAATACAAGCATTACCTCACAATGCTACCTACTATGACTACTGTTTCTTTGGTAGCTTGACTTGTTACTTATGTGTTACACAAGCATTTGCTCATGTGTTTCTCACATTCTAACAATCCCTGGGTATATAAAACAGCCGATCTTGAAGCAGTATAAAGCTTAATCCACAATCGAATTGAGATTAACCTAGATTGAAGAATAACATGAAGAACAAATAAATTGGTAGGAGAATATCCATTTTTAGAGCTTCAATTGCTCAAAAACTTGATTTTAATTGAATTCATCTCAAACCCTAAGTCTCAACTTGGATTGATCTAAGATAATTTTATCTTGTCTAGCCTTTCTTCTTTATGAGGGTTATAAGTTTCTAGTTACAAGAACAGACCAAAATGTCATTTCACGACCTAACTCTAAGCTAAATTGTGCCTTTGTTCGAACAAAACAATTGTCTATTCGAACAAAAATGAGTGTATTCGAATAATTTTACTCATACAGGTATTTCTT
Source organism: Kingdonia uniflora (assembly GCA_014058105.1). Classification (NCBI taxonomy): domain Eukaryota; kingdom Viridiplantae; phylum Streptophyta; class Magnoliopsida; order Ranunculales; family Circaeasteraceae; genus Kingdonia; species Kingdonia uniflora. The sequence continues at coordinate 1,406,457 of JACGCM010000252.1, forward strand.
CAAACATACATAAAAGTTTGTTCAAACAAATATGAGTGTAAGTCTGTTCGAATAGACTTTAAAAAAAGTAAAAAAAAAAACCCAGATCCTTCTGGATCATGGCTCCTCCCTTTAGGAGGAGCCTTGAGCTCCTACTTAAGCTAGAACTGGAGAGGTGGGAATGTGGCGTTGCCCAATACCTTTTTGTATCACTTTGAGTTACTAGGTAGCTGACCCTTCTTCCCAACCCGGAACAACTCAATACCACCACATGTCTTGCCTGGCAGCAACTGTCGGCGAAACACACTATGCCCCTTATGATCATCATATCCTGCAACATATCCTTATGTAACAAAATTTTGTATCTGCATAGAAACCAATATAGCGGAAATAGTTGGTAATGGGGGTCGAGATAACCTATCAGCCAATTTGTTGTCCACTCCCTTATACTGTATAATCAAGGGCAATTGTTGGAGATACGACCTCCCCTTCATTTGGCGAGCTTGCTGTAGCTTGGACTGTGAAGTGAAAAACTGGAACGGTTTGTAATCAGTATGTACCACAACCTCATCTTGCAATTTCCTCATATCGGTTTGTTGCTTATAAAACGTTGTCATTGGAGACAACACTCGAGCCGACGTACCCTCCTGAACCGGTCGCACCAATAACACAAACTTGCCATTCGCATTAACCAACCGCTTCACCTGAGTCGCCGTACCAATCTCTTTTATCAACCCTTTAAGCCAAACCAAATCCTTGCACGCTTCCGTAGCTGCAACATATTCCGCCTCCGTCGTAGACAAAGCTACAATCTTTTGTAGCCTAGAAACCCATGTAACCGCTCCGCTTCCCAATGTAAATACGAAACCACTAGTGTTCTTCCACCTATCAATGTCACCCGCCATATCTGAGAACCTCCATAACATAATGTCATATCTTGAGTCCCCTTTAGATACCTCAGTATCCATTTCACAGCTCTCCAATGCTCCTGGCCTGGATTACTCATATACCTACTAACAACTCCCACTGCTTGGGCAATATTCGGTCTCGTACAAATCATAGCGTACATTAAGCTACCAACTGCGGATTGATAATGAACCTTCCGCATCTCATCGCGATCCTTTTGCGTCTTCGGACAACAATCTTTTGATAATTTGAAGTGACCTCCAATGGTGTACTAACAACTAGAGCTTGAAACATCAGTAAATCGACTTGGGAGAAAATTAAATAAAACGAAACAAGAGCAACATTGTAATCACCTAGCTGGATTAATCATTTGGTAAATCAAAGATGTTTACGTTTACTGCAGTAAGGCGAGGCTGATCAAGCTCAGGAACATTAAAGCTGAAGTAGATGGCGTTTGGCATGCATCCAACATCTGAAGCCGCGACAGAACTATAGAGATGTTGTCGCCAATGAACCTGCCTCCGCTGAGGCTTTCCAACCCAATCCAACCCGTATTATCCAATTTGAAAACCCTAAATTCAACCGGACAAACTTCGACCCTATGAACCTGCAACAAGTCCCCCGACGATTCTACCAGATACTTCTTTTCCTCATGACGACTTATCACGGGTTTTCTGAACTCTTCGACTATTATGGCATCACCGTCAAGATAAACAAATGCCTCAACTTTTCCACAATGTTTAACATCATAATAATCTACATATGTTGTTGTACTCCAAGATTTGCCACCAGACTTGAAAAAAGCTATTTTCTCATCTCCACACTTAATCGCGCCACGGGAGACGTTAAAGGATCCGCAGATAAAACAATTTTCCGGAAGTAGAATAGGGCTGCCACGGGCAATTTAATCGTGTTATAAGTCCCCAGCAAGAACGGGTATTGTAAATAAGCTCCCCTAGTTGGTAGAGTTTTCAGTATAAACAACCATTGAATAGCGGCAAAGTTTGTATAGCGGCAAATGCAGATGTCAATATCGTATCAATGTTATCTTTTGAAATTTAAACCATTGAATATCATTAACATGACACATTGGCAAGAACAAATTTTCCAAATATATAGAGGGTTCAAGCATACCAAGGATATCTGAATCTCCCTTCGAAAACTCAAAAACTCCGAAGAATATCCACGGCATTTTGCGAAATAATAAACCACGGTACAAACATGTATGTCAAGTACTTCAAAAAAAAAATGTTATGTCAAGTATTCCAAAAATAATCACAAGAACTATAAGCAACTTCATAAACCCTTTGTGTAATCTGGTTTAGTCCAATGCGATTACTCCAGTGAGACGAGGTTGATCAAGCTCAGGAACATTAAAGTTAAGTACATGGAGTTCAGCACGCATCACCGACATCTGAAGCTGCAACAGACATGCAAACGTTGTCGCTTAAGAGCAATGTGCGTCCGCCAAGGCTTTCCCGCTTAACCCAATGACCAGTATTTTCCAACTTGAAAATGTTGAACGCGACTGGACAAACTTCGACGCTCTGAACCTGAAACTAGTCTCCTGATGATTCTACGAGATACTTCTTTTTCTTGCAATCTTCACCGCCTATTGGACCTCGAAACGCCTGAACTACTTCAATTTGACACTCCATCATGGCGTAAAACCGTTCTTCATAATATCTGACATTGTGAAATGACTGGGATAATCCATTTCATGATAACAAGCTATTGGCCTAATGAAACCTAACTCCTCACTGCTACTTGTGATTGCAGCAAGTATAGATCCGGCCACTTTTGGACCGGCTGATAAAACAATTTTGCAAAAGTACATATGGGGTGTATCTAAAATAATCTTGTTATCATTGGCTTGAAAAAATGGATGCAGGAGATAAACTGGAGAGGCGCTTTGGTAAATATTTCGTTATAAGTATTAAGTATACATCCGACGACATTTGAACAAGGCAACCATTGGAAAGTTGTCTTAGAAGATTGGAATTGAAATACCTTGTTCTCAACGATGCTGCAAAAGCTAACTATCTTCTTGTTGAGATGATTGTCTTTTGGTAAAATCACAAGTGTATTTGCTTGGTACCTTAGTAGTCTCAGCTTGACCAAGGATCGCCATGAAGCACAGACTCCCCCAAATCGAACTTGATCATTGATGCAAATAACCTTGTCATGAATCTATTCAACAAGATGGTCTGGTAAATCAAACAGCACCATTGCCTACCTATCTTGCATATTTTCTCGCTTCTGTAGTCCCCTGACATGATTCGTGATTTGATATAACATCTTGTATATATCTGTCGCTTGGGGATGCGATTTGTCTCCCTTCCTAAACTCATGAACGACGCCATCAAGTTCAATAGTACTACACCCTGGTGTCTTTTTCATGTTCCTTTCTTTCATCAATTTCCTCACCTTCATTGCGTCCCTCCATAAATTTGCGGAGGAATATATGTTCGACATGAGCACAAAAGCACCATCCTTATCCGGCTCTATCTCAACAAGTCTTTTCATGATACTTTCGGCAAGTTTAACCTTCCCATGGAGCCTACATGCACCTAATAAAGCTCCCCAGACAAATGCATCTGGCTCAATAGGCATAGACCTAATAAACTCCTCTGCCTCATTTATCAGCCCTGCACGGCCTAACAGATCCACCATACAACCATAGTGTTCGATCTGCGGTTGTAGGTTATGCAGCTGTGACATGTCCTCAAAGTATCGACGTCCCTCCTCCACCAATCCTATGTGGCTGCAAGCCGATAAAACACCTACAAACGTTACACCATCTGGCTTTACACCTACTTTAGACATCTCTGAGAAGAATGACAATGCCCTCTGGCCTTGTCCGTGCATAGCCAACCCGACAATCATGCCTGTATAAGAATAAACATCTCTACGCTTCATATTCTCAAAAACTCCAAAAGCTTTATCTATGTTCCCACATTTTGCGTACATATCCACTAACGCATTCCCGATAAACCCATCTGCCTTAATCCGGTTCCGATCTATGTATGCATGAATCCACTCGCCCAACTCAAGTACTCCTAGGTTCGCACAAGAGTTCAAAACGCCAACTAAAGTAACGTCATCCGGCTTGCCATTTTCCCTTTGCATCCTCCGAAATACCGACAAAGCCTCCTTAAAATCTCCCTTCTGCGCTAACCCTAAGATCATAGAATTCCAAGAAACCACATTCTTCTCCGGCATCTCCTGAAACAACTTAAAAGCAAAATCGACATCCCCGCATTTTAAATACATATCCACCAACGCATTTCCAACGTAAACATCCACCTTCACAAAATTATCAAAAATATACTCATGTATTTTCCTACAAAGACCCAAATCTCCCAACTTAGCACAAGCGGAAATGACAATCACCATTGTCATCTCATCCGCTCTTAAATTATGATCACTACCCATATCCAAAAACACCCCAATTGCTTCCCTCGAAAACCCCATACTCGCATACCCTTGAATCAATGTAGTCCAAGAAACCAAATCTCTTTGAAAACTTCCATCAAACACTTTTCTAACCGCTTCAATCACCCCACAAACCGCGTACAATCTCATCAAAGTGTTCACAACATAAACATCAAACACAAACCCACTCTTAATCGCGTAAACATGAATCCCCTCTCCTTCTCTCAACGCTTGTGCTTGCGCACAAGCTTTAAGAACAAAAGGGAGTGTGAAGTTATCCGGAGCAAACCCTTTCTCAATCAAGTCCTTATAAAACCTCAACGATAAGTTCAACGACAATGTGGGATTATTAGTATGACATACGCCTCGTATGATGATGTTATAATGAGTGAGAGATGGGCTATTGATACGAGAGAAAATGTGGCGAGCATAGTCGAGGTTACCGGAAGAGGAGAGAGCACAGAAGTAGAGAAGTTTGGTGTAAATGAGATGGGTTTGAAGGGGTTTGGATTTGATGATGGTGGCGTGGATTTGTTGGAGGTGTTTCATGGATTTGCAAGATTCGAGTTTTCGGAGAACGAAAGGGAGTTGTTGGGGATTAAAATTAAAGGTTGGGGGTATTATTGGGGAAGATGAAAATTTCATTACTCGTGGTGATTTGTTTTGGAGATTGAGGCAACGAGTAATGATGATAACCATATCTTCGCGCGATAATTTTTAAAATCTTGTTAGCGGCAGTTAATATGAGTGATTGGTGAGTGAATATTGTTTATATTTAACATCAACATTTACAGCATCAGGGGATGTAGCTCAGATGGTAGAGCGCTCGCTTAGCATGCGAGAGGTACGGGGATCGATACCCCGCATCTCCATCTACTTTTCATTTTTTTCCCCCAATTTTGGATTTTATTTATTTATTGATACTAACTGGCCTATAAAACTCATCTGAAATCCGCAGAGAAGACTACTGTTTTTCCAACCCAAAAGCGTCAAACAGCATGTCTTCCTTCGGGGGCAAGTGTTTTACAGGCATATAACATCATGACGTCCCCGTCTCTATTCATTGTCCAAGTGTGATATCAACAGCTGAGAGAGTTGCAAGCATGGATTTCACTTGGGGTCGGAGACTGGGTATTAAGTAGTGTAAATACAAGATTCTTGTGAACATTTCTCTGACAAAAGCAGAAAAATTTAACTGCTATTTCACAAGTACCATTGGCATGAACTGCGTAATATAAGGGTGGCTACAACTCCTAATGTTCAATTTCGCCTCAAAATTGTTATAAATTACTCTCAGGAACAGTACAACAATGAATAACAAGCATGGCGTCGCAGCAGTCCCATTGGTATAACAAATAATACCTGGGAAAGAATAAAGAATAAAACCCTATGGGTTCTTATTCAACAAAGGAGACAACGCAAGAACTTGTAGTTGATGATCGCTCAATGAATCAACCAATCTTCCGCAATTCCAAAGTAAAACGAACCGGAAGCTTTTCTTCAAAGAGCCGCTTAGGGTTTGGGATTACGAGGGGGTTGGGGTCTCAGGTAAATGCTGAAGGAAGCCTTTCATGGCCTCATATGTTGACCAGCAGATAGCCGCTGCGGGTGCGTGGAACAACACTCTTGGCTTTAGCCCTCTCAACAATGCTTGAGGACCCTCTTTCGCAACTATCTGTTTGAGGGCCATCCGTATAGAGCTGCTGCGGAATTTATCAGCACCACATACACCCTGTAACATGAGCAACATCGAGTTTGTTAAAAGCTCATAGATATATTCAAGTTTAGCTTATGATAGAGATAATACTACATGGGTGAGGCATTTCTCGTCATAGAAAAAAATATCAACTCAAAAGTTTTTGATAAGAATACCTGACTATAACTAAACATAAGTGCTTCAAATTTGTGTTCAGGAGAAGGGAATGAGAACGGGAGTCTCAGAACGTAAAAGTACCAAGGCATATAAGTCCTAGAAATCATCTCTATGTGAGACACATCTTCCTCAAACATCAAATAGACCAAGCCGGGAGTGGTTTGACAGATAAGAAAGAAAGCAATGCAAGAAGTCTCACGGGACAGAGCACAATGTGAAGAAAAGTAGTGACTCTACCTATAAAAAGAGAATCATGGCAAAATTCTGCAAAGATTTGTAAAGAGGGAAAACTTTATTACTGAGTATCACAAACCTATTGAAGATGCAACAGATCGTGGTGTCTCACTAGGCAGGCTCAAGCAACTTACTGGACGTCTTAACTGGAAATTGAGAAGATATTAAGTTTCAACCTGTCTTTGTTCATGATGAGATAATTCTCATGGCAATCGTTATTATCCCATTTGTGCAACAACTTATTTTATGAACAAATCTACCATAAAAATAAACCAAACTAAAAAGAGGCACTTTAGATACCTTTGAATACATTTCTGACATTTTAGTAAAGAAAGCACAAAAGAGGGAGAGAATCAGTTAAGGGACGAAGATGTAACTGAACTGTTTTGGGAAATAGAGGCAACTAACCCTATAGCCTACAGTTGACATGTGTAAGCCTTGCACTGTATTCACAACTAAGTTCTTCTACGCTTAATATCACGGTGCAAATAAACATCGACCATGTGTTTGCGTTGTAGAAAATAACGGTAAAAATTTCAATCATAAATTTGGGAAACGATTTACCTTTCCTCTCAAAGAAAACTGAAAGACAAAGAAATCTAGAGATGAACAAAAAAATAGCAAGAAAATTTAAACAGAGATTCGAAAAAAATCACAACATATTAAAAGAGACAAAGGACTTAGGGAGAGGCTTCTCTGAAGAAAAAAGAAGAAGAATCAACAGAGTCGGAGAGGGAATCTAGACAAGATAGAGAAAATATGTAGAAAGATTGACTTAATATGGAGAGAAAATCTAGAAAGATAAGAAAAAAATAAGAACAACGAAACAATATACATAAAATGAAAATCTGTACAGGGAAAACATTAGAAAATAATCAGCAAAAGAGCAAGGAAGAAATTTAGAGTGTTGAGTAAAAACCAATAAACCAATGAGAAAAAAATCAGGAAAGGGAGAAACCCGAAGTAATGTAAAAATGCCAAAGACTTAGAGAAGGGGCCTCGAAGTAGCAGTAGGAAGTCCTGGCTTTTTCGACCATCTTTGATTGAATGGGAGAATCTACAATGACACATAAAACCATCTGTTTCATAGGGAGCTAGAGTATCTCGGGCTTATGCTTCTTAAAGTTACCTCGGTTACGATTCGATTGGGGAAGACAAATGGAAATGGAAGTAGGCTGAGAATCGAATATTTACGGTAAAATCTATGTGCATGCACTTGGTGGAAGCAAGAAACAATAGAGGAGAGTATCGAATTGTGGACTTCCCGAGAAGTTTGATATGGAATAAAGATATTCCGTCCAAAGTTGTTTTCTCTTATTGAGGGTGGCTTGGGGGAGAATAATGACTAAAGATCAACTAAGGTAAGATGTATGCCAACCTATAAAATTCACAAAAAAAATCCCGAGTGAGAAATATTTGTGATGGAGTCTATAGAAGGGTGATTTTATACAAAAGCAAAAATGCCCAGGTTTTAACTCACTTCAAAAAAAAAACACCATGTATGCCAACCTCTTTCTCACTACGGGATTGTCAACCAACCTCCATGTTTTCGAATGAACCTCCGCTTTGGAGAGACTTATGCAACTAAAAGGCAAAGACAAAAAAATTGCAATGGACAAGAGAAGTTCTACAAGAGAAAATCTAAATAAGGAAAACAAAGTAAAATAGAAGAAATTCAAAGTGAGGATAAGCGAATCTATGGATAGTGGATGCATTGAGTATATATAATGGAAAAAAGAAGAAGATGAATTTGATAAAACGTTGTATAACGAGAGAGACATTAAGAAAAATATGTTGACAAAATTTGCATAGAAAAAGTTAGACTGAGGGAATTTGAAAATGTGAAGGGACATTGGTAGAGAGAGTTCTAGATAAAAGCATAGAAAACATAGTTAAAGAAAAAAAATCATTAAGTCATTAAGATGCATAGAATATAGGAGAGTAAAATTTTGGATAAGAAACCTAATGAGAGAAAATACTGAGACAATAAGTATACGAAGAGAGTACGGTTTTCTCCAACATACTTCAGGTTTTACCTCATCCTCTCTGCTCAATTGACAACCGAACTACTCTTTGATGTAGAAGAAAGCGAAGGATAAGAGATGGATCGATTGATTGACCGAATGCAACATGGGTCGACCGATCCAAGCCCAAGAGTAGATGGAGGGTCATATTTGCATATTTCAGTTTCAATTAGTAGTTATGAGTGCATTTATTAAAGTTTTCTTTTAAGAGTCATAGTGGTTTATCTTCATTTATGGAGAGGAGCTTCACTTGGTTTAGGATAAGTTATTAGGAGTTAAATTTGGGGAGATTAAACTAGGTTGGAGTTACTTTTGTTAATTTCTATAACTATGGAAGAAGAGTTATGTAACAATCAAGAAAGTATCTTTTGGTGAGCGTTTTACCGAAAATTCATCTTGCATTTCTCATTTCTTTGATTGATTGCAAGATTGTTAGTTACTCGACAACCGGATTCTTCTCAACTAATAGAGGTTTCTTCCAATGAGTAGAGTTTCACGTTTCCATTGTATATCCGCTCCATCAGTTGGTATTAGACTCGAAACGATTCTTTATTCAACAATGGTTCGTCCACTGAGAGGTCGTGAACTTGCGGTAGAAGAGAACACTATGAGAGAAGAAATAACGGAGTTAACCCGACAAATGTCGATGTTGGTAACCGCGTTGCGCGAGCAACATCACAATCACCCACCCCCTCCACCTCCACACTAACCCGCTCAAGAACGAACACTGCAACCCTATCCATTCCGTCCTGATTTATAGGAAGACTTAGACGAAGAGAATGTCAACATCTTTGCTCCATATGTTCCGTAGATAAATCAATATGTTCGTGATAACCCTAGATTTGAACGAGAAAATACAAGGGCTGGGAATCAGGTTTAAAAGTTGACTAGCCAGAGTTCATGGCGGACAATCACCTGAAGATTTTCCCGATTGGCTTGTCACGACATAATAAGTTTTGAAATTTAAGGAAGTTCATGATGATAAATGTGTCCCCCTTGTAGCAACGCGCTTTCGAGGCTAAGCAGTGGCTTGGTGGCAACAACTTAAAGCATCCCGACAATGCCTGAATAAACCTAAAATTGCCACCCGGGAGAAATTAGAGAAAACTATGCGTTCCTCTTTCCTCCCATTTAACTACTCTCGAGTGTTGTATCAACGCTTACAAAACCTTCGACGAGGCTCCAAGACGGTGGAAGCATACACGACAGATTTTTATACTTTGGAACAAGGTATGAACCTCAGGGAACGGAAGAGAACTGGGTTTCGAGATATATTAGTGGTATGCGTCAAAACTTTCAAGATACGTTAAACATGTTTGATGTGTATACTGTGAAAGAGTTGCACCAGAAAGCAATTCAGTTTGAGCAACAACATAATAGGAAGGGTAATTATGTTCCATATACAGATTTTCCTCGTACAACTACAAATGCCACAAAAAAGGTTGGCGACAAGGGAGCAACTATTTAACCTCCTTTTCAACCAAGGGTGTTTCGTTGTTTCAAATGTGGCGAAACATGTCAAACAGCTGATTGCACATCTAAAACTAGAAAAACTTTACTTGCTGATTTTGGGGAGTACGAAGAAGGGAGCCCGAGTAATTTACATCAAATATTTGATTCATCTCCCGATAACAATCCTACTAAGGAGCTTGTTTTGGGTGACACTACAGGACCTTGTTTGATTCTTCGCCGATCCTCTCTATCTGCGGCAAGAGGCCGAGGACGATTGGCTCCGATCTCATATCTTTCAATCCACATATATTGTTCAAGGTAAACTATGCAAACTTATTATCGATTCAGGAAGTTGTGAAAATGTCGCTGCGGAAAAAGTCGTACAAAAATTAAATCTCATGACGAGTCCTCATCCCCATCCATACACACTTCTTGGATCAATCAGGGTACTAAAGTAATAGTTTCTAAGCAGTGCCTTTTATCTTTTTCTATCAGCTGTAAGTATAAAAATCAGATTTGGTGTGATGTCATCGCCATGGATTCGTGCCATTTATTGTTGGGGGTCCTTTGCAATTTGATCGTAATGTGGTTCATGAGCGCCGCAAGAATATTTACTCCTTCATGTGGGGGACTACCCGAATTACTCTTGCACCACAACGAGAGACTATACCTAAGCCACTAGCTATTGAGGGTACTAAACTCTTGACATTCAGGAAGTTTGAACGGGCCATTAGTAAATCTGGAATTATTTACATATTTCTTGCGTCGTCCAGTCTCGAGGGTGATAATGTTCCAAATGCCATTACTCATTTAATTGAAGAATTTTCTGATGTTTTTTCGTCAGATTTGCCGGAAGGTTTACCACCATTACATGACATAAAACATCAAATTGATTTGGTTTCTGGCTCCATCTTGTCTAACCGCCTTTATTATTGGATGAGTCCAAAAGAACACGAGAAACTTCGTCGTCAAGTCGAAGATTTATTGGGTAAAGGGTATGTTCGAAAAAGCATGAGCCCGTGTGCATCACTCTCACTCTCAAATGACCTTCAGCTTAATCTTAATAGTGTTGTCCCAAACATGACTACTTTGACAAGATACACCATCTCATGATTCTCTTGCTTATATTATAGTTAAGCCACTGTGGCAAACAGCAAACAAACAGTTTTTTTTATCAATTCTTAATAAATATAGTTTAGACATTTTCCTTATTCTTCTCACGTCCAACCGAACAAGGGAAAATAATTTTTGTGATTTCAGTTTTCTTCAATTTTGCAGAGAACCGCTTTTTTTAGTTAACTTTACACCTGTTATAATAAATTAAATAGTAGTATTGTTCATTACATTAATTTTGATAGAGAAAACAACCGTTTTGGTGATTTGACTACTTATGGCAAGTTACTGATCAAATACAAGATATCGTGGACATAAATGAGACTGAGAGTAAAGAGTGAAGTTATACAAGCTTTGAACTAACTTAGATTCTAACGATTGTAGCAAAAGATTTGAATCATCAAGAAACTGTACTGAGCTGTGAGCTCTGTACTTGTGGATTTGTTATGTATAATTTTTTTTTTCTCTACGTTTATTTCTGCCTTTCGGAGAAACTAATCAGCTAACAGCTACAATATGATGAGCTATATTAGTTGATTTCTATGCAATCTCAGTTTCAACTAGAAAGTTGGACTATATTTACTACTGTGACGGTGCTAATGAAAATCTCACATAGCCTTCCTTGTTGCTATATGCAAATCCAAAGACTGAATTAAATCCGGTACCTGGCATTGTAACCTCGTCTTCACAACATCCAACGGCGTCGTGACTGCACCAGCCAAAGCCCCCGCAACTCCACCGGCACAAATATGAACCAAAAGCCTCTCCTCGCTCGCATTCTCAGGCGAAACCCCACTCAAAATCTTCTTCATAGCCTCATAAGTACTAAAATGTACAGCTGTAAATGGCGCATTCATCACAACAGTCGTCCTATACGAAGCATAAAAGGCCCCAATCCCCTCTTCCCTAATTATCCTCAAAACACAATCCTTCACCCCAAAATACGGACTACTCCTCAACTGCAACCGTTGCTTCACCACATCCATCGGCGTCAACACCGCGTCACTCGCAGTCGTGGCAACCACTCCCGACACCGCATGAAACAACGGATGATGTCCCGGTAAATTACCCCCAAGTTTCTCCTTACAAACTTCGTAAACGGAGAAATAAACAGCGTGAGCTGGTCCTGCACCAAGACCGATTGCCCCGATCCCTCTGTAGAGCCCTAAGGGTCCCTCGCTTCGCATAATTGAAGCGAGGAATGGGCCGACGTGGTGAGAAGGGGAGTGGGCACAACAAGAAGGGGTTGCGCCAAGCATTTGCATTCGGGTTTTGAGAGTGTCGACTGGGAACATAGCCATGTGTTCAACCATGCCTGCAATTGAACCTGCAAGCATGTATTTCCAGAATGCTAATCCATCTCGGCCAACTGTTTCGACCTCGCTTGCCATAACCCCTAAACCCTCTATACCCTATACCCTAACGATAACGGTAACGGGAGAATTGGAGATGAAGGTTTGACTACTAGGGTTTAGATGATGAATTGATTGACCTAATCAGTTATACACTTTGACACCAACAGAAAGAGAGGAATTTTCTCTTTTGATTGCCTAGTCGGCCATGGGCTTTTTAGACCTTTGCAACATTCTTAAGCCCAGTAAGTTGGACATGACGGACGGTGTCAATAAAATGGAGGAGATTCCGGCCACCACCCGCCCAATTGTTTTTTTTTTTTTTTAATCGGACACCTAACTGTTAGGAGTCTGATCAAAAAAAATGAAACGAGCCCCAACAGTTAGTTGTCAAAATAGTTCAACTAGAGCAACTCAACTCGCGCTCGTGGAAAAAAAAGAACTCATTTCAATGTATAAGATGCAGAAATTTGTGCGAGATTGTGCTTCATATGCCATGTCCTAACAACATTTTTTATTTATTTTTTATAATTCATTTAAGATTGGCTTTGGCAAGAGAAGGCTCAAGTTGAACACTGTGCTGATGATGTGCTTGGCCTCATAGCTTACTCCAAACCCTACCCGATGGCGCTAATTACAGTAGCAGATCAATTTGTGGACAGTGGTAACATTTTTTTTTTAAAACAGATCATAGCTTGGCATAATGGTCATGAATGTTGGGAAAACAATCTAAAGAGCATAATGATTTTACAAATTCAGCTGAACATATGCATTATGCCAAAGAAAAAGGCAAGGAAATGTCAAAGAAATTAAATCTACATAAAAACGTCAGTAAAATCTAAAATCGTTAAATCCAATCTCTTATGAGCAAGCCATTATAACTTTCCTCAATTCCTTGAATAATTTATCGAACTAATTCAGTCATAGAGTTGTAATGTTTACCTATTACAATGTATAAATCTTGTACGTACCTACTTATACCATTAGTAATGTGTCCCATATGAAATATACGATCAGGCGCAGAGCAAGGGGCTTTAGCTGTAGGTAAATAGGTCAGCCTGGGTTGACAAAATCTTCAATAGGGATAATTTTCACTGATATCTTGGATAAAGATTATTGATCTCAAGAGATCATAACTTGTATTCAAAATATCAGCCTCAAGCAATAAAGTCATAGTTACTAAATTCTCAAATCGAGGTCGTGGTTTTTACCTATTCAAAGGTTTCCATGCTAAACACGTGTGTCATTGTTATATTTGGTCATACTAATTTTTGTCACAGGTATATTTGGTGTATAAGTTATTTCGAGCTATTTAGAGCTACTACTGTAAGGAGCTTATTCCACATCTCGGACTCAAGCTCCATCTTCGACCATCATGCTTCATCCTCGAACTCATCAACATATTTTCTTTTGTGTGCATGGTTTTGTGTCAAAAATGGTTGCAAAATCTGCAGATATTTTCTTTTGCATTTGAAGTTGAAGTATCTATAGAGGCGGTCACAAGTAATTGATAGATCTGCAATTCTCTTTCTGCTTTATTTGTATTTGAAGCATCCACAGAGGCTACTAGCTTGTCATAACTGATTGCTGGATTTGTACATCTTCTGCTTCTTTTGTATTTAATTTCTCACTCCCGAAAAGGCTGCGGACTAGTTCCTGTATTTTGACCGTAGTAGGCTTACATTTCCTGGAATGTGTATTGCCACCAAGGTCTCTTGCATTTGGTGTGGACAAGTACTAGGCCGTAGTGTTAAGATAATGGGAAAAATGTTTCTTACTGTAGAATGTGCACCCGGAGCAATGCAAACCTTGTATATCTTGCCAACATCCCTACTAGTCTTTCGAGCAAGATCCCCACTCGAGCTATAATTATAAAGTAGTTTAGTAGTATTATATATGTATTTTCTTCATATTCTCATTCACGTGGGGATTTTAGTAAACCCTATTTTCTTCAGCGATAGATGTGTTGAGAGAGTTGATGGAAAACACAACGGACTGCAAATATATGGAGACACTGCGAATATGTTATATATAGGTCTAAATGTATGCTACTACTTATACAATAATATGTATTGGTATTGCATAGTTTTGCAGAGAGATGCATAGGAAGATAGAAGTTTGTGGTGACTTTTCCTCTTGTAAAGTAATGTAGCAACCTCTATTGTTGATCTGCAGAGGAACTTAGGAAAGTTATGCATGTTTCATGAACACGTTATTCTTCCAGGCATCACACGAGAATTGAGAACTAGTTGTCAAGTGTTATGGTCGGGGATTAATCCTTTGGGAAATATGTCCATCATGATCTTATTTGAACCCATTCGTATTTTACTTAAGCAGTAGCTAGCTTTTGTGAAATAAAGAAAGGAAATCACGCTTAGTGTTAAATCCATAAATCAAAGCATAATGAATCTATTTGTATTTATGCTTGTTATTAAGAGCAAGATAAAACAGTACCAACATCGTATCCTAAACCATCGACCTTAGCAGGAACTCATTATATCTGCTATTCTGGAAGGACATGGTTCTTTTCACCTATCATAGCTTCTGAGATTTTCATCCTGGTATATAAAACTGTGAAACTATAATTATTTGTCTAGGCATAGAAAGGACTACTAGAGTAGTTGACGGGAACTGGCTGTGAAGCTGACTGTGGATGAATAGAAGGATGCCCTCATCTTCATCAACCAAATGATGGGGCATGTCTTAGGCATGCAGGTGAATGTAAGGGGGAAAGAAAAGAAAAGGCACTCGTAGAAAGTGAGAGAGAGACTATCCATCATCATATACTCCTATCAAGCGTGCAGTTGCATTCTATGAAATGGTCGGTGTTTTGTTCAGACTCGTGAATAGTAGAAGTAAAGGTCTAATTGCAGTTATCCGTGTGGTTTCTTACATTAGTCTTGAATAATTAGCTCATCTAGGGGTTTTCTTGGGTAAAAAAAAAATCATCGCCCGCTGACTTTCCTTAAACCTCTGTATGGTTAATTCAGGTCATTTTCTTGTTTCCGGCAATTCTTTTGCGATTCTCAAGTATTTTGCAACTAATTTATGGAGATGAACCTTAATTATTACGGCGAATGTGTTATTTACCTCTCAGTCACTAGTATGAATATGAAAATTGAGGTTAAGACCACTGGACGAGTACGTATATCTCATCCATCATAAGAACTTGGTCGATAACACTATCTTAGTTTCTCTGTTTCGAAATGGTGAGCTTAAAAACTTAAAATTCAGTTGGGATCCTATTTAATTTCGATTTCCTTCAATGTTTGGCTTATTTTATTGCTGTTTACTATCAGGTTTAAGGAGTCTTCTGAGATGCTGTTTTTGCCAGGAAGAAATCTGGGATAATCGCCCATTCAGCGTGGCAAGCTTTATAAAATCCACTATTATGTAAACATCTGTAATCATAGTTTAATTTACTGTTCGGGATATGAAATTTTCAGTTGTATCATATGAAATACTCACTTGTACATCACACTGGAGTAAAGATTAAAGAGTACAGTACTAACACTCGGATGCAAAGTACAATGATAGATTCACTGTGAGAATTTTCGTTTAGCTCAATTCACTTTTATGTTAGTGACTTGGTGGGCAGAGCTAGTTCAATTTTGTTTACTTGGAACTAGCTACCCTTGTATGAGTTGATTTTAGAATTTTGCTTCCCCGAGTCTATTCTCAGGGTTGGACCCTAGTAAGGCTTATGCGAAAATTAAAATGAGACTTCATCTGCAAAAGCTATTGCTTAAAAAAGAAAACACAAAAGTTATGACCTCTTCGGATTTTAATTTTATGCGTGCATATGGAGGGGGTCTCAGGAGAATTTTATATGCTCAACTAGAGTCGTTTTTTTTTTTACATATACAATGCACTCTCTTGGGACCAATTAAAAGTGTGCATTGAAAAAAGTTGTGCATTTGTCTCCATAAACATGCCGTTTTATTAAATAAGGTTAAATTTGTCGTTCTTTAAGCTAATCTCACTTCCATTGAAAATTAATTAGAGATTTATGGGAAAGATCTTAGAATCGTAAGTATTTTCTATTGGGTACTGTAATTGACATATGAAACTAAGTGATGATATTGTTATTTTGTAGGTAGTTTACTACATATGTAGAGCTATGTGCAATTACACATGTAAAGCAATATTGTTGTGACTAGCACAAATTGCACAATGTGCAAGGAAATCGCTAATTTGCACTGTTCCAACTATGTAAAAAACTCTCCGAATGAGAAAAGAAACGAGATAACGGTTTTGATATATAGAGATGTACATAAGTAAAAGTGTCCTTATACTTAAACCTTTACGTAGTGGACAATCTTCAACGTATAAGAATAATAAGTGATCAGAGTCTTGAACTCATTATTCGCTTTTACACAGTGAGGAAAACCATATACAACCCTACCAGGTGCAATTCCTAAATGCCAGCACATTTCGGTCATGTGCTTAATCCCAGTATAGGTGAAGGCTTTAGAGAAGTTAGCCTAATTTATCATAGGAAGCGGCCGCACTTCCACAATCACCTTGGTGAGTCTATGAAGAGTATTCTTGTAGCTAGACACCCCACTCAAAGAATGAGATATAGAACTCATTAATAGTTTAAGAAACTCAGCCTAGTATTCACTTTAAGATATCATGTATATTTATATTTATGTACAACGAGATGAACTCTGGAGTGACAAGCTCCTTATTTGCATGATTCTATATCACAGTGATTTATTTTCCCCATTGAACCTATTTCTTAGGATTTCCAGTCATTTAGGTTGGGTTCCCACCACTTGTGATTCTATAACAGGCTTTAGCCCCATCCCTAAGGATGTGCTCCACACTTTGTCACGAGACAGTCCTTTCGTTAAAGGATCTGCCAAGTTGTTTTCGGATCTTATAAAATCCACTGTAACATTACTAGATGTGAGGTAACCTCTCATCGTATTGTGCTTGGGACGTATCGCTAACTTCTTACCATTATAGTAATTGTTCTGTACTCTGGCTATTGCAGCAGTACTATCTGAGTGGATCAGTATCGGCGGTATAGGCCTACTCCATAAATGAATATAAAACAAGAGGTATTTCAACCAACTTGCTTCCTCACTAGCTGCAACTAGTGCTACTAACTCAGACTCCATAGTCGACTGAGCTAGAATCATCTGTTTCTTAGATCTCCAAGAAACTACCCCTCTAGCTATACTAAACACGTATCCGCTGGTGGCTTTAGAATCATCCGAAAATGAATTCCAATCTGCATCGCTAAATCCATCAAGGACCGCGGGAAACTTCTGATAGTGTAAACCCAAGTTCATGGTCCTTTTCAGGTACCGCATAACTCGATCAATAGCACCCCAGTGCGCCAAACTTGGTTTACTTATAAATCTACATAGAACCCCTACAACATAAGTTATATCGGGTCTAGTACAGTCCATAGCGTAGCGAAGGCTACCAATAATACTTGCGTATTCTTTCTGTCTAACTACCTTCCCCAAGTTCTTTAAAAGTTTAACTTGTGGATCACAAGGAGTACAAGCAGGTCTACGGTCAAAATATTTGCACTTCTTCAAGATCTTCTCAATGTAATGAGATTGATCAAGAGTAATACCAGTGTCTGTGTGTGTGATCTTCATGCCTAAAATTACACTAGCCTCGCCTAGGTCCTTTATATCAAAATTATTGTTAAACATGGTTTTGGTCTCTAAAATGATATCAAGTGTAAAACCAAAAATAAGTAAATCATCAACGTATAAACATATCATAATAGAACTTTTGCCAGATACTTTATAATATAGGCATTTATCAACAACGTTAATCTTAAAACCATTTGTAAGAAGTAATTGGTCGATTCTGTCGTGCCACTATTTTAGAGCTTGCTTTAGACCGTATAAGGTCTTGTTTAGCTTGCAGACTTTGTGTTCCTCACTAGGTACCACAAAGCCTTCAGGCTGATCCATATATAATTCCTCTTCAAGCTCTCCATTTAAAAATGCAGTTTTTACATCCATTTGGTAAATAAAGAAATTGTGCACGACAGCAACGACCAATAATACTCTAATGGTTGTCACACGAGTAACTGTGAAATATGTGTCGAAGAAATCAATATTTTCCTTTTGTACATATCCCTTTGCTACAAGTCTTGCCTTATATTTATCTATAGTACCATCTGGTTTAAGTTTTTTCTTTAATATCCATTTACACCCAATAGAACGACTACCAGGAGGTAAGTTAACTAAGTCTCAGGTTTCATTTGTAGTAAGAGAATCCATTTCATCATCAATGGCCTCTTGTCACAAATCAGCGTCACTTGAGGTTAACGCTTCCCTGATAGTATTGGGGTTCGATTATAAGGTATGTACAACAAGATCATTACCAAAATCCTTACCAATCTTTAAACGTTTTCCTCTATGCAGTTCCGGGTCTGTATCATGAGAATCAACAGCTCTAGGAATTTTTACTTGAGGTACATTAGGGGTCGAAGATGTAGAAGGTTAAAACCCCCCCACTACTACCCCCACTGTCCCTCAATAAGTAGGGAAACTTGTCCTCATAGAAATCAACATCTAGTGATTCAAAAATTACATTATTCTTAATATCAAGAAACCCGTAAGCTTTACTGTTAATAGCATAGCCAATAAAAACACATTCTAAATCTCTACTAGCTAGTTTTATCCGTTTAGGATCAGGTTTACGAACATAGGCTAAACAACCCCAAACTTTAAAGTAGCTAACATTAGGTTTTTATTTTCTCTAAATTTCATAAGGTGATAATTCAGATGTGATATGAGGAATACAGTTTAAAACATGGCAAACAGATAATAAGGCTTCACCCCATAAAGATTTGGGTGATCCAGAACTAAGTAAAATAACAACTATCAATTCAGTATAAGTTCTATTTTTACGTTCAACTTTACCGTTAGATTTTGGAGAATAAAGAGCAGCAGTTTCATGTATAATCCCTAAGGATTCATACAAGTTTTGAAATTCATGTGAATCATACTCTGTGCCTCTATCACTACGAAATCTTTAATGTGTCTATCAAACTAATTTTTCACCTCTGTTACATATGTCCTAAACATATCTATAGCTTCACTTTTGTGACACATTAGGTAAACCTGAGTATAGTTTGAATAATCATCTATAAAAGTTATAAAATATCTTTTACTGTTTCTAGTTAATGTACCGTCCATTTCGCAAATGTCAGAGTGTACTAAATCCAAAAGTTGTGATTCCCTTAAAATACTTTTATGTGAGGTTTTAGTAATCTTAGCTTGACTACAAGATTGACATTTATCAAAATCATTTAAATATACTTTAGGGATCATACCTAGTTTACTCATATTGTGTACTACCTTCTTATTCACATGACATAGTCTAGAGTGCCAAATATTAAAAGAAGACAACAAGTAAGCAAAAGCAGATTTATTCATTTCAATACTCAATTTGAACATTCCATTACAAGCAAAACCCTTTCCCACAAAAATCCCACCTTTAGTCAAAATGTACTGATCTGAGCCAATGGTCTGCTGAAATCCTACCTTGTTGAGAAGATAGCCAGAAACAAGATTCTTCATCATTTCAGGAGTGTGCATCACATCCTTCAGAGTCACTGTCCTTCTAGAGGTAAATACCAGTTCAACATCTTCAGTGCCTAGCACTTCGGTGCAATGGGAATCCCCAAGTAGCACCTTCTGGTCTTCAATTTCCTTATAGGTCTTGAACCAATTGCGTTCATAGCATACATGTCTAGAAGCGCCCGAATCAACCCACCACCCGTCGGTTCCACCGATCATGTTGATCTCCGTGATCATAGTCACTAAGGGCTCTTCGGTAACGTTCGCCTGAGTAACAGGTTTGCGATTCCGACAGTTTCTAGGTATGTGTCAGGGCTTGTTACAGTTGAAGCACATAATAGATACTGTTCTGTTATTTGTTGGGGCTTTTTGGTTCGTTCCCTTATTAGGATTCTGGTGTCTATTTTTATGACGGTTATTCGGATTACCACCGTTGGGACGGTTGTTCCAATTACCGCCATTCTTAGCCTTGAAAGGTTTCCCTTTAGGTTTCAGATGGACCTTCCCTTTGGCTTGAACCAAAAGGATTTCCTCTTTCAGGTCTTGTTTTCTAGATTCTTCTTCAACCCTAAGACGAGTAATCAAGTTCTCCATGGTAAGTTCCTTTGACTTGTGTCGCAGAATATTTTTATAGTCTTTCCAATTAGGCGGTAATTTGTCAATCATCACGGCAACCTGAAATTGTTCATCAAGAGGTATCCCTTCGGACACGATCTCATGCGCAATTCGTTGCAACTCATGTGATTGGGCAATTACCGACTTATCGTCGACCATAGTGAACTTGAGATATCGGCTTACGACAAACTTTTTAGAGTCTGCCTCTTCCGTATCATACTTCCTTTATAATGCTTCCCAAACAGCTTTCGCTGTTTTGGACTGTAGATAGTAATCGTACAGTTTGTCTGCTAGACCGTTCAGAATGAAATTACGACATTTGAAGTCAGCCTCAGTCCAGTTCAAAATTGATTATAAGGTTTTGTCATATTCGTTTGTAATCAGGTCAGGGTCTATCGCAGGTACAGGAACGGGAGGTTCAATAGGGCATTCTTGTTCTAGAACATAAGCCACTTCCTTAAGTATGAGATAAAAGAATATTTTGTTCTTCCATCTCTTGAAGTTGAGACCATCAAACTTAGAGGGTTTGTTGGAGTCAAACTTCAGCACTTCTGAGGTAAGAGCCATATTACAGATAGTAGATACTCTTTAAAATTATAGAAGTAATTTGTAAAGAAAACTTGTAATAAGCTTTCCCTTTTCTTTTTAGTAATTTGGAACAACAGCTACAGTAACTTCGATCTATTACAATAACTTTGATCTGCTACAGTATCTTCGAGCTACTACAGTACTTCGATATGCTACAATACTTCGAGCTGCTACAGTACTTCGAATAACAACAACTACAATAACTTAAAACAGTAAGTTCGATACCACAAATGTTAGGTCGAAGCAACAAAGAGATTCTTCTTAGGTAAATAACAACAACAACAACAATTTTGAACTTTGCAACAGCAACCACGATTGATCTGAAAGAGTAACAAGATGATTAGCGCTCGAGGCGTGGGTCACACTCTTTTTAAAGAGTATCTCAAGTACTCTCCCAGGATACAACGAGCATATACGGTAGCTTCGCCGGAAGTCTACGTAAAAAATTGAATGAGTTTGCACCTCAAGTATGAACCGTTTTTAGAGAGAGAAAGAGAGAAAACGATGAACAATAGTTTTGTGTTGTGTATTGATAGTAGGAGGAATGAATGTATTTATAGATGTAAACACAACGGTTATCATCACGCCTCACGTCCATAACGTTCTTTGAATGCATGCGTTACTCCCTGAAGATCAGGTCTTCTAAATGAATAGCCGTTTTTACAATGAAGTAGATAAAATACCCACTTTAAATGATAACAAAGGCCTCAAGCCTATGCCCAAACTTAAGCCCAAGTCTAAGGTCAAATAAGTTTATGAAATAACCCAACACTACATATGTAGAGCTATGTGCAATTACACAAGTAAAGCAATATTGTTGGGACTAGCACAAATTGCACATTGCACAGTGTGCAAGAAAATCGCTAATTTGCACTGTTCCGACTGTGGGACCTTGTTAATAAAATGTTTGGGCTTATGCTTATGTGCACAACTTAAAACTCAAACTCAAGCATCAGGCTCCTAGTGGAGTTGCTCTAAAGCTCAACCTTGCCTTAAATCTTCATTAAACCCTCTCTCTCTCTTTCAAAATGAAAATGTCTTCTTTCAAAAGCTTTGAAAATCAAATGTTGAAAGATCGATTTCTAGGGTTTCTGATTTGGGAATCGATCTTCTCTTCTGCAATTTTTGTAATCTCCAAGACAATCTTTCTCTCCCCTTTCACCCAAAACCCTTTCTCTCCGTCATTCCTCACTATCATCTCCTTCCTCGCTTTTCATCTCTCTCTCCTCATCTTCTCCACCTCTCTCCACACCATCTCTTCCCCGTGCTTCGATCGCCCCGCTTCAATCGCTGAGCTCGCTTTCGCGCTTGGCCGATTCGTGTTCAACTCGGTCGTGGGCGGAGCGTCACCGAGTTGTTCGGATGCGGGGGCGCGTCGAAGGTTGAGGACGTTGTTGGGGTTTGTGGTGTTTGTGGTTTCGGCTGTTGTCGCGGGGGCACTGGGAGTTCTTTCGCTGTGCAGGAATGTTGAGTTGGGGTTGAGGGGGCTCTTGTTTGGATTGATTTACGGAGGTTATTACGTTTATAAGCAGCGATGGGTTTTGAAGTTTCCGATTGTTCAGGTGAATTTCTTGTTTCTTGAAATTATTTGGCATTTAGAAGTGTTTTTGGGGCTAATTAGAACTAAGTGTGTGTTATTTAGTTTCCGTTGATTAATGCATTTCCAATGCTAGTGTGAAAATGCGGATCGAGGGTAAGAACCCTTTCCGGTGAAAACTGTGTAAATATGCTTAACACTCATGTAAGATTGTATGAAAGAAAGTTTTAGCACTAGGCGACTCTAAGGGAGTATAAATAATATTGGGAAAGGATGGGCACATAAAGTAAAGCATGATTTGATAAATTGGAAATTACATTGAGAATGAGACGTCTTCTAGGTGCAAAGAACCAAGAAGGAAAATAATCGGTTTTTCTGCTAAACTTTATAGTTCCTGACCCCGATGAAACAGAAGATCTACTATACATTGGTTTTGTTATTATTAGTTAACAACATGCATAACTATTGAAACTTATACGAAAGAAAGTTTTAACAGTAGGTGACTGTAAGGCAGTTGGTGTAAAAAAAGTCTTGGAAAACATGAAAAATATGTCATCAAGGCAGAAAGAACCAAGAAGGAAAGGAATTGGGTTGTCTCCTCAACTTCAGGGTAGCTGAAAAAAATATGAAACATAAGACCTGTTGTACGTCACTGTCATCATTAGGTAACGTCACTGTTATATTTGGTTTACATGGCATTTCCTTTTGCTAGGTACTTTATAGCTTGGTGTGTTGTATCTTATATTCAAGTCATGCATAGGAGAGAGCAATTATAATCATGTTGAATTTTATAATTTGGTATTTGTATATTGAAATGTAATGAATCAATTTATGAACGTCAATATGTCATCATGAAAAATGATCATTCATTCTTTATAAAGAGTCTATACTCTAATCCATAATAAAAAAATTGAGATTACTTGGCATGTTCGTATTAAAAAGCATTGAAAAGGCCAAGCAGAACAATGAAGTAAGAGTCTAAACTGTAAGGAATTCATTATACATACATGACGTCCCTCATATAATGATATGAGGGCCTG
Source organism: Kingdonia uniflora (assembly GCA_014058105.1). Lineage (NCBI taxonomy): Eukaryota > Viridiplantae > Streptophyta > Magnoliopsida > Ranunculales > Circaeasteraceae > Kingdonia > Kingdonia uniflora. Next base: position 1,430,164 of record JACGCM010000252.1, read on the forward strand.
TTTTTTAGCCTGAACCTTCAAAGCGACACAATTTCTGAATAACAAGTAAATAGTTTGATTAAATTGGAATTCTTGGGAAGCTTCCGTGGGCATGTTCAAATGACATAAGTGAAGAACTTTTGTTTTTTTAGAAATGTTAACTACATATTCGCTGTGTGAGCCCGTTTGATGGATTTTCTGAGGCCTGGACTTGAGCGTGAAAGGTATGGTGAGGGGGCTTCTTGTAAAGCGAGGATATTTTCAGTGTGTGAAGCACCTGTTTACTGGAGTTTTTGAATGAGAGTGTCGTTACAAATTTCCATTGGAATTATAGTAGCCATTTAATTACTTAAATTAATAAAGGCCTAGTCCTTCTGCAAGTGACCTCACCTACACTATGCTTTATAACAATGAGGTAGTAACCTACATTGCTAGGCCATCTCTTTACTTTATGATCCACCAAGACCTTATCAGTAGTTGAACTATTGGTATTAAAGTACAACTAGTTGAAACTTGAAAGTCCTACTTTGGTACGATGCATACACAGTATCTATCTAACGTATACACAATATATGATATTTGTAAACCATCACTGTATGCTGTTGTATCTTTGATTGTATTATATTCTGAATGCTTGTGATGCTTAAAAAGTTAAAATTGGGTATCCACCTTTTGATTTGGCTATATTTGCAGCGCCCTGCTTTTTTCAGCTTTAAGATGGGTCTCCCTTCTGCTATTGGACAAGCTTTACTGATGTCTACAGTGGCTTTCTTATGTTCATCTGCTCTGGTGGTTTTTCTGCCGGTTCAGTTTAAGAGCCACAGTACAAAATGGAAATCCATTGTTGACCAGGTCATATTTTATGTTGGGAGCTTTACAGTTTGTCTTTGTTGGGAACTCTGCCATTATTTACATCAGGTTGGTACTTCACTTTTTTCCTTACCATGTCTCTAACCATGGTTCAAAATATTGTTGTGAGATAAATTGAAAATTCAGCTGACTGATATGATATAAGAACACATGTTATGAAAAAAAGAGTATCGAGTATACAATAAATGAATCTATTAGATTTATCTAAATTTATCGGTCAGGCAAATGTTCGTGTGATCCACTGGATCAATATATCAGCAGCATTTTGAACCATAAGATCAGTTTAGTCTCATTTTGTTATGTATTCGAGTGTCTATGTAGGTGACACAAACAAAGAGTTGCATATTTGCTCCCCCAAAAGGATCAGCCGCTGCAGAATCAAATCCAAGTAAATCTCTCTTCGAAGCTTTGGAAACGAGCGACCCTAGATCTCTCCTAAAATATCTAGCATATTTTGACTTGTGCATTGTCTGTGACTCTAATGTTGACACCTGGCGTAGAGATGCCTTCTTTGAAGAAACTGGTGTGACATACAAACGAGTTATAAAAGCGTGTTTGAGGCCACTAGAAGAACTGACGTCAAAACTGAGTGTAAGTTTGGAAGACTTTTCAGCTAAAAAGACCGATCAATTAGCGAATCAGTTAAGGTCACCATCCGACACACTGATGGACTTGACGCTCCATGAACCGTTCAATGAATTACAGGTACCCTTCTTTGATTGGCTTGTCGATAATCTGCAATGTTTTTTTTCCTTTTTTTTTTTTTTTCTTTCTTTCTTTCTTTCTTTGTTTTTTCGTTTCCAATTCTTTGCCAGTACATTAAGCTTTAATTTTTTGACTAGCTCCGGTCTTATTACCTGACTGACGAGGATGACATGTTTCGATGTCTATCTACTTTTAACTTTTGATAAACATAGGGATTGTAGTGAATAGAAAAGAAATTATAAGGATAAATACCCGGACAGGGGGAATGTGCCAGGTGCATATTCTTTAATATTTGTGCACATATTGCTCGAGATTTGTGTTCTTCCGTTACAGTCTGTAGTTAACCCCCTTTTTTAGACTACTAGATATAACAACTTTCTACTCAGATTCAACATGTACCTAATCACTGAGTGATTTTACTAAAATGCAGCTCTGTGCATGGTGCGTGAGGTCGGCAGGAGCACTAACCGCACACTCTCATAAGGATGACGCATTTGGGGTTGCTCAACTTTCTGGTTGTAATGCTGATGTAGTTTCAACACTTCTGTCGTGTCTTCTCGCCATTGAAGCGTGTTTGGGGAAGAAGACCAATCTTCAAGCTCCACATTCGACAGGTGCAGCTAATATCAAGTGGGCAACGTCGAGCACAGGAAGAAGGGATGCGGGGGACGCTTCGGTTGCTGCAAGTAAAAGAAGACGTGGGCCACTACATGCAAAGGCCTATGCAATGGCCGATATTCTTCGAACATCTATCTACAACATTGTATCTGAATTTCGTGATGAGATGCTAGTATCTAATGTGGCCCGGAATCTCGATAAGGATTGGATTCCTAGTGGCAAGCCGTTGCATGGCTCATGTCAATTACTTCTGCAGAGATTGGTTCTCTTTCTGGATGACCAAGCTAACTAGGCAATCTTTTTCTGCAGAGATTCCACTGAAATCCCGGTGTGGAGTTTAATCCTCTATGATTATATGATGAGATAACACCGTCTTCTGTATGTTTTTTTGTTCGGGATAAATTTACAGATCAATGATTCTATAGAATACTGTAATAGTATTTTTCCTTTTTGGTTTCTGAAACCTCAAGATCAAGAGTTTCTCTTCTTTGTTTAATAGAGGATTTACTTCCTGAATGTGAAAATAATCAGCCTGTAGATGCTGTAGATGTGAAACTCTGACGGGATGGGTTGGCTTGAAGGCCACTCATATTCTTCCTCAGTTCCTTGCAAGCCAAGATTTACTTACTAGTCCTGCAAGAAATATATATCATATAAACCAGATTCGTGTTTCTCAGTTAAGATCGTAAGATGGCATCTTATTTGCTGTTTCATTAAGCACTTTTTTCAATTGAAATACTCCCTTCATATTTATACCCCTTCTTGCTGTTTGAGAAAACGACATTAATTCCAAAGAACAAATGTATATTAGTCAAAATACAACACATGATGGTGTCGTACTCATTCAAGGGAGCTCCACATCTATGAAAACTTCCCACAAATGCCTGAAGCTTGAGGTTCTGTGATTGGGTTCCAAGCTTTATGCTTCCATCAAGAGCATAAAGTTCGTCTTAATACCACCGGTGGGACACATAACTGTTATGCACCTATCTAAAATCAAAAGCGGCACCCTCTTCGACCGATTTCATCATGCCGGTTATATTGTGGGTCCCACCAATGAATTTGAGCTCCCTCCACCCAGCATTGCTAGAGCATTTGAGTTGGTGCTCAAGCTCCAGCACCAACCACTATTACTGGAGTGGCTCTGTTTCCACTCTTCACTCTTGAGGCATGAAGCAGTGAAAGAGAAAGAGAGAGAGAGAGATATGGTGACATTTCTTCAAACATTTGGTAAGTTCCCTTGTTTATATTTACGATTTCTGATACAAAGAGCTAATAATAATCTCCAAAATCTCAGATTTTGTTCATCTCTAGATACATCAGATACACTACAATTTGACAAAACCCTAGTTTCTGAGCTTGTAATCAAACAACAATGGCGTAACCTAAAAGATTTACTCAAACAAACAACTCCCACAAAATTACTCGAGTTTTTCTTCGAATCAGACGGAGTCGAATCTGAAGTAGTTTTTAAGTATTACAGATGGTCAGAGAAAGAGTTCAATGTTTTATACAACCTTGAACTCTTCTGCAAACTCTTGAACTTTTTGATACGTGCAAAGAGATATAGTGAGATTAGGGCACAACTACATGTGTTTGTTAAGAGTGGGAGGAGTTGTTCGATTTCGTTGATGTTTCATACAATTTTGGCGACATCACCGAGGACGAATAATTGTGGGCATTCGATTATTGTGGATATGTTGGTTTTGGAGTTGGTTAAGAATGGGAGTATTGATGTGGCATTAGAAGCTTTTGAGAGGGCCGGGGATTATCGATTTAAGTTATCCTTTTTGTCGTGTAACCCGTTGTTGAATGGGTTGGTTAAGAAAGGCAAGATACAAGCTTTAGAGACTGTGTATAAGGAGATCATTAAGAGGAGGATTAGCCCAAATTTAATTACTTTCAATACTGTGATTAATGGGCTAAGTAAGTCTGGGAGGTTACATAAGGCAAGAGATTTGTTCGAGGACATGCAGGTTTGGGGAATTTTGCCGACGGTAATTACGTATAATACTCTTATTGATGGATATTGCAAGTCGAGTATACCGGGAAAAATGTACAAAGCTGAAGCCCTTTTGAAAGAAATGGTGTCGAAGGATGTGTGCCCTAGCTTGATTACTTTCAATACTCTCATTGACGGGTATTGCAAGAATGAGAACGTTTCTACAGCAATGAAGTTGTTTGAAGAGTTGAAGAATCGGGAGGATTTAAAACCAAGTGTGGAAACATATAATTGTTTGATTAACGGGCTCTGTAACAATGGAAAACTTGATGAGGCGCTTAGTTTGCGAGACGAAATGTTGGACACGAGTTCCAAGGTGATTTTTCCTAATGTCATTACTTATAACTCACTTATTAATGGGTTTTGCAAGAAGGGATTGCTGGAGGAAGCTCGTAAGTTATTTGATTTCATTCAAGAGTGTGGTTTGGTTCCAAGTGTCAATACATATAGCACTTTGATGGATGGATATTGCAAAGATAAGAAAATGGAGGAAGCTATTCGATTACGTGATTCAATGTTGTTAGAGAAAGACAACATTTGTATATATAATTGCTTGATTGGGGGATTTTGTAGAAATGGAAACATGGAAGAAGCTAATAAGCTTCTTGATGAGATGGGCTCAAAGAATGTGAAAGCTGATTCTGTGACTTATAACATTTTGATTGGTTCCTTGTGCAAGGTAGGGAAATTGAAAAAGGCAGCTAAGCTCTTAAATGAGATGTTTGAGATGGGGTTGAACCCGAGTCACTTGACCTACAACACTTTGATGGATGGGTATTGTATGAAAGGAAATCTTGAGGCAGCTTTGAATACAAGGAAAAGATTGGAAAAGTCAGGTAGACGGGCAAATGTTGCAACATATAATGTGTTGATTCGGGGCCTTTGTCAAAAGGGTAAGCTTGAAGAAGCAAATGGGCTTCTTAATGAAATGTTGGAGAAGGGTTTGATCCCAAATAGGGTAACATATGAGATTATCAAAGACGAAATGGTGGAACGGGGTTTTGTTCCCGACATAGACGGGCATCTTTACAGTGGGGCTGGAGGAAGTTGATTTAAAATTTGTAAAAAGAGCGACCCATTTCTTTAGTGTTTGTGCCTGAAGCTTGTGAGCATATTCATTTCAGGTTTATGGTCATGATGGAACAGGTTATCTTCAGACCCTGTGCGGTTGGATAGTTGCTATCGTAAAACAATGTTATCTTGTTCTCATCATACAAGAACGGCCTCTTGCATCAAAAACTCGAGGCATAAGTGAGTGCGTAGAATTTTGGAGAAATGCAAGATAGCGCTTACCACCTTCCCAAGGCAGAAGTGTTTTGCCTATTTGTAGTTCCTCTGTTGTTGTATGGTCACTGGCAATTGCATCGTTGTGTAGGAACGCTGCGGGAATTGATGGAATGAGGTTGGCTGGATTAGCATTGAGGGTTTTTTGGATGGATTCATTTATGGAGGTTATTATGCTCATAATCAGCACTGCGGTTAATCATTTCTGGTTATTCAGGTGAGTTATATATTCTGTCGCAGTTCATTTTCGTTTGTATTTTACAAGTAGTTGACGTTGACGAATCATCATTAAACGAGCAAGTGTTATACTTTTCTATGACTGTAACATTTCAAATGCTAGTGTCAATATGCAAATGGAGGGTATAGAACCTTCTCCAAAGGTAGTTTAGAAATAATTTTAAAACACCCCAAACCTATATACAAGAATGTTTTTACACTACCTGACCTTACGATAGTTGGTGTAAAGAAATCGTAAATGACAAGCGCCCAGTGTCCTTTTAATTTTATGAAAAGGACTAACTCAGTTGATCCTTTTCCACCGGTCTTTCCATTTTGAGTTTGGGCGCCGAAGCATGTCCTTGCATGAAAAACTCCATAAGCTATCCTAAGCTATTGCTATAACCATTCTGAACTGCAAGTTGAAGCCCTTTGTAGATAGCGAGTACATCATGAAAGACCACTGAAACAAGTGGACTAGCTGCATATACGCTCAGTGCAGTCTCTAAAGAGCCACCCAAATCATCATTGAACGAGCCATCATGTTAATAAAAAAAACCAGAATCAGGGGGAACCCATCTGCAAAACTTAGTTCTATGCAGCTTGAAGTCAGGGGACAGGTCCCACTTACTGCAAATATCCCTAGCTCGGGCCGAATCTGTGACTTTCTTTATTGTGCTCTTTAATCTATTTGTGACATCGAAACATAACATTTTGAAGACCACAGACAGAGGGCATCTTTCATTTCTGACACTGTTATACCTAAACCTCCAAACATGATAATAAACGAGTTGAAGGCACCATACATCACATCATAGCGTATGTCATTGCTTCTCTAGATAGTGATCCAGTCCACTTCGAACTCCAAGCTTACCACAGTTCTTATATACCGCTTAGCAAGGACTCATTGTTAAAAACTTCTTAGAGAGACAACAGCCCATAAAAAGGTGATCTAAGTCCTCACTTTGAGAACTACACAAGGGGATAGAACAGAGTTTTGGAGAATCCTCTTCTGAACAAGGTAATCCTGAGTTGCAAGGCACTCTTTAAGTAACTTCCAAGTGGTGCTACCATGCCTCGAAACAACATGGGTAGACCAACAGATCTCAAATCTATTCCCACAGGGCCTTACTGCTCTTGTTTTGTCTTAAGTTGCAGCTACTTGAAATCTCCCTTAGCAGTAGGGGTCCACATAATGATATCTCTCTATGGTTTGGGTTCACAACTAGCGATATGGGGGAGCTCATTGCAGATATCACCAAGCAGATCTCTCTGGTGAGAAGGAATGCGTTTTTTACTACCACCAGCCATCTTAAAAAACTATAACCTTCAGGTGCAGGAAGGAGTGATAAGCCAACACATGATGGAATCTATCTGCCAAAATCCCAAACTTATGCCAAGGGTCATTCCAAATTCTAGTAGCTTCATCACTGCCAATCAAGTAAAAGCAAATTCCTTGGCCTTCTTCTTTAGATTGAAGAATCCTCCCCCAAGCCCAAGAGCAATCACTTGCAATTTTGAGATCCGAAAGCAATTTTCTGACATCCAACCCACCTTCCTTTGAGAGGGAAACAAGCTCCACTCCTAGCAACATTAGCCTCTTTTTTTCTCCTTCTTATTATTATCATTTGAATTATTACTGTAGGCAGAATAACCATCTTTGTGCATTAATTATTTATGCTAAGGGGCACTGATTTTAGAACTTGTAATCTGCCGGAAAGAGATAAGAATCTTTTGATCCAACAATGTATTCATATAGACATTATATTAAGAAGACGATTGATGTCCTTCGACTTGAGTTTGGTATAGATAAGAGGAAGACCCAAGTATCTCACTGATAAGGTTTTCTCGTAAAACTCAAAATAGAGCAGACCAACTTGAAAGCCAGAAAAGTAGACAACAGATTTTATGTGGCTAGCTTCAAGCCATAGACTGAAAATTTTTGAGACTCCCCTGTGTAAGCACAAATGATGTCACAACTTAGAAATACAAGGGAGACCATCTGCAAAAACTGAGTGAGTAAGCATAGGGCTATAGCTGAAATTGGATGAGTTTAGACATTTAGGAACCAGGGCAATAGTTGTAGTATTGACTGGAGGGTAAAGTAGTGGCATATTTTATGCTATCGCTAGATATGCTGCATAACTGCATTATGGTTGTTGATGTTCGCTACTAGTTTTTTGATACATAAAGTAAAATATGATCTGATAATTGGAAGTTTCATTTAAAAGAAATGTCTTCAAAGCATAAGGAACTAAAGAGGTGGAAATAAGTCTTTGTCTCCTTGACTTCAGAAATTGCCTGACTCCCAAAGAAACATGCGACCTGTTGTGCGTCAATCGTCACTAGTTAACAACCTGATTTAGTTTGTCTATGGCATTTTCTTTTGTAAGGTACGTACCTTATAGTTTGGTATTCCAATGTCATTATGAAAAGCTACTGCTCATTCTTATGCCTAAATAAAATTTTCATAGTCATTGTAATGATTGCTTTACATGACTGTTGTAGTTAGAGAAATGTTGTAATTGTGTTTGCTTGTTGTTCTTGAGAGTATTAGGTTAAGCATCTAAAGTAATATGTCAATTGGATTCAAAAAAATGGTAAGGATTAATACATCATAGACCAATTAATTTATGGTAATTGAAGTAGATTTAGCAATTCGTATCAACATTATATAAAAAACACATCTTTCCAAGGCTTTATAAAGAGTAGTCTGGATCTCCAACTGGACTTTAACAATAATGTTTTTTTGTCTGTTTTTAGTCTAATTTTTAAGTTTGATTGAATCAGGATTTGTTGGAAAGTTCTCATTAGCTTTTGCAAATGACATACATAAAGGTGTTTTTATACACTTAGTTAACTGCATGTATTGAAGGTGTGATTTTATGGGAAGTGGACAATGATATTTTCACTGGCATATAGTTGGATGTTGAAGGCACCTGGTCAACCATACACATGATCAATATAGTAGGAAATCGAAAGTGCTTAATACTTGAAATAGTGTTTAATGCTCTACAATGCTTGCTACTTGAAATCAATAGTGCTTAATACTCGAAACATTAACCACCAAAATCAAGAAAAAAACTATAAAAATATGGTCTCAGTCTCTCAGATAGGAAACTACTCAAACAAGATCTACTAAAATGTGGTCCCAGGTAAAAACTATACAAGCAAAAACTATTAGAATATGGTTTCAATAAAAAACCTAGGGTTCACGAATACTTCCTTGCTGTGCCTCCATGTATTAATCTTCATAAAGTTCCAGATTGTCGTCGGCATACTTTGAATCACGGTGATTCTCGAGTGCCTCTTCATCGACAAAGTTGTCATAGCAGATCCAACAGTTGTAGAGATATTTTCAGGCCTCATAGAATAGATTTTTGTGCATAGTGAGATCTGCATCAAACTCTTGGAGTATATCGCACCGGTAGTGCTGTAACACTTTCATCGTTCCCCATGACAGAACTTCTAGTGCAGATCGGCCTCCTTGTTGTTGTCAAAGGTCTTCTTCGAGCATGTGGACCACTCACATCGAAAGATCTTCATTTGGAATTTCGTCTTCTTCGTCAGAAGTTTCGAGATTAAGCAATTGCTGGATGAGGTGCAATCAACCGTGACGGGGTGCAGATCCAACGTCTTCTTCACTAGAAGTTCTTTTGGATATGCAAACAAGATACACTAAAATGTGTTCTTACATCAGAAAATCTTCTTTCCTTAGACTTTTGTTGATCTGCACCAAAAGTTCCGTCACAAGGGACGAGGGAAGCGTTGTCGCACTCATCAGTGCAATACTCATTAAGTTTGATGTGAATCTCAATGTGCTCAAGAATTTCTTCTATGAGACCCGAAAACATCTTTACAACTGTTAAATTTGTTATGATAACTTTGACAATGAAGAGACACTCGAGAATCACTAAGATTCGAATCATGTCGACGACAATTTGGAGTTTTATGAAGATGAATGCATGGAGACACATTAGGGAAGTATTCACGAACCCTTGTTTTTCATCAAGACCATATTTTAATAATTCTTATTTGCATAGTTTTTCATCTGAGACCATATTTTAGTATATCTTGCTTGAGTAGTTTCTCATTTTAGAGACTGAGACCATATTTTAGAACTTTATGTTTGATTTTAACGGTTAATGTTTCGAGTATTAAGCACTGCCGATTTTAAGTATCAAGTATTGTAAAATATTAAACACTATTTCAAGTATTAAGCACTTTCGATTTCCTACTATATTTGTTACAAACTACGAGCGCGAAAGCAATTACTCAATACTAAATTATTCTTTTATTCAATTCAATGACTGCAAACTCCCTCTAGACCTATCTAGGGTCTCTCACCTTTCTCAAAACTCAACACTAAGAAATAAACTTAACTTAAGCTCTCTTTTATAGTAGAAGAGACATAGCACAAAGAGAAACCTTAGCTAGACTCTAATTAGGAGACTTCTTCTAATTATAATGCAAATCAAATAAACAAATTAGAAAAAACCAAAATAGAGAGAGTGGTCCTGAGAGGTGGAGAGACGGTCGCCTACGTGGGCATCGTGACGATCACGTGACCTATCAACTCTTCTCGTCTTTGAAAAAATTGTCCACAAATTTTGAAGATAGGACAACTACAAATCCTCCCACGGTACTTGCCGTATCCATTTGGTTTATCTGCAAATAGAGAAACAATTGTTGCGCCAAAATTTCACGAGCAACTTCATCGTTAAGCCCCAAAAACGGATCAAAATTCTGACTTGAACGGTCTCTAAACTTATCACAAAATGAATCACTAAACTTTGAAAATATTACCTCTTCTGGAAACTCATCAAAGATTGGGGGTTTATCCCAATCAATTAATAGAGAGGAATTGTGAAATTCAGCCCTTATGGGGCTGCCCAAACTCTCTTTAACCTAATTTGTGTTTCCACGCGTTCCCTGAATATTTGATGTCGTCCGAGTAGTTGTTGGTTCTATTGCGGTAGTGGCTAGAGCAAGTGTCGGTGTAGGCTCGTCCAAGGTGGTTGCCGCTAGGTGTTGTAGTTTGTACATTTCAGGATTGCGATCTCTGTCGTGAATTTTCTTTTTTCCTACTTCTACTTCATCTTCAATGGCGTTGGCAAATCTTTTGTCACCATCGGAACTCGCGAGGGAACACAATTTGGCAAACATCGCCTCAAGTTGTTTAGACATCATCTTCTCCTACTTCTACTTCATCTTCAATGGCGTTGGCAAATTTTTTGTCACCATTGGAACTCGCGAGGGCACACAATTTGGCAAGCATCGCCTCAAGTTGTTTAGACATCATCTTGTTCGATTTCGTAAGCTCCTTGTTAGGCTCCATAAGTAGCTCGGTAGACTCTTTTACCATTTTCAATTGCTCGTCTTACGTTTGTTTCTTTAGTGTTTTCTTCCCCATTGTTCGTCGCAAAAGAAGAAAAAATAACCCGCAAAATCTTAGTGGCTCTAGTACCAAGTTGTTACAAACTATGAGTGCAGATGCAATTACTTAATACTAAATTAAAATGATCTCTTTTATTCAATTCAATCAAATACTTCAAGCTCTCTTTAAACCCATCTAGGGTTTCTTTGATCTCTAAAAACTCAACACAAAGAAATAAACTAAGCTTAGGCTCTCTTTTATAGGAGAAGAAACCTAGCACAAATAAAAACCCTAGCTAGACTCTAATTAGGAAACTTCTCCTAATTATAATGCAAATCAAATAAACAAATTAAAAATAACTAAAATAGAGAGAGTGGTCCTGAGAGGTGGAGAGATGATCGCCTACGTGGGCATCGTGACGACCACGTTACCTATCAATATTGATCATGTGTATGGTTGAGAGGTAGACTGCTATTCTAAAAATAGAATGAAACAATTGCATATTGACTGGTTACTAGGTGCTGTCGAGTATTAAACACTCTTTCCCAAACACTATAACTCTGAGATGTAAAATAGAATGAAACAAGTGCATAATGAGTCCTAGAGAGGAGAAACTACCAAGTAAAGTGAAGACATGGGTTTTGCTTAACAAAAACAAGCCAAGTAACCAACATGAAGGGTCTTCAAGAAACAACAATGATTCTAGTAGTAAAAATAAAGCGAAGAAGAAGATAGTTGATTAGGATGGATTACAAACTGTGCAAAAGAAGATAAAAACTAACAAGAAATCTTAGGTTATTTTACCCAAAAAAGACGAAGAATATCAGGTTGTTTCTCTTGGTCTCATGGAGGAGATGATTGAACATCCACCAGTTAGGAACATTAGGCTAAAAGGAGTGGAGTATGAAAGTTTATGAATTTTTCATAAGCTAGTACTAGTTCTCCTAGTACTAGTTCTCCTAGAGACAAAATCTGTAAAGAAGCAAAGGATGTGAAGAACAAGGAAAAACATAAGGGTAAAGAAGCAGAAGCAAAAGAAAACGAGTATTGGAGATTTCTGATACATTTACGATTTACGCATCTCTAGATACATCAGATACACTACAATTTGACAAAACTCTAGTTTCTGAGCTTGTAATCAAACGACAATGGCGTAATCTAAAGGATTTACTCAAACAAACAACCCCCACAAAATTACTCGAGTTTTTCTTCGATTTAGATGGAGTCGAATTCGAAGTAGTTTTTAAGTATTACAGATGGTTAGAGAAAGAGTTCAATGTTTCATACAACCTTGAACTCTTATGCAAACTCTTGAACTTGTTGATATGTGCAAAGAGATATAGTAAGATTAGGGCACGACTTCGTGTATATGTTTAAGAGGAATGGGAGGAGTTGTTCGATTTCGTTGATGTTTCATACAATTTTGGTGACATTACCGAGGACGGATAATTGTGGGCGTTCGATTATTGTGGATATGTTGGTTTTGGAGTTGGTTAAGAATGGGAATATTGGTGTGGCATTGGAAACTTTTGAGAGGGTCGGGGATTATCGATTTAGGTTATCCATTTTCTCGTGTAACCCATTGTTGAATGGGTTGGTTAAGAAAGGCACGATACAAGCTTTAGAGATTGTGTATAAGGAGATCATTAAGAGGAGGATTATCCCAAATTTAATTAAACAACGCTATGCTCTGCAAACTTCACTAAGTATTCAAATAAGGTACAAAAGAATGGGCAAAATTCCTCAAAACCAAATTCAGCAGCAAGAGTGGAGATCCAATTCGATTATAAACCCTCTATTATATGGACAGGCATTCAAACGGGGGCTGCCCTATCGAAGCCTTATATTGGGTGGGTCATTGGAAATGGACAACAAATTGACTTCTGGAGAGATACTTGGGCTACAGACATCCCTATCATGGAATATATCGAACTACCCAGGCATCTGTGGATCAAATGTAAGACAAGACTCAGCAACTTCATCAACCCATAGGGCTAGAACGTCCCTAGTGACATCAGACTACTCCTTCTGGCACTGGGCATCGACTTACAACATATCCAGTCTAATCTCAATAAACAGGACGAAATGGTCTGGAAACTAGACCTACATGGTGAGTTCACAACCAAGAATGCTTTTGATACGCTTCGTAGAAGAGAGGATACAATATGGTGGTGGAGATATGTGTGGAGTAACGCAATTCACCCGCGACTGGGAGGATTTGCATGGTGCCTGCTGAACCATCTCCTTCCTCTGGACGATACCATCATGAAGAAAGGTATTGCCTTGGTCTCGGTTTGTCATCAATGCCACAACAACTCGGAAACGGAAATGCATACTCTGTTGCATTGCCCCATTATTGCCTCTCTCTGGCATAGGGCTACAAACTGCTTATCTTATGCTCCTATTATACCTTCGGATACATGGAGAACCATTCTGGAACGAGGTAAATCTTCTTATACATATATTAAAGACCTCTGGGTAGCCATGGTTTTCTTCATCTGCAACACATCTGGAATGTAAGAAATACATGGAGATTCGATGGAATCAAGATTACTATCCAAAAACCACGCTAAATGTCCTAACAGACATTGCAGATGCGACTCACCTCTCTAAACATACGATGGACAATACAGTTCATGACCTGAAGATTATTAAAGCGTTAAATGTCCAATGCAAACCACGTTAAAGCAGAAACATAGAGAGCAGCAGATGGATACTCCTAGAAACCAACGAGATTAAAATATGCTGTGATGGTTCGGCTAGGGGCAATCCAGGACCGGCGGGTATAGGAGTAATATACAGAAACAACACGGTGAAGTCTTGGGCACATACAACAAATCCTTTGGTCAAGCTACGAACTATATAGCAGAGATCACTGCAATCATTGAGGGTGTTCGACGATCTGTAACACAAGGCTGGCGACGAGTTTGGGTAGTATCTGATTCAGCTGCTGTGATAAAAGTATTCCTCAAGGCCAAACTCCCATGGTCCCTCAAATCCGTGTGGAACCTTCTCACCCCTCTCCTTCAGAATATCTGGTTCAGTCATGTGTGGAGAGAATGCAACTTCTCTGCCGATTACCTTGCACGGAGAGGCTCAGACCCCGACCTTCCCCCCCGACCTTCCCCTGGAAGAATGGACTAATGGAAAACCGGACTATCTACAAGACATTGAAGAGCACACCGCAGAGTACTTTAGAATCAGATGACGCTTAAAATATCTAGCCGTGAGCTTGGTACTTCAGGCTTTTGCATTCTCGAACCCTCATGATGTAACTATCCAGGGCTAGCCTGCATATTTACTTGTGACATGTACTAGTGAATAGTAAGCAGCCCCCTCATCAGCTTGTAAAATTTTCTACTTATAATCGACTAAACTTTCTGCTAAAGAAAACAATACTGTGATTAATGGGATAAGTAAGTCAGGGAGGTTACATAAGGCAAGAGATTTGTTTGTGGACATGCAGGTTTGGAGAATTTTGCCGACGGTAGTAACATATAACACTCTTATTGATGGATATTGCAAGTCGAGTATACCGGGTAAAATGTACAAAGCTGATGCCCTTTTGAAAGAAATGGTGTCAAAGGATGTGCGCCCTAGCTTGATTACTTTCAATATTCTCATTGACGGGTATTGCAAGAATGAGAACGTTTCTGCAGCAATGAAGTTGTTTGTAAAGTTGAAGAATCCGGAGGATTTAAAACCAAGTGTGGAAACATATAATTGTTTGATTAACGGGCTTTGTAACAATGGAAAACTTGATGAGGCGCTTTGTTTGCGAGACGAGATGTTGGACACGAGTTCCAAGGTGATTTTTTCTAATGTCGTTACTTATAACTCACTTATTAATGGGTTTTGCAAGAAGGGATTGCTGGAGGAAGCTCGTAAGTTATTTGATTTCATTCAAGAGTGTGGTTTGGTTCCAAGTGTCAATACATATAGCACTTTGATGGATGGGTATTGCAAAGATAAGAAAATGGAGGAAGCTATTCAATTACGTAATTTGATGTCGTTAGAGAAAGACAACATTTGTATCTATAATTGCTTGATTGGGGGATTTTGTAGAAATGGAAACATGGAAGAAGCTAATAAGCTTCTTGATGAGATGGGCTCAAAGATTGTGAGAGCTGATTCTGTGACTTATAACATTTTGATTGGTTCCTTGTGCAAGGTAGGGAAATTGAAAAAGGCAGTTGAGCTCTTAAAGGTGATGTTTGAGATGGGGTTGAACCTGAGTCACTTGGCCTACAACACTTTGATGAATGGGTATTGTATGAAAGGAAATCTTGAGGCAGCTTTGTATACAAGGAAACGAATGGAAAAGTTAGGTAGACGGGCAAATGTTGCAACATATAATGTGTTGATTAGGGGCCTTTGTCAAAAGGGTAAGCTAGAAGAAGCAAATGGACTTCTTAATGAAATGTTGGAGAAGGGTTTGATCCCAAATAGGGTAACATATGAGATTATCAAAGACGAAATGCTGGAACGGGACTTTGTTCCCGACATAGACGGGCATCTTTACCGTGGGGCTGGAGGAAGTTGATTTAAAATTTGTAAAAAGAGTGACCCCTCTCTTTGGTGTCTGTGCCTGAAGCTTGTGAGCATATCCATCTCAGGTTTATGGTCATGATGGAACAGGTTATCTTCAGACCCTGTGTGGTTGGATAGTTGCCATCCTAAGACAATGTTCTCTTGTCTTCATCATACAAGAAATACCTCTTGCATCAAAAAATCGAAGCATAAGTGAGTGCGTAAATTTTTGAAGAAATGCAAGATAGCATTTACCACTTTTCCAAGACAGAAGTGTTTTGCCTATTTGCACTTTCTCTGTTCTTGTATGGTCACTGGCAATTGCTTCGTTGTGTAGGAACGCTGCGGGAATTGATGGAATGAGGTTGGCTGGATTAGCGTTGAGGGTTTCTTTGATGGATTCGTTTATGGAGGTTATTATGTTTATAATCAAGGTTGTGGTTAATCATTTCTGGTTATGCAGGTGAGTTATATATTCTGTTGTAGTTCGTTTGTGTTTTGTATTTTACAACTAGTTGACGTTGATGAACCATTATTAAACGAGCAAGTGTTATACTTTTCTATGACTGTAACATTTCAAATGCTAGTGTCAATATGCAAATGGAGGGTAAAGAAATTTATCCAATGGTAATTTAGAAATAATTATAAAACTCCCAAAACCTATATACAAGAAAGTTTTTACACTAGTTGGCCTTAAGGTAGCTCGGGTAAAGAAATCTTAAATTACAAATGCTGGACCAATGCCCTTTTAATTTTATGAAAAGGACTAACTCAGTTGATCCTTATCCAATGGTCTTTCCAATTCCCTCAGTGCAGTTTCTAAAGAGCCACCCAAATCATCATTGAACATGTTAATCAAAAAAATATCAAAATCAGGGGGAACCCATCCGCAAAACTTAGTTTTATGCAACTTGAAGTCGGGACAGGTCCCACTTACTGCAGATATCCCTAGCTCGGGCCGAACCAGTGACTTTCTTCATTGTGCTCTTTAATGTATTTGTGACATCGAAACATAACATTCGGAAGACCATAGACAGAGGGCATCTTTAATTTCTGACACTGTTATTGCTAAACCTCCAACCATGATAAACAAACGAGTTGATGGCATCACACATCACATCGTAGCATATGTCATTTCTTCTCAAGCTAGTGATCCAGTCCACTTCAAACTCCAAGCTTACCACAATTCTTATATACTGCTTTTGGCAAGGACCCATTGTCAAAAACTTTTTGAGTGACAACAATAAAGAGGTGATCTAAGTTCACTGTGAGAACTGCACAAGGGAATAGAACAGAGTTTTGGAGAATCCTCCTCTGAACAAGGTAATCCTGAGTTGCAAGGCACCATTAAAGTAACTTCCAAGTGATGATACCGTGCCTCAGAACAACATGGGTAGACCAACAGATCTCAAACCTATTCAAACAGGGTCTTATTGCTCTTGTTTTGTCTCAAGTTGCAGCTACTTGAAATCTCCCTTAGCAGAAAGGGTCCACATAATGATATTTCTCTGGGGTTCGGGTTCACAATTTACAATATGGAGGAGCTCATTGCAGATATCACCAAGCAGATCTCTATGATGAGAGGGAATGCATTTTTTACCACCCGCAGCCATTTTGAAAAAACTATAACATTCTGGTGCAAGGAGTGATAAGCCAACACATGAGGGAATCTATCTGCCAAAATCCCAAACGTGTGCCAAGGGTCATTCCAAATTCTAGTAGCTTCACCACTGCCAATCAAGTAAATTCCTTAGATTGAAGAATCCTCCTCCGTGCCCAAGATCAATCACTTGGAATTTTGAGCTCCGAAAGCAATTTCTGGCATCCAACCCACTCCTAGCAACATTAGCCCTCTTCTTCTCCTTATTATTATCATCTGATTTATTACTAGAAGTCATAACTTGAAATCATATCTGCAAACCAATCCTGCATTCCGAAATAAACTCTATTCCTGCATCCCGTCACAGGAATGTCATAACTAGAAGTCATATCTGCAAACCAATACTCACAAGCAGAACAACTGGCCTAGGGTAACAGTATCCCTACTCCTCTAACCAGGATCCCCCTCTCGTGATCTTATATAGAAGCATGCGTCAAAGTATCCGTATGCTTGACCACTTTTCTTTTAGCAGAATAAGTTTTCTGAGAATCCTCCCAATGCCTTTCGGATCTTAGCTGCACCACTTATTAAATATGCAAGCTATGGAGGGTTATGGTTAGGCCCGTTTGAAGCCCTTACTTTATCTAGTTTCAAGCCGTAATTTTCAGGGATCTGAATTCTACGCTGATACCTTACTTTATTTTGCGACCATCAGCGTTTTGATATAAACGAAAATCCTTCATTCATCAAAACAAGGGATAAATAGATCAAAATCTAAATTCTCGAGGCTTACAGTGTAAGGTTCATTACTCTTTTGTAGTTTTTAGTTGTGCATTAAATAGGAAATATGGGCAATTAGGCTTAAAGCATCCACAGTAGTTCATCTATATTGATCCATGATCTAATATAGCTTTACCAGATCAAAAAATTCATGCTGCAAGTGTTGGAATAAACTTAGCTAAATGAATGTATGTGGTTTCTATGATCTAGGAGGATTTGCAGAAGATTTTAGGCATTTTTGCCAAAGTCGTTCGAACGACTCTGGGTCTGTTCAAACAAAGTCAAGCTCTCTTCGAACAGAACCAGTTCTGAGTCTTCTATTCGAACAGAGAATTGTTCTGCTCGAACAGAGCCGCGACTAATGTTATTTTTAGGTCGTTTTAAGAGTAATTTTGTTGTATGTTGTAATTAGAAAACTTGTAACCTTTAAGAGGGTAAGGTTAGACAATGTGAAAGGGATCCAGAGATCCAAAGAGAGATCAAGAGAGATCGAAGTTGTAATCAAACTTAGGGTTTCAAAAGAGGAATTCATTGTAATCAATCTATTGAGCAATTGAAGCTCTTTTTGGGAAGTTTTATCCACCAAATTTGTATTCTTCATTTAATTCTTCGTTTAGGGAAATCTCTTATTCTAGGATCAAAAGTTCACTCTCAATTAACCCTCTTACCCATTTTTTTTACAGCGCACAAAAAATAAATGAAAAATGTCACAATATTATGCACCTTAACATCATACTGTCATAACCATGAAGTTCTCAACCTGTTGTTGGTGTGATAATTTCTTTTGTGGATCTATTTTGGAATATTTGTTCTTTTTATTAACTGAAGGACGACAGAGCCGAAAATTTTAGATTAAGACTAGATAAGACAACCCATTGGGATCTTGGTTTATGTAAAGGTTTAGGTTTGGGTGTGACAGTTTTTTCAGCTTTATTTCAAAGTTTGTTATTTAAGGTTGTATATCACGTGGCAAAGAAATGGAGGTGGGATTGGTTCATGGATGGCAGATTTCTTGTACTATAGCATTTGTCGTAAGTAAGCCTTAAGATGGTTTTCCAGTGAAGAATCGTAGTTTTGTTGAATAGAAGACTTTTGCGGTGGTGATATTGTTAACAAGATAGCAGACATGGACAGAGCACCACTTTTGCGCTTATGTATGTTAAGAAGAGAAGAAGAAAGATATAAGCCAATGAGAAATTGTTAAAAACTAAGAATTGCGGAAGCTACTAACGAATAACGATCTGTTTTATTTAATCAAAATACTACTACAAGCTCTTTCTATTCTCTCTAGATCTCTTAGGGTTCTTCCCTTTCTCTCAATACTCAACCTAGTCTACCTCATACCCTAGGATCTCCTATATATAAGAGATATCCACCTCTTTCTCTACACTCCTAAAACAAGAAACTACTAGAGTAATTCTTTTTTAGAGGATTCTCTAGAAAAAAATATAATATCCTAAAATAAACTAACATAGGATCACAAAATTGTATGCCTAGGTCCTGGGCATGACGACCCACGACCTATCAACCCCCCCCCCCCTTGAAGGATTCGTCCACAAATTCAAGGAGGCGGAAGATCAACTGCTGTCACCTCTGCGTCCTCAACTCTTGACTAAATAACTGCTCCAGTGCCTCATCGACGTGATCATGCAATTGTTGGGAAATAAGTGTCATCGCTTTTCGTGGGTTAGGACACTCACGTTTCATTTATCCTGTCTTGCCGCAGTTGTAGCAAATGGTTGTCCTAACATCCTTGTTGGTTTGGCCCCAACTGCTGGCGCTGTAGAAGTCGGTGTCGGTGTCGGTGTCATTGTAGCTGGTACGATAAAAAATAGAAATCCAGAGGGTTTTAACTTAGCCTTCACTCTACGAGCCATCTCGACTATCTCTGATAAAGACTGTGGAGAAAGCAAGATCATCTCGTCCTGAATAGGCTTTGTAAGACCCAAACGAAAATGACTAACCCGTTGCGCCTCTGACTCGGATAAAACAACATGTGACGATAGCATGTAAAAGTTACTAGCGTAATTATCCACAGACTGATTCCGACCCTGACGTAAGGTTTGGAGCTTAGCAAAACTCTTCTCGTAAGTGCTCAGAATAAAACGAGCCATCAACTCGCCCCTCATAACTTCCCAATAAGTTTTGTAGTCATACCCGCTAGATACTTGCAACTGCTTAATGTTTTTCCAGCAGTTTAATGCATAATCTGTTAGCTTAGTCTTCACCAACGTTACTGCCTCCAGTCTTGTGCACTTCTTGAATGCAAACATCTTATCCACTCTATTCAACCAATCGATATACCCATCCGTGTAACACCCCGGCTGAGCGGGTATTGGAAAGACGCCTAACCCATTAGCGGTGACGGTAGCACCAATAGTTTAGTCCCACATTGCTTAAGATCCTGCCACGTGTATGGTCCTTAAGTTAAGATTTCACTCTACATGTTACCGAGGCCTTTTCTTAGGAAGAAAAATCTCACACTGCAGGAGATCCGCAGTGGTTAAGTGAGAACAATATCGGTGTTCGTAGAGTGGGGTCGTGACAATCCGCATCTGTTTTCCCATCAAAATCTGGTACGTTAATCTTTACGTCAGAGTTCAGATTCTGGAACGTAAAAATAATGGCGTTCACGACCTGGTTATCTGGGTTGCCCTGTTAACCATACCCATGTGTACCATACTGTGGTTGTTGTCCGTACCTAGTAGCTACAATACTCGCAGTTGGTTGATAGTTGTCTGTGCGAGGACGTGTTCCGAAGTTATTTGAAACGTTACCGCAACCCCTACCCCTCCTGTCATGGAAACATGTCATGGAAACATACCTGTCTTCGGATTCCATGTTCGGGTTCATCCCATTGCCTATTATCACCCGTAAATCCATTCCCACTAGTCCACTGTCTCTGCTAGTTACTCTTCCCCTAATATCGAGGTCCTTGCGGAGGTGTTTGTGGTCTTTGTGGCCTTGGAGACACATAGGGTGTTGCCCCTACGTTAAGTTACATTGTTCGTTACTCCGCCAATCTCCATTAACAATCCCCGTATATCTGTTATTATTTATGCCCGTATTACGAAACCCCATTCCCTCTTCTCTGTGTGGACCCTATGATTCAAAACCCTTGGTGTTGGTAGATGTCGTCACTGCGGTCTGGTGGTTGTTAGAGGCCAGAGGTGCTGTCGGTGATACCCCCGTGTTCACCGTAATCGAGGGTACTGTAGGAGTCGCCGTTGTCGCACCCGTTGGAGTTGGCAATGCGGCATCCAGTGTCGTCATCAATATGGGGAATTTTACTTGGGTCGACGGTATCTCTCCCTCTCCCCGACCTGCTCCATTGTTGTCGTTGAGGTGGGAGGAAAAACTTGGGTCAGGAGACGAGGTATGGCTCAAACCGATTAAGTATGCTCCAATAGCGGACGTGCCTACATGTCCCCCTCTTACTATGGCCACGTGTGGCATGCCCCCACAAAACCCTGTTGTCTGGCATGCCTATGATTGTGCCATACATGCCTTGACCCATATCAACGTTGCTCCGCCCCGTGCCCTGCCCGCTGTCCTTTGTTCCTTGATCGTGCCCCCTGATTTGGCATGCCCTGGAGGGTGCCTCGATGCGTGTCTGGCACGCCCGTGCCCTTTTCGATTTTCTGGTTTTGCATCATTTTTTTGATCGTCCCTGTTGTGACTTTTGGTGGCAACCGGAAGCTCTCTCTCTTGAGTGCTAACTAACCTTGTTCGATTGAGATCTTTTCCTTGCGTCGGAGCTCGTCGCCAACCCGTCCCCGCTTGTGAGTTCGTCACTCAGAGTCCGCGTCGTTCTCCGGAGGTTTCGGTGATCTACGAAACCCTCAACATCCTTTGCATCCGCAAATTTGTTGTCGTCCTCAACATCAATACTCAGACCTTCAAACGAATTGAAAATATGGGTTCTCTCCCCTGCCGGCTCGAACCCCTCAATGTGATCTCTGGAAAATTTGTTTCCTTCCCACGCCCTACAACTTGCAACAGCGGTGGGTTCAAATGATTGATGCCCGCTAGTCGCCCGTCGCGCATAAAGGATTCCATTAGAAAACCCCTCCCTCTCCCCTTACTTGACCCTCCCTCGCTACCTTTGATTTCGTCCCCCACAACTTCCGACGAAGCTACTCTTGCCGGATTTGACATCACCGCCAACAATAGTATTTCAATTTGTGTCGTCACCTTGTTGGGCGCTGCTAAATCTGCGATAGCATCTTCTACAAATTTCAAACACTCTCCTCGTGTTTATTTAATTGGTTTCTTTGGTGTTTTCTTACCCATCTTCGTAAAAAAAAATCCGCCAAGTTCGACCTTAGCTCTGGTACCAATTTGTTAAAAACTAAGAATTGCGGAAGCTACTAACGAATAATTATCTCTTTTATTTAATCAAAATACTACTACAATCTCTCTCTATTCTCTCTAGATCTCCTAGGGTTCTTCCCTTTCTCTCAATACTCAATACTTAACCTACTCTACCTCATACCCTAGGATCTCCTATATATATATATAAGATCACCTCTTTCTCTACACTCCTAATACAGGAAACTAATAGAGTAATCCATTTTTAGAGGATTCTCTTGAACAAAATATAATATCTTAAAATAAACTAACATAGAAAACAAAATTAGAGACCGGTCACAAAACTGTGCGCCTTGGTCGTGGGCGTGACGACCCACAACCTATCATAAACGATATAAAAATGTTTGGTGATATAAAAAACTGAAAACCCACTTCATAGCATGTTTACTAGGACATGAAAGAAAGGATTGATGATAATTTGTGACTTGGATTAACAAATAGCACATATTCAACGCATTAAGGAATGCAGTATTGCTTTCAGCCAAAAAAGTGAGGACATGAAAGAGAGGATTAATGCCATATACCAATAATACAGCCTACATAAAATAGTCAATAGCTTGGAAGCAAGAAACATTGGATAATATGTTGGTTTTATGCAAAACTGTGGATTTTCTTGTGAACAGATGTTTAGTAGATTTGAGTGTCTATACAAACTAAAGGGGTAAGTTCTTTTGGTGCTACTGTTAGGAAATTTTCACAAAAAAAATCAGCTACCTTTAAATCTCCTGCGTAATTTACATGTAGAGTAGTTATAGCTGTAAGCTTGTAACTAAAACGTGAATGGCTTATATCTTCATTTTTACATTCTGGATGTGGAGTAACTATTAGTATGAGCAGGTTTTTGGTGAAAGAGATTCTTGATGTAATGTTCATATTCATTTTCAGAAAATCATTAATAGCTTGTTTTTCATGGAAACTATTTTTCTTGGGGACTGGAAAGTGGATTACTTACTAATCCCTCTTTGAAAATGTTTGCAGATAGTCATGTGGTTCATTTTGTGGTGGAAGCCTATTCCGATGGTTCTCATCTTATCCAAGATATTTTTTGCAGGTTTGTATATCTGACTGATAAGAGACGAAAATGTTGTGTTACTGTTATTATATATGGTAACTCTTGATATTGTATTACCTTGTGTTTGGCAGGTGTGTCTTCATTTGCTGCCTTAGGGTTTCTTCTTTATGGAGGGAGGTAGGTTCTTATATTCCCTTCTCCGGTTATGTATAGAATCCATGAGGATTAATCTTATTGCATAAACTTAATCTAACGACCTTTCTCAAGGAATCAATGCTATGGTGGTGTTATTAATTGTGACACTACGCTCCTTGTTAGCAATTTGGCACGCAGCAAAAAAAGACAGAAAACATAAGAACTATAATTTTTTATATCAACACGAATTATATGTCAATTTCTGATTATGCCTACTCTTGTATTAGTTTGTCCAGACTCTTCCTAATGCTTCAGCGCTTTCCTGTTGAATCCAAAGGGCAATGTAAGAAGTTACTAGAGGTATTGTCCCATGATTTCAGTTCCAAGATGGGATGCTTACAGACTTCCAACATTTTTTTCTTAAATTATCTTTGTTCTAATTTTGCAGGTTGGCTATGTGACCACAATTTGCTTCTCGTGTTTCCTTATAAGATGCTTTATGGTAAACCTAGTGCTAAGCACAAGATTATAAAACATATACCCGTATATTTCCAGAGCCATATATGGTATTTAATTGGTGTGCTATTTCTATTTCACAGATATGCTTCAATGCATTCGACAAAGCCGCAGATCTTGATGTTTTGAATCATCCTATTCTGAACTTTCTGTATTATCTGGTAAGGGTTAATTTTAATGCTTTCGTCTCTGGAAAAAAACTATGTTAAACCATGTTCTCTTGGCTTATGATAACCTGTTATGTTTTCTTGTGCTTACAGTTGGTAGAGATTCTTCCTTCTTCTCTGGTCCTCTTCATTTTAAGGAAGTTGCCTCCAAAGCGCGGGATTACACAGTATCATCCTATTCGCTAAGGCAATAGGTGGTGTCGAGTCAGAACCAAGAGCCTATGGATGAGTTGTTGGGGGGAACTTATCAACAACAAAAATGTACAACGGAACCAGGGAAACAATATTTTCTAGTTCAGTGATATTGCAAAGCTAAACTGTACAAGTTCCAAACAAGGTTTTGTTTGTTTTAGAAAAATGTTGTAGATTTAAAAAGAAAAAAGAAAAAATGAAGGAAACAAAAAAAAAAAAAATTCCTTGCAAAGGATTGTAAAATATTTTATGAATACTTAATTAGTGTGATGGTTGTGAGTTTTATAAATTTTACTTCTTGGCAATATTGTTTTACGGATTTTAGCCTTATGAAAAATTGCCATGAGCATCTAACATCTGCATTACTACTGGATTAAATTAAACCTCATAGTTAATATTCATGGGTTGGAATTCTACCAAATCTGCATGTTTGAATTGTATGAGAACTGTGACCAAATGATTGTTACAGACTTGTAGCTGCTTAAACAATCTTAAAGCATATTCAAACGACCGAAGGAGTATTTTTGCACTACACTTCGGTTTTTTCCATGAAACTTTTTTTGTCTGTATACCACAACTTTCAAAGGAGTTGAGAACTTCTAATAAATCTCCAAAATATTAAGGATTAATTCAACAACAAATCCTACAAAATATCCATCTCTTCTATCATCGTCTCTGACAACTGCATTAGAGACATTTAATCTTCCATGATCATCAATTGTGAACCATCGTTCTAAGTGGTAGAATCATCTCTTTGAGCGATCATCATTGTACAAGTATTACATCAGTAAATTTGGAGGCTTTAATCTACTTTAATCATCTATCAAAACTGCCAATAGTATTGTGGACTTATCTTAATTGCCATTAATAGTTGAGACTTTAGCTTTACTCTAATCAGAGATTACTCAAGGAAGAAGATGTGTATCAGTAAGATTCATAGAATATATATTATTCCTTCGTCGAATGCCTTAATGATATCAACTCAACTATGTGCTAGGTTCCATGAATAATAAGGGTAAAGGTATTATAGTCGTGGATGAAGATCTTGGGCAATCTTTAAGAACTACATTAAAAAATGTTGATTGCGGGATGGTTCCAACCATTTCCAAAGAGATAATTATCAAGAGCGGAACGTCGACAACAACAAAATCTTCAACACCAAGGAAATGTATATATCGATCAAATTATAAGGCCGCCAACGACAACTCACATTCTACTTGCGGACGTCATACCTCATAACACTTTGGTGACTAATGTAGCTCAAGTTCAAATCAATGCAGATTTTCAATTAGCACAAGAACTTCATACCCAGGTATATATACAAACCTCTTATTGTCCTTTGATTGGCATTCTTCATCTAAATTAAAACAAATATGCAGAAACTAATTAACTTCAACCAAATATGTACCAGGTCCAACTCGGGCATGTTGCCCGAAGAACAACTCGGGGAAGACATCACTTACTCAATGCATTATGACAAAATTCAAATCAAGCCATTAATATTGGACAACATCCGCAAAATAAAAAAGGGCTATCCCCACTTCAATTTCAAAATGCCTTCCAAGTTCAACTTTTCTAGACTACTCTAAAAAACAAGGTCCTCATAAAAAAAAATAAGCGCACAACCATCGTCACCCACACTATAATTTTTGAAACCCCTTTCAAGTTCAACATTTGCATACTATTGCTGAAAAACAAGGTCCTCAAATCAAAATGGCGGTGTCAGGCAAAAATAACCACCTGTTCCCGCAATGGAGTTACAAAACTCCTAGAAAACGTTCTTCACGACCAAAGCGTTTCTTGTTGTTGCCATTTAATGATACAAGATCAAGGCTTCTGTGTCCTTCCGTAATGATTTCAACAACCCCGGTTGAAGAAAGAAATAACAGAAGGTCAGTTCGCAAAACACAGACGCCTCAACAACGTATAGCCGAGCAAGCTATAGATACAGTACTTAGAAGAAAGGCTCGCCAATCTCAAAATCCCATTAAGATAAAAATCTCAACTTGGGTTCAAAAGTTTCGTGCAAAGCGAACATAGAAAAACAATCATTCTGAGTTACCAATGAACGTTTTCAAAAATCTTGTTCAGAAATGGTTTGGTTGCTAAAATTGCAAATCGAAGTACACAGACATGAATGGATAATTGTGATTTGGTGTTCGTCAGATATACGGGCAAACAAATACCCACTAACATTATCCGCAGAAAATTTTATGGAACCCGGCTTAGTTCCAAATTGATTAACCAATTTGGAACAAATTCTTATTGCAAGGATTCACCCAATGATGCCAGTTTACCGTGACAATACGAGTATAGTGGTAACGTTATTAATTTCGCGCAAGATTTCAATGCCATATCTAAAGTGCTTCCGATCAAATCAAATGATCTCACTGTGATACTAATCATAAACAAAACTGGGAAGCATTTTTGTAAAGAATTCCGTGTAAGGTGTGAGTTTGTACATTGAGCATTTCTGTGGCTTCGGCAAAATAACCAATACTATCATGATATCATCATTGATAATCGATCGTTTGCACAACTTCCGATAGATGGAGTATCAGAAAACCTTCCACAATCATGTAAAAATGGAACTATGGAAGTGAAGAGTTAGATGAACATGTCAATGCACTCGACGATCATGAACTTGATATCCAGGTATATACAAAACTCTTATCTTATAGTTACAACAACAATTTCATCTCTCTTTAGTGTATCTTCTTCAAATAACTTGAACAAAATATGTGCCAGGAGGAGCTCGATGATCATGAAGGACCACCAAAGTTAGTTTTGGATAAAGTTCAGGTCGATGAATTTCTAAATAGTGGAACAATTGCAAGTACCATTCAAGGAAATCAAAGAGAGTGTATAGAAAGGGTTTTATAAGCTGTTGATGCTGATAGAACGATAGCCCACATGCCATTCACGAATGAAGTAATTGACGAATTTCATACTCCAGGTTACATAGCTATGGTCTTCCCCGTGTTATTCCCATATGGGAAAGCCGATCTTAGACAAGTTAGGCCAAGGAAAGTGAACCACCTTCAATACTTTAGGTGCTTAATGACCTAAGAAGATGGCCGTTTTGCTAAAGATACAAGATTCCGTTATTTTGCATGGAATTCCATATCAAGATGGAGTGCCCTTGGTTTAGGTGATGTCTACGTTAAAAAAAAAAATCCAGAGGATGAAGAACTATCTGTTCAAGACATTAGAGATATGTTATCCTCTGGTGACAAACAACTTGCTCAATGTATCTCCTATTTTGCAAATAGTATCCGTGGAACCCGAGCATATTGGTACTCCAAATTGAAGGAACTCACATCCATGGTTAAACAAATAGGTCCGCCAATCATCTTCTTCACTTTAAGCGCCGCAGATATGCATTGGTCTGAACTATTCAAGTCATCAGACCCTACAAGCCTTTTACAAAGCCTAAACCCAAAGAGAAGATGAAGCATAAGGTGCAATTAATCAATGACAATCCGATGGTAGTTGCATGGTTCTTCCAAAAAAGGAGTCGAACTATTCTTTGAAGATTTTCTAATTGAAGAGTTTTCAGTGGTGCACTTTGGGTATGGTTTTGAGTGGCAGAGTAGAGGTAGTGGACATGTCCATGGTTTTCTTTGGTTAAAGGATGCTCCAAACGTAACTACAATCACATCAAGCACTGCAGAGAGAGAAAAAGTAATAGAATACTTCGATAAATTAGTATTTACCCATAAGAGCACCCACAACAGCTAGGCACACCCTGACGTGGCGGGTGGATTTTAAAATCTACCATCTTTTCCACTCAAATCGACTCCCAGCAGCTAGGTGAATACCTGACGTGGCATACACAAAATTCACCCAAGGGTGGATTTTCCACCCTGTGGGTGGATATGGGGTGAATTTACGCCGCGCGGTTCTGAAGTACGCGTAGCCATTGCGCGTGGTTCAAAAGTGCGCATATACACTTCTCCCTTAAGATTATAACACATGTCCTCCCATCCAATGGCTCCCATTAAGCGCACTTCAGAACTGCGCGTAGACTCAACGTACAAGATTGAAACACGTGGACGGCTGAGATTGCAAGATTTTCAAACGGCTAGTTTTTGCCGCGTGGTTCAGAAGTGCGCGGCATAAGCCTGCATAAAAAATATCTTTGGTTCCCCATTATTTCACCTTAGTTTTTCCCTGATCAAACTTCTTCAACAAGATGCTCAACGGCTATAAACGGCTAATTTTTTTCTCTATTTATAACCCCATTCATCTTCTACTCTCTTCTACAATCAACTCATTCATCTTATATCTCAAAACTCAACTTTCTTTATTTCTTATCAATTGCGCCGAATCATGTCTGACGAACTCATTGCTGACCTACTCAGGCCTGACACATAACTCTCATCTTGGGTGTTATCGTCTTCATCATCGTCCAGTGACGAAGAGCTATTCCGACATTAAATTGAGTTGTTGCACGAGTATAGCAAGATTATGGTTGAGATGAGAGAAGCAAAAGAAAAAGAGCAAGAGACGACATCATCATAGAGGCGGGGAGGTAGTAAAATGGGACGGATTGACAAACGAAAAAGTCGTGAGCATAAATTGGGGGAGGATAGCCTTAACCGTGATTACTTCGGTGACAACCCAAGATTCAAAGGTATCTCATTTCGTCGTTGATTCCGTATGAGCGAAGGTGTGTATCAACGTATTTATGATCAAATACTTTCTTCAAACCCCTATTTTATTCAAAGAGAAAATGCTGTTAAGACTATGGGATTATCCTCGCACCAAAAGATAACGTGCGCACTTCGCATGTTATGTTACAGTACGAGCGCAAACGCCCAAGAAGAATACCTTCGGATTGGGGAGTCTACGGCTATTTTTTGCTTGAATTTTTTTTGTAAAACTATTATAACACAATTTAAAGCTCAATACCTTAGATCTCCCAATGAAGACAATGCATTATACTTGTTAGAAGTGAATGGATCGGGAGGCTTCCCGGGGATGTTAGGTAGTTTAGATTGTATGCATTGAAAATGGAAGAATTGTCATACCGGGTAGGCAGGAAAATATACCGGGTATAAGAAAATCTTGAATATGATTATTTCTATTCGAATACATTTGTCCCTGAACAATTATATTCGAATAGATTTAATCTTATTCGAATAGACACCGTAAGTAGGCTTTTTTTTGTATTCGAAGTACAGGGATTTAATCCAAAGTGATGGATTGTCTCGTGATGCGTACTTTGCTGATGACCTAATATAAAGTCTATAAATACAGAGTGTGTGTTAAAGACCTCTATATACAGGAGAAAAGAGTTAGAGAGAAAAAGGGAGAAATCTAGGGTTTAGCTCTGGAGAGGTTTCTTGGGTTTTATTTATAGGGTTTCTTGTTGGGGATTATCTGTAAAGAGTAGAGGCGAGGTTGGGATCTTTGGATCTTCTTATAAACTTTTGGTGATAATATATTCGTCGTGCTTGTCGGGGGTGGTTTTGATCCTGTTTAGGGTTTCCACCTAATTAAACCTTGTGTTGTATTTTTATTGCCTTTACTCGAATTCTCTTTGGTTAGAGTTAGTTCTTCGAGTTCTTATTAATCGCATTATGCTTCCGCATTACAATTTGCCCCCTCGGTTTCCTAACACCGGTTTGAGATGAATAATATGGATTTCCCGATTGAGGGTACGAGCCCGTATGCCCATTAAATTGAGGGTAATATATTTGGTTTGGGTAATAAGGGTAATATCCATGGGCTTGAGATTGAAATTGATTATCGTGTGGCGGGAATAGTTGGGGAACATGGTAATTCTGACCTTGGGAAGTGTTAGGCATTTGCGACGGATCAATTGTGCCGAATTGATGAGGAAATACTTTTCCTTATTGGTTCGTATTGGAGGATTGAGAGTAGTTTTGAGAATTAAATTGGGAGCTTGAGGAAGACATAGTGGTTTTGTTTGTAAGGTAAGGAGGGAGGAGAGTGTAGAAGATTAGAAAGGAGGAGAGTGTAGGAGATGAACCGCATTTATTGATGAAAAAACTAGCCGTTAACAAGTGTCAAAAAAAAATATAGCTGTTAATATTGTTGTTGAGTAACTTGTACAAAACTAGCCGTTAACAAGTGTCAAAAAAAAATATAGCTGTTAATATTGTTGTTGAGTAACTTGTACAACAAGTTTCCAAAAAAAAATATAGCCGTTAATATGGCCGTTGAGTAGTTTGTACAATAAGTTTCTAAAAAAAATATAACCGTTAATATGGCCGTTGAGTAACTTCTACAACAAGTTTCCAAAAAAAATATAACCGTTAATATGACAGTTGAGTAACTTGTCCAATAAGTTTCCAAAAAAATATAGCCGTTAATATGGCTGTTGAGTAACTTGTACAACAAGTTTCCAAATAAATGAAATATAACAGTTAATATGGCCGTTGAGTAACTTGTATAACAAGTTTCCATAAACAAAACTAACCGTTAATATGGTCGTTGAGTAACTTGTACAACAAGTTTCCAAAACATAAATCTTAAAAAATAAAGTAATATTAAAACTCTGAATAAAACATAGTTTAAACAATATTAATACACAACATAGTTTAAAAAAAAACATAAATAAAAGTTCTAAATAAAACATAACCTAACTGGGACGACCTCTCTTCGCTTGGCGGGCGCGTCTGCCACATGCGAGACTTTCGTCATAGGTACATTGTACAACCGGCTCTGTCTGGTAAGAAATTGAGATCTCAGCTAGTCTATCAGACGTCTCTTGGATGACCTCCTGTGCCTGGCTCAGCTCCCTCATTAACTCAATATTGCTGTCAGCTAGTTACCTCGAGTCTTCATATGCCGTATACCGTAATCCTTGGTTTTGATACCACAACTCATCCGTACTATACGTAGGTGGACACGGGTATGGTACCTGCATCACCGGGATCGGTATCCGTCTACGTTGATCGTTCCGTCCCGTCACATCCATGAACCATCCCATATCACGTGGATCTCCGGTCGCATGAACACCATAGTCTTATACCTGTGAAGACGTAGCTAAACTCGACGTAGGTGGCAAGTGTACATCGGGACTCACTAGATCACGCCCGACCGACCAAATATTTCCCGTCCTCTTTACTAAACTGCAATCGATCTTGGGATTTGGATGAACGAGATGCCAATATGTCATGTAATCTACGTCGGGAACAAGATAATCGCGACCATTGTAGAAGTCCACATCCTTCAGACTCTGATATAACTCTCGATCGTACCTTGAGAATTCTATAATCTCCTGAGGAGGGTAATAGGACACACTCTCAAGCCCAGTCATCTGACGCATACACCGGTCTCCTAAATACCAAAGCGTACCGTGGCCGTATGGGACTGACACCAATGTAACCCTATGAGTGCTCAGCGCTGAAGCAACTCTTACCTCTGGACGTGTCAATTGCCTAGTCCTGTGCCATGGTTGCCAATCTATATTGGCTCTGTCTTTCCATTATATCATATCTCTGATCACAGCAAAAGAGTGATGGATTTCAGACCCTATACTCGCTCTTTCATCTCTCCACCCAGAAATACGAGGATAAATATGGTTAAAGTTCTGTACCCTAACTAGATACATTCCAACCCGACAGTACCCGAAGAACCAGTACTCCAACACCGCATAGAATCCGGTGATCGATTTCTTCACCTTTCCTGGCCTCATAACTGAGACTTCATCAAGCCCCCGATACAAAGCCACCATAATCGGGCATACCCCAGTCAAAACTTGACGCACCAAAGCTATCGTAGTCTGTCAAGGCTGCTAGATAACCCGCCTGAAGGGATGTGAGACCATTTGAGAAGAAGAGATTACCCATCATATAGGCAATAAATGCCCGTGCATACACGATATCCGTTTCTGAGTCGTAATTGTGGAGACGTGGATTCAAAGGCTCTTGCCACTTTTTTAAATAGGAGAGAGTGATGTTACAGCCTGTGATTCCCGGGAACATATTTTTTGCTTCCTCTAACTTGGAGTACCTCTCGTCTTACGGGAGTTCGCGGCCCCTCCCAAAAGATATGCCCGTTAGCATGACGAAGTCTAACGGTGTGAAGCCCAGTTCCCTGCAAGGGAAGTGAAAAGTATGGGTGGAAGGCTACCACCGCTCCACAAGAGCATGAATGAGACGGTTATCCGAGTTTCCTGCATTAATCGAGCAAAAATCCGCAAAACCCATAACGTTGACCAACTTTTTCAATGTCGGGTACACGGTAATCCATCGGTACCACTTCAGTACCTTATCCAATGATCATCTACACTGTAATTCATCTCAGTTCTGACAAAAAACACACATTAACACATTAGAAGTTAATTCGGGCATTTCATCGAACATATTGCAATATACATTAATAACACATCAAATATACATAAAACTTACCGGTATTTCCTCCGATCCAACGGAAATATAGACCCAGCCATCCGGGAGGATATCTACTCGATTCAACTCATCGTACGATGGGGTGGGTTCGATGTCATCCGTCAATTGATCCGGCCAAACATTTGTTATATCGGCGTTCCCCCTTCGTTTTACTTCTGCGTTAGAGTTACGTGTAGTTTCGGAAGCATTTTTTCTCGGTCGCGAACTAGACTCTCCTGACATTTTAAAGTGATTAACGGAGGAAATGGGTTGGGTTGGGAAACTTGTGGAGTAAGGTTGGGTATGCCAAGCTTAATGCCTAAAGCCTAGGATATGCACTTGTTAATGTACTTGTAATGCCTAGGATATGCATGCACTTGTGGAGTAAGTTGTTCAAATACACTTGAAAGGAAATGCCAAAAATTAAGCCTAAAAGATGCAGGGAGAAGTCGCGCATTTTAGAACTACGCGGCATAAAAAAATCAAATGAATGACGTGTCTGATTCTTATTGGCCAATCTTGCCGCGCGGTTTAGAAGTGCGCTGGGACTTTGATGGCTCAGATTGAAAAACGTGGACTTATCTGGGATGTCCATTTCAAGCGCGCGGTTCAGATGTGCGCGTGGGAAATTCACCTTAGGTGGATTCACAACTGTTGTGGGGTGGATTGGATTCACCTTAAAATTCATCCAATCCACCCTGTGAACTGTTGTGGATGCTCTAAGAGCATCCACAACAGCTAGGTAGAAAATGACGTGGCAAGGAGGATTTCAAAATCCACCCTCTTCAAGCCAAATTCACCTCCCAACACCTAGGTGGATAATCCACGTGGCAACCCATTTTCTACCTTGAGGGTGGATTGATGCCGCGCAGTTCATAACTGCGCGTTGGGTAATGAACGCTCCAGATGGAGACACGTGGCCAGATCTTATGTTTTTGATTATGCCGCGCAATTTTGAACTGAGCGCTGATTGTGTTGAGAATCCGAGTTAGCTACTCTCTTCCTCTCGTCAAGAACGATTACGCGGAAACACCAATATAAGAGAATAAACAAGAATCAAGCAAGAACAATAAGACACACAAAAGTTCCAGAGGATGGAAGTGGAAAATCCTTTTAGATAAAAAACCACTCCCGAGCAATTCACTATGTAAATCAAACAGGTTACAATGATCTCTCAAAGCTTTCTCAAAGCTTAATGATGGAGTCTCTCAAACCTTAAAGTTTCTCTAAGATTAAACTCTCACAAGATGATTAATACAATAACCTAGCACCCCTTTATATAATAGAGGGTTTACACCAATATTAGAAACTTCTAATTTATGTGGGTACAGATCTCGAGGCAAACTCCTACGTCTCACAATCAAACTTCTAAACCGGAGGGAACTTCTAAAAACGATAAACGCCAATCTCGTTCGAACAAGTCACAAAGTCGTTCGAACGAATCTAACCAGTTTCCAGTCTTGACAAAACATAGCTTCGAGTTCATACCTTAACAGATTGTTCCCTACAGTTCTGAACTGCGGGGAGTGATATTCATCTTGTTTTCGATTCAACTGCTGTGAGGTGGATTGAATTTACCCTAATTTTGGGCAAATCCACCCATCCTACTGTTGTGGATGCTCTAACCCAAATCCTGGAGGAACAAGTTCTGAACAAGGTCACCTTGTTCGAGAAAAGTTAAACTTTGTGCTAACTTGGATATGGACGATGATGATTATACAAGTTTGATAAATTTTGTAATGAAGCACTCAAATGCAGAACTTATTGTATGCGTTACTGCATATACATAACATAAGACAACAAAAAAGATGGCATGTCGATTTAGACACCCATTTGATGTACTTGGACAATTAGAAATTGTGAAGGAGCCAACAAATAGTAAAATGCATCGATTCTTGGGAAAAAGAAATGACCCATTGGTGAATTTGCACAATCGAAAAGTATTACAATTATAGCTGGGGAACATTGATTGGTCCCCTATTCATTAAACACAAGCAGTTGTTAATTACATTGGTAAATATGCGGCAAAGTCAGAAGCAATCTGGAAGTCCTTCACCGATACACTACATGATATAGTTGAGGATGTCCGTCGGTCGTGTCAAAGTGCCAGATCAGCAATACAACGATTAGCTATGAAATTAGTTTCTGTAAGAGACATTTCTACTCAAGAAGTTTGTCACCTATTAATGGGATACCCTCTGTCACGGCCATCCAGGAAAATGATGCTCCTAAATCTAAGCGAGAAAAGTATGTTGTCGACAACAGTAAGAAGAGTTAGACATGAAGATGATGAAGAAACTAGTGGAGGTGACTCGAGCTTCGTAGGCAAATACTTTATTCGACCCATGGAATTGGATGGCATTTGTCTACTTGAGTTTGCTAAGAACTACTATTATAAAGGCAATAAATTGGTGCATCCACGAGTTAACATAATTGTTCACATCGTCCCAGATATTGATGCCGACAAAGTACAGACAGAAGAACAAAGGGAAAACTATTGTCGTATACATGTACTGTTTTACTATCATTACCATAGTATCGATGAAGCAAAAGGAGATTGTGTTACTTGGGCTAGTAGCTATAATGAACTTAGGTTTGCAACAAGTCCTTTGGTTCCTCTTCCTGAACCGGTCGAAGATGAATTCGAAGATGATAGCGATCACGAATTTTCAACATGAAGAATGGATGATGGCAGCAGCTATGGGTCCATCATTTATTCCAGGTGAGGAAGTTGAGATGGGTTTTAGAGACTTCGATATTTCACACAAATGGGAAGAAGGTTCAAAGTTGTACCCAAATATAGAGTTTGAAAGAAAACTTGTACATAATATTTTACATATTGATCAAGAGCACATTGATGTACTACCAAACATCCTGTTGGCAGTAACATTATATGAATTATCTATTGATCAAAGAGTTGCTCATGATTTAGTTCAAAGTGCTGTTAAATCTGGAAGAAACATTCAAATGGTTGTTTGCGGTGGAGCAGGAACATGAAAGTCTACTTTAATTAATGTAGTTGTTCGTTCTACAATTGAAGAGTTCAAAAACAAAAATTGTGTTCGAATAATGGCCCCAATAGGAGTTGCTGCATTCAATGTTGGAGGTTCTACTATTCACCACGACCTTGCAATCTCAACTGAGAGAAACACTTCTCGCCAATATAAGGCTATTACTGGTGATCAGTGCAGTAAAATGCAATATGAGTTTTAAGATACAAAACTCATCATCATTGACGAGCATAGTATGCTTGGTAGATCAATGCTTGCTAACGTGGACTTTTGTTGTCGTGATATATTTTCCAATGCTGAGCCTATTCGGGGTGTATCAATCATGTTGGTTGGTGATATGCGTCAATGGCCTCTTGTTTGTAACAGTCCTTTATATGCAAAAAATGGGAACTGTTAAGAATACGGCTCAAAAACTGTTGAAGTCGTTTAAACGAATGGGAAGTCGTTCGAATAAGTGGAGCGCTTGGGCCAAAATTCCAGGGGATTGTTATGGTCGTTCGAACGAGCTCATGACTCATTCGAACGACTTTAGCTCTGTTTGATTGTTTCTAAATTCGTTTTGATGGAATTTGATCCAAAACGATAGATTATCTCGTGATGCGTATTTCGAAGATGACCTAATGGAAAATCTATAAATAGAGAGTGTATGTTAAAGGCCTCTGTACAGAAGAAAATAGTTAGAGAGAGAAAAGAGAAAAATCTAGGGTTTAGCTCTGGAGATGTTTATTGGGTTTTCTTTCTAGAGCTTCTTGCTGGGATTATCTGTAAAGTAGATGCGAGGTTTGAGTGATCTCTGTAACTTCTTGTAACCCTTAGTGATAATATATTGTAGAGATGTAGCCTCTGTAGTAGACCTTGTAAAGAGTTGGTCTTTACAAGGAAGAAAGTGGATTGTGCTGTTCTCTTGGAATTTGATGGTGAGAGGGGAAGTACCTCTTGGTTGCTAAGAAGAGAAATCAAGGTAGAGAGAAGATAGAAGGGTTTCAAGAAGAAGGTATGCAACATGGTCTTTGTTGAGGTAATCATCGATGTTCTTGATGGATATCTTATGTTTCTTTTATCTCTTGTAAATCTATGTGAGGATTATTACGAGATTATGGATTTCTATGTTTGTTGGAATCCCTTGAGTGATTGTAATTGAACTTGGATACATAGTAAATTTCTAGCTTGGTGGGGGGGGAGTAACCTTAGGGTGAACCTACGGTAAATATTATGTTTTGGATGCATATTAATCGTTTCTAGTTTTATAATTGATTATTCGTATGCCATGAGGATAACGGAGAAAACCAAATTGCGCAGGGGTGATGTATTCCACGTTTCAGCCCCAACATTTGGTATCAGAGCGAGGTTAAGAACTTGGGATTATAGTTCTTGAAGATTCTTGGGTTCGACGGTTAAGTCGAATAGTTAAATTTTTCAAGATGGATTTGGTTTCGATTATTTTGGCTACATAATTTTCTCAAGCGGTGGAGTTTGGGAAGAAGAGATTTAGATGAAATCAGTTTTGTACACAAGCATGGCAACATGGTTTATGTTGTGAGAAAGGGTTGAACATGGTTCTTTGTTCAAAGTGGAGTGGTTCCGGCAAAAGCTTCAAAAGTTCGGTACGGGGGGATGGTTTTTCTCTAGGACTGATGTTCGTTAAATTTAGTAATCGTGGTGGCACCTCAAGTTATTCACCATGGTTGATTACCAAATTGGCGGGTCATAATTTTATGAATCATGGTCGCAAGTTATAGTTCGTGTGGTGACAAAGTGTATCGATGTCCGGAGACTCGAGGTTTGTTCGACATGGCGGGGTTACTGTGTAGTGTTTAATTTTTTCATTTCTAGATTAAACAACACTGGTTCTAATTTTGCTGGTATAAGCAAAATTATGTCATTTCATTGGTATGATGAAATTACTGTTTCAGAGGCTCTTTTATGTGATGGAGTTCAGGGGTGGACTTGATGGTGCTTATGGAGATGTGTTTAATGCAGAAGTTAGAGCGGTATAGTTTCATGGCTGCAGGTGAAGCAAGCTCGGAAGTATGGTTTATCGCTGAGAGAAAAGAAGCTCATGGATGTTCATCGATTTTGACGAAGGTATCCGATTTTGGATACAAAAATGTTTTGATCGTGGGTAGCGGATACGAAGTAAATAAGTTCAACGGTTTTTTTTGTTGATGGGTTTGTTCGCGCTATGGATGGTCAATGAATTAAAGTTTTTCGCCGAGGTGGAGATTGTTAGGAATACGGCTCAAAAACTGTTGAAGTCGTTCAAACGAGTGGAGTGCTTGGGCCAAAATTCCAGGGGATTGTTATGGTTGTTCGAATGACCTCATGACTCGTTCGAGCGACTTTGGCTCTGTTTGATTGTTTTTAAATTCGTTTTGAAGGGGATTTGATCCAAAGCGATGGATTATCTCGTGATGCGTATTTCAGAGATGACCTAATGGAAAACCTATAAATAGAGAGTGTATGTTAAAGGCCTCTGTACAGGAGAAAAGAGTTATAGAGAAAAAATGGAGAAATCTAGGGTTTAGCTCTGGAGAGGTTTCTTGAGTTTTCTTAGGGTAGAGGTGAGGTTTGAGTGATCTCTGTAACTTCTTGT
The DNA here is from genome assembly GCA_014058105.1 of Kingdonia uniflora. Lineage (NCBI taxonomy): Eukaryota > Viridiplantae > Streptophyta > Magnoliopsida > Ranunculales > Circaeasteraceae > Kingdonia > Kingdonia uniflora. Next base: position 1,468,485 of record JACGCM010000252.1, read on the forward strand.
AACCCTTAGTGATAATATATTATAGAGATGTAGCATCTGTAGTAGACCTTGTAAAGAGTTGGTCTTTACAAGGAAGAAGGTGAAGTGTGTTGTTCTCTTGGAATTTGATGGTGAGAGGGGAAGTACCTCTTGGTTGCTAAGAAGAGAAATCAAGGTAGAGAGAAGATATGAGGGTTTCAAGAAGAAGGTATGCAACATGGTCTTTGTTGAGATAATCTTCGATGTTATCGATGGATCTCTTATGTTTCTTTTATCTCTTGTAAATCTATGTGAGGATTATTACGAGATTAAGGATTTCCATATTTGTTGGAATCCCTTGAGTGATTGTAATTGAACTTGGATACATAGTGGATTTCTAGCTTGGTGGGGGGGGGGGGGGGGGGAGTAGCCTTAGGGTGAACCTCCGGTAGATATTGTGTTTTGAATGCATGTTAATCGTTTCTAGTTTCTTGATTGATTATTCGTATGCCATGAGGATAACGGAGAAAACCAAATTGCGCAGGGGCGATGTATTCCGCGTTTCAGCCCCAACAGGAACCTCATGCAACAAAATGGCAGTATAGCTTATCTTAGTTTTGATAATTGCATCCGATTATCACATATTTTTTGTCAATCAGGCGAAGATCAAGCAACTTTTAGAGATGCCCTTGGAAGACTAAGTGAAGGAGAACGCTCTATGGATGGATGAATGGTATCTATTTAAAACAAGGGATTATTCAATGTTCTAATTTTACAATTTTTTTCTTTCAAGAACGCACTTCGTTTGCTCTCTACAAAGCAGGGCGCGAGCGATTATAGCCGAAATAGATTGGTTGAACTTGGGAAGCCTATCGCACGAATACCATCAAAAAATAATTATGAGACAACATCTTTATACAAAATCAGATGTTGTGAAGGGGTTGGAAAAAGTTATTTACTTATATATGGGCCCATGTCATACTTCGATCAAATCTAGCAACAAAATACAGACTTGTACGTCAACGGTGCAGTGGGTAATATTATTGATATGGTTTACACGTGTGGCTGTAAATTACTGGATGACATCCCTCTAGTAGTTATGGTAGATTTTGACAAGTATAGTGGGCCAAAATTCCGTGATGGGAATAGTTTCAATTCCCCCACAAACAGTCAATTGGAAAACGTCATCTAGAACATTGTGTCAACAAAGTCAAATACCACTTTTTTTGTGTTGGGAAATAACAATACATAAAAGTCCAAGACTTACCCTTGATCAGGCTATCGTAGATATCGGTGATAGAAAAAGCTTGGCTTTTAACATTTGTGGCTTTATCAAGAACAAGGAAATTGACTGACTTTGCATTCTACCCAATGTTCACATTTGAAAGGTTACAAAAGATTGGTATGTGTTCAGGTATAAAGCAAAGGCTTCTGGAAGAACAACGTTTGAGCGTCATGGCAATGCAAAATAAGCAACAAGGGCCCAAAATAAGGGTAAGTGTTTCTTATTCATATGGCTTTTCATGTATTTACAATCTTTCATGATTTATTTGTTTTTACAAATTATACTCACAAATTGTTAAATAAAGCAAGGTGTTTTTTTAATTAAAGAGATTGGGAGAAGTACAACATATTGAAATGGACTAGTGTGAAATCTTCAAGACATGTTTCATCAAGATTTGTGCTTGGAAATTTCATTAGGTAGAAGTTTGACACTAGGTAATCATCTTGGATTTTTCATAACTAAGTCATTTTTTATTTAACCATATAATTAGTGAGAATAACTTCTTCATATGGATAGTAGATTACACTTGTTGGGCAGACTTATTAACCTTTTGGCACTCTCTTTGGCGAGTTAAAGCTTCTTCTGTTAGGAATCAGGTTAGCTAATCTCAATCCCTCGCCCCAAAAATGATAAACGAAAACGCCAATAAGAAATTATACGAAAGCAAGAACATAATAATTTACCCGGAGGAGGGAAGTGGAAAACCTTTGCGGATAAAAAACCACTCTCCGAATAATCTACTATGATAATCAAACATGTTACAACGATCTCTCCAAGTTTCTTAAGCTTTAATGAAGTCTCTCAAATTCTAGGTCTATCTAGAATTAAACTCACCGGGGAATGATGGGCTAACATAATAACCTAAGTCTTCTTTATATACTAGAGGACTAAATACAGGTGGAGCGGATCTCGAGGCAAAACTTGACATCTCAGAAGAGTTCACAAAGGCAACCTAGCATAATCTCGTTCAAACGAAATACAAAGTCGTTCGAATGACTTTAACGATTAAGGTTCCAGCCATAGAAAATATACAGGTCTTTCAAACAAAATCTCATCTCGTTCGAACGACTTCTTCGGTCTTTGAATGTGAAACGTAACATTTGACAATCTCGTTTGAACGAGCTCCATTCTCGTTCGAACGAGCGAACACTTCGACCTCATTTGAATTCCTCTTCTACAATTCGAACAAAACCAGCTCGAGTCTTCAGATAACATAACTAGTTCGAACTCCATGTAACTTAACCAGTTCAAATCTTCAGGATACTTAACCAGCTCAAACTTCTATCGATCTTAACCAGTTCGAATCTGAACATTTAAAATCTCATTTTCAGTCCGTTTCAATCCATCTTCAATCCTTAAACTGAAATAACTCGAACTAAAATGACCTCGAAAGATTCAAGTTCATACCTTAACATCTTTGTGATGTGCCTATATTAGAGAAAAGAAGGTATTAACTACCTCTACATGTATATCTAATCAAATAAAGATTGTAATTCTAAACTTTTAATTCCAGCAAATCTTCAAAATTAGATGCATGAAATCTAAAACATAGTTAGAGATTATGGCATTAGCTATATGTTACTATGTCTTATAACATTTTTGTTATGGTTTAAATTAGGAGGGAAAGAGAAGGTGATGACCTGGTTATGATCATCTGAATGAACATCGGTTATAATGGGTTTGCATATGTGTGAAGTTGAATATGATCCTTGTAGCCTTTCCATCATTGAAGACACATCACTGTATGAATTAACCGTTTTAGCTTCTTCTTATATAATTTATGAAACCATATGTTTCTCGAAATGAAGATTCAATGTATATGTGGCCTATGTATATGGATGTTTCTAATCTAAATCTTTTATTGTACTCGGATGAGTGGTAAAAAATGTGGGTTTTTCTTTTTTTAAGCTAATCAATTTATGATGAATGGGTTTTGTGAAATTGTTGTACTTGTTGAGATATGATGAATCTAGAGTAATATAATACTAAAGCATGAACAAGAGAAAAAGAGAGAAAAAGATTTATTGATTATCATAACCGTGTTCTTTGTACATAGTACAGTAATATATATAGACAACCCATAATGATTCTCTATTCTACTCTAACTCTCCCCATAACCCTATTGGGCTTATGGGTTTGCTAGGAGTTTGTATAGGATACCCTAACCCTGTTGGGTTTCTAGCTTGGGCTTGGACCCAACTCTTGACATTCCCCCTTGGGGTGCTCCATACTAGGATGACTTACCTCATTAAAACCCCTGCCTAGCAAAATCCCTTGGGCAAAAAGTTGTGCAGGAAAATAGTACAATCATATGCCCTGTATTGGTTGTGGACGCGTATACGTTGCCTCATCAAAATCTTCAACCAGTAAAACCTCCTCGGATAAAAATGCACTATCAGGAAAAAGAGTACAACACACATATGTCCACGTTAGGCTGAGACTACTCCCCCTGACGTCGATCTCCCTGAGATCTATCTCCCTGAGATAATAAATCTTGTAAACTTCGCATGCCGATTCCATGAACTAATCTCTTGAACGTAGGATATACAAGAGCCTTCGTGAATAGATCGGCCAGGTTATCTTCTGAATGGACTTGAACAGCGTCGATCTCATTCGTCTTCTGCAACTCGTGTATGTGGAAGACTTTTAGTGAAATATGTTTCATTTTGCCACCTTTAATAAATCTGCCCTTGACTTGAACGATACAAGTTGAGTTGTCTTCATAAAGTGTCATCGGTTTATCTTGGATATAATTTAGACCGCAACTCCCGTTGATGTGGTTGATCATAGACTGTAACCAAAAACATTCTCTGTCGGCTTTATGTAATTCAAGAATCTCTGCGTGGTTCGAGGATATAGCAACCATCGCCTGTTTCACTAATCTCCATAAAATTGCAGTATCTTCTTACAAGAATACATAACCCGATTGTGATCGGCCTTTATGTGGATCTGAAAAATATCCTGCATCGCCGTATCTTATAATTTCCCGTTTATCAAGTTGTGGATAGAACAGGCCCTAGCCTTTCGTGCCGATGAGATATCTCAGAATGTGCTTGATCCCATTCCAGTGCCTTTGGGTAGGAACTGAACTATGGCAAGCCAAACAGTTTACTGCGAATGAGTCATTGGGTTTAGTATACCCAAATAACTATAGCAAAACACCTCCTAGCTATGGCACCACGGCCCTAGGAGTGTCTCCCCCCATTAGGATAGTGAAAAATGTCATTGTCCACACCCAAGTGCTGGACGCGCAATAAACGACTTATCATCATGTGTTGCATCCATATCGAAGTCTTAGATAGCTCTTTCGATATATATTGCTTGGTGTACGAGTGCCACTATCAAGATGTTCGATCTGTAAATCGAGACACTCTTGATTTCCCAAGGTCTTGTATTTCAAATTTATTCCGAAGGTATTCGGCGGCTCTCACGATCTCCCCCGGAGGTCTAATAATTTCAAAATCATTTAGTACACTATTATGATGATACTGAAGCTAATTTATGTATAAGAATGCATAGACATATAATGATATTTGCAAAGTCCTTGACCTTCAAATACTCAGTCAACTATGTCACATGGGCCCATTGCTTCAAGTCAACAATAATTTTTCCAGTTTTATTACGTACACACATCGTGTTTCGGGCTTAGTTGCTTCCAGAATCTTATACCTTCTCAGGTAGCTTCATGTATATATTCGTATCTAGTTTCCCATATAGATACACGGTATTTACTTCAGACGCATGTCTAGCTTGTCCTCGACAACTTGACAGACTGATAAGTACTGAAACGTTATATCGTCCATAACCGGGTAATAGGTCACACTGCAATCAATACCAGATCTCTTAAAGATTTCCTGGGCAACTAGTCTTGCCTTGACCATATTATCTCTATCAGTTAATTGTGTTTTTGTATCTTTCCAATTTATAACCGATAGGCTCAATGGTATCACTTCGCATTATACGCAAGCTGAGCTCCGCTTTGATTCCAGATGCCCACTTTGGCCAATGTATAACAACACACAGTTATTTATAACAAGTGGCTCTGAATCCTCATCCTTGATGGTTTTTTTTTATCTCAAAGAGGGCTGAAACACAATTGTAGCTTTAACTTAGTTGTCACCTCACCGCTAAATATATTCGAAAATTGTGCAATTTTTAGCGTACGAAGCAGGGTTTTAATGTAGAGGACTTCCATTTGTTTGCGTTCCTGAAACGTTATTTGTTCAGGCCGGACATCATGTTTATGAAGTTCAAGTTTTTTTCGATTTCAATGTTATTGGAAGCTTTACCGATATAGTAACCATGCAATTTTTACTATTATAAAAAATATGGATGCAAATGTAAGGCTAGGCAAATTGAATGTGCGTCTTCTTGATTCTAGAGAGACTACACTTGCTGATATTTATAGTGAGAAAAGTACAACCCATGATCTAAGAATCCCATGATCTAGTAGACATGATCTAACACTTACCCCTACCTAGACAATGATTACATGATTTACATAGTGGTGTCAGTTACAAACCAAACTCCTAATCTAATCTATAGCTAATGATGGAGAAGTGGATGATGCCTTTACAATGGAAGTTTCCTAGTTCCTAAAAACTCTCAAAGTAAATCCTAACTTAAAAATCAGAGTAAAATATTGTGACATGCACCATACTAATAAAAAAGACAAGATGCCTCACTACCTCAGTGTGCCAAACTGCCAATATATTACACAGAGCACTAAGATGTCAATTTAAAAGATCGTACCAGACTGCTTCAAATCTTCATTGCTAATAGACAGTGATGCATATACGAACATACTTTTATTCACTTCAAAACTTGATCTTGAAGACTTTCAGTTTCAAAGATGGCTCCGCTGAAAAATAGATAAGATCACAAAAAAGTTTAATTAGACTGCGTCCACTTGAAAAGTACCAAAACGTCACCTTATAATCCAAGTGGAGAGATTTTCCTACTGCGAAGAGTAAACTCATAGTTATTAAACTTGAAATGTGCCATAGTAAATTTACCATTGGGATCTTGGCCCAGTGGTGGTTGTACCTCTCCACCTATAGAAAGCTCCTGGGTTTGAAACCTCTTGAAAACTCAGGGTTACGAATGATCCCTATATAAAACAGGTTTGCCTTGCAAAAATAAAAAATAAAAAATATGGGACTAAACCATTGGTGCAACCATCACCGTTATTGGGTTAGGCGCCTTTGCAATACCCGCTTAGCCGGAGTATTACACTAACTATCCATTCTTTGCATAGGAAGGTCATTAGTCATGCACCCATGGTTTTGAATTTGCAGTTGGATCTTCAAACCACATACACACAGTTCTGATTCTTAGTTCATTCAAGAGCTTAGCAGGTGAAAAGCGTCACCTCTATAATTTCCAAAGTCATGACATAACACAAACTTCAAATTTCCATTCTTCCTTTGTGCATCCATTAAAGTTTCTGCTCTGATTTTCCATCCAAACTATGTGAAACACAAACTTTTCTCAAGAAGCTTTAATTAAGTTGCATTATTTTACAGCTTAATCTCTTAAATAAACGACACGCATACAATCAGATAACTTGTAGAATGAAAACAAATCACAAGACAAGGATTGGATAAACACATGACTGCAAGATAGCTCTCCTCAAAATAATCATACAATCCACCGATATCAAATGCAGAATAGTAAGGTATTTCACCTTTCACCTATGATCCACCAAACAATGCTCCTAGTAGAAAATAGAAAGTTTAAATCGAACTAGAAATGTACACACAAAAAACTACTGAATAAAACTTTATAAATCACAAAGTGATTCAAACTTAAACTCCAAAAGGTTGCACATCTAGAATTCATGAAGAGAACATACAACTAAATGACTCAAAAAAAAAACACAAAAAATAGAACATCAGTTTCTACATAGCTTTCGCTTCCAAGTCTTGTTAGGAATACGGCTCAAAAACTGGGAAAGTCGTTCGAACGAGTGGGGAAGTTGTTTCAACAACAGAGTTTCCGTTGAAGTCGTTCGAACGAAAATAGTTCTTGAGCCAAAATTTCAGAGGATTGTCTAATGGTTGTTCGAACGACCTCATGACTCGTTCGAACGACTTTGGCTCTGTTTGTTTGTTTCCAAGTTCGTTTTGAAGATGATTTGATCCAAAGCGATGGATTATCTCGTGATGTGTATTTTAGAGATGACCTAATGAAAAGCCTATAAATAGAGAGTGTATGTTAAAGACCTCTGTAGAAATAGGATAAATCTATGGTTTAGCTCTGGAGAGGTTTCTTGGGTTTTTTTTAGGGTTTCCTGCTGAGATTATCTGTAAGAGTAGAGGTGAGGTTTGAGTGATCTCTGAAACTTCTTGTAACCCTTAGTGTAATAATAAATTCGTCGTCCTTGTCGGGGTGATTTTGATCCTGTTTAAGGTTTCCACCTAATTAAATCTTGTGTGTGTGATTTATTGCTTTGGATTGAATTATTTGTGGTTAGTTTATAGATATTTGGTTTTTGCTAAATCGTATTGTGCTTCCGCGTTACGATTTGCCCCCTCGGTTTCCCAACAAGTCTTTCCTCTTTACAGATGGATAAGCCACTATAGAAAAGAAACAAATTATGGCGGGATTGCAGTAGAATCGAGCTCCCAAAATCATGCTTCTTAATGCGAAATGCAACATAGGCTTTTGCAAATCCCATTAAATTCCTCCAAAAACTTTGGTTTCTTAGCAATGTCACCCTTAAGTTGAAACGTCGAGTTATGTCTGCCGGATCATAATCTAAATCGGAATCAGAGCCATATAATAACCTTGATATTGCGTTGGAGGAATTGAATCGGTAAGAGAAACTACTTCAATGTGAACATAACGACGTGGCATGACATATTCATCATAAGTAGCCCAAATTTGACCCTTCACAAAAACACTTTCCTTTCACTCCAAGTCAAAATCATGAAATTCCTTAAGAATAGAAGGGCTGGGACATACTTGAAGCTCGACAATTTTTGGGATATGTTCCGAATCCCCTGACCCTTCGATTCTCTTAAGTTGGAACTCAGAGTAGTACAATTCTTTGAGTCTTTGAAAGAAAACCTCGCCTCTCTCAGCTGATAAACGCTCTTACATCGACATAAAATCAATGTTGGAAACAATTTCACACTATATATATTTTATTTCCCGAAAATGCCATATCATTTAGCGTGTTTATAGTAAAGGCCAAATCAATTGGTAAGTTTGAATAAAATTGATTTTTCCGGAAATGCTAAATCATTTGGCATATTTATATTAAAAATCCAAATTATTTGGCAAGTTTGAACAAAATGAATTTTCCTGGAAAGGCCATATTATTTGGCGTGTTTACATTAAAAGCCAAATCATTCGGCCCTTTTAAATTAAATATTTTTTCCCAGAAATGCAATATAATTTGGCATGTTTAAACTAAAACGCCAAATTATTCAGCAGTTTGAATAAAATGAATTTTCCTGGAAATGCCATATCATTTGGCATGTTTATATTAAAAGCTAAATCATTCGGCTATTTTAAATTAAATATTTTTTTTTAGAGATGCCATATAATTTAGCATGTTTACACTAAAAAGCCAAATTACTCGGCAAGTTTGTCTAAATAGAATTTTCCAGAAAATGCCATATCATTTGGCGTGCTTATATTAAAAGCCATATCATTCAGCTATTTTAAATTATTTTTTTTTCTCCAGAAATGCCATATAATTTGGCATGTTTACTTTAAAAGGCCAAATTATTCGGCACGTTTCAATAAAATGAATTTTCCTAGAAATGCCATATCATTTCGCATATTTAGATTAAATAGCCAAATTATTCGGCAAGTTTTAATAAAATGAATTTTCCCGGAAATGCCATATCATTTGGCGTGTTTACATTAAAAGCCAAATCATTCGGACTTTTTAAATTAAATATTTTTTTTTCCAGAAATGTCATATAATTTGGCATGTTTACACTAAAAAGCCAAATTATTCGGCAAGTTTGTCTAAAAAGAATTTTCCAGAAAATGCCATATCATTTGCATGTTTATATTAAAAGCCAAATCATTCGGCTATTTTAAATTAAATATTTTTCCAGAAAGGCCATATATTTTGGCATGTTTACATTAAAAAGCAAATTATTCGGCAAATTTTAATAAAATGAATTTTCCCGGAAATGCCATATCATTTGGCGTGTTTACATTAAAAGTCAAATCATTCAGCCATTTTAAATTAAATATTTTTTCCAAAAATGCCATATAATTTGGCATGTTTAAGCTAAAACGCCAAATTATTTAGCAGTTTGAATAAAATGAATTTTCCTGGATATGTCATATCATTTGGCATGTTTATATTAAAAGCTAAATCATTCGGCTATTTTAAATTAAATATTTTTTCCCAGAAATGCCATATAATTTGCCTTGTTTGCACTAAAAAGCCAAATTATTCGGCAAGTTTTTCTAAAAAGAATTTCCCAGAAAATGCCATTTCATTTGGCGTGTTTATATTAAAAGCCATATCATTCGGCTAGTTTAAGTTAGTTTTTTTTTTCTTTAGAAATGCCATATCATTTGTCATGTTTACATTAGAAAGCCAAATTAATCGGCAAGTTTGTCTAAAAAGAATTTCCCCGAAAATGCCATATCATTTGGCGTGTTTACATTAAAAGCCAAATCATTCGATTATTTTAAATTAATTATTATTTTTCCATAAATGCCATATAATTTGGTATGTTTATATTAAAGAGCCAAATTATTCGGCATGTTTGAATAAAATGGATTTTCCGGGAAATGCCAAATCATTTGGCATATTTAAGATAAAAAGTAAAAATTATTCGGCTAGTTTGAATAAAATGGATTTTTACGGAAATGTCATATCATTTGGCGTATTTAGACTAAAATGCCAAATTATTCTGCAAGTTTGAATAAAATGGATTTTCCCGGAAATGCCAAATTATTTGGCACAGTTAGATTAAAACGTTAAATTATTGGGCAAGTTTGAATAAAATGATTTTTTAATGAAATGCTATCTCATTTGGCGTGTTTATATTTAAAGCCAAATCAATCAGCAAGTTATAATAAAATGGATTCTCCTGGAAATGCCATATCATTTGGCATATTTAGATTAAAAAGCCAAATAATTCGGCAAGTTTGAATAAAATAAATTTTCCCGGAAATGCCATATCATTTGGTGTGTTATATTAAAAACCAAATCCCATATAATTTGGCTTGTTTACACTAAAAAAACAAATTATTCAGCAAGTTTCAATAAAATCAATTTTCCCGAAAATGCCATATCATTTAGCATATTTAGATTAAAAGACCAAATTATTCGTCAAGTTTGAATAAAATGGATTTTCCTAGAAATGCCACATCATTTGGCGTGTTTATATTAAAAGCGAAATCATTCGGCTATTTATAATTATATGGATTTTATCGGAAATGACATATGATTTGGCCTATTTAGAATAAAAAGTCAAATTATTCGGCAAGTTTTAATATCCCGGTAATGCCAAATTATTCGGCTGGCTTGAATTAAAGTAATTTCCCCCAAATAATTTACTTTTTTGGCTTAATAGCCAAACCTTTGGGCAAGTTTTACTTAAAGTGCTTTTTCGGGCCTTCAATAAAAAAAAACTATCCGAAACATACCAATTAGCAGAATAGTTTGCTTTTTTCGATGGTTTCTTTTTGGCCATAAGAATGGATTTGATTCAATTTATTCCAAATGGTCATTGATAGGGTTTCTCGTCATAGTTTTGTCCTTCTTGTTTACACATACATATTGGCAACGGCAGCAAGAAGAGATATACCATGAGGATTATCGTGCAATTGTCTTTAAATTTACGTTTTACACCAAGTAAATACAAACTTTCCAAGATGTTGCCGCACTATGGCATGAATATGATGACAGTCGTTCGGTGGGACTTCTGTTTACAGAATATGAAGAGTTTAGCCTACTCGACCCTAATTAGAAAGATGCGAGAATATAATAGACTCTCTACCAGACTCACCTATAAAGATTGCAACCTTCTCATTGATAAGAAGTTTCTTTCTTTTGCTGGAAGGCTTCAGCTAAACAAGTTTGTCCTCTTAAGCAGCCACATTTATGTTACCTGCTTTCACCTTAAAGAGTATTGAAGCTGTTTGTGCTAAGTTCCTTTGGCAGGGTCATAAAAATACCAAGAAAGTTTTTCATTTGGCTTGGAATGAGGTTTGTACACCATTCTGTGAAGGTGGGGTTCGGAATGAGAAGGCTCAAAGTGTGGAACAAGGCAGCTATTATGAACACAAAATATATTTCAGACTTGTGGGTTGGTAATGTATTCCTAAATATTATAAAGTTTTTCTTGAACAATCTGCAAAAAATATATTTCAGTATAGGAACGACTATAATTTTACTTTTGTTCAATATATTGCTATCAGAGGATTTAACTTTGAGATCTAAGAACATGAGGACTAATGCAGCATATATTTCAAAAGTATAACCTTTATACGTATGTGACTTAATTTTAAGCTTAAGTGAACCTGGTATCTACCAACTACGCAGAAGCTAAATCAGTTGCAAATTACAATAATTTAAGTCAAAAATAACTACTTTTTACTAAGATAGCATAAACTAGAAACAAAGCTCCTTATATTTTCTTTTAGCAACTCTAAATGAACCCTAGGTTAAGTTATCATTTTATAGGAGAAAGAGGCTTTTTTTTTTGCTAGTCAAGCTGGGGTAGGTGCCCCATGGACTAATGAATAAATAAATTGTAGACTTAAAGAAGCTGTTCGACAATTAATTGCCGACTTTACAGAAATGCGACAATTAATTGTCGAATTACTGTAAACTGGACAGATTCTTTCATAGAAATTGTCGCACCATAAACTTATTCGACAATAAATACAAAACTAAAATTTGGACAATAAATACACAACTCAAATTTGGACAATTCAACAACAATAGTTACAATAACCACAATAATCCCACAATTCGATAACAATAGCATAAACAACAACATTCTAGCAGTAATAAAAGTCTCAATGATGTTTGTAATCTGCAATCGTATCATCTTCAGCAACTTCTTTGTCGAGAACCCTTTCGTCTGTCCATATTTCTCATAGAACGAACTTGCCTCATCCACTGTATCAAATACTTGCCCTTCGTATGGCGTCTCCACAAACAAGGAATCAGCGGCGCAATCAGGAGTTCCGGAACCCACACCCGTCGTACGTTCATTGGCAGCCCTTGGTTATGATTCATCTCCAATTACCCTTGACCAATCTGGTTCACATGAATCTTCCATCTTATTATCCAGCAAATTCAATTGAACGATTCACCTCACGAAATACAATTTCGACATGGTAAAAATAATGAGAGAGACTGAGAAAGCTTCGTACCTCAACGAGAAAGTGATCCAGTAGGAGATGGAGTGCCTGCAACAAACGGCGGGACAGAAAACCCGTTGAAATTTAAATTTGAATCTTGCCGTACAGAGCGAGTGAGATAGACATAGTGAGTTGAGTGGAGAGAGAGAGAGAGTTTTTTTTTTTGTTTTTATATATTTTTTGGCCACGTGGGAGAGAGGGAGAGCTGAATAGGAGAGAGGGAGAGCTGAGTGGGCAGGTGAGGTGGCAGTTTAAGTAGAGAGGAGAGAGTGTAGGAGGTGTGTAGCAGATTGAGAGTGTAGGGGAATCCTCCCCCTTTCTCCAATCCCTAAAAAATGGCTTCCATTTCATGATAAATCACTGAGACTGGTTTACATTTACCACAGTAAGCAAAAAGACTTCTGCCAACTTCATCTCTAAGCGACCCTCCTATACCACCAAAATCTTTACTAAGAGACCCATCTGTATTTAAAAGCCATATGTTTGGTGGTGGGTTCCCATGAACAATACTTGATAATTGGAAGCTGGAACTTGGGAGCAAGACCCTAATCATAGCAAATACTCCTTGATCTATGAATCTCTTTCAAATACCCCTTGAGCCTACAAAGAATATCCCCACAAATGTTTTTGTAGACTAGGATGATGGGACTCACTTGGTTAGCTAATGCTCAAGGTTCTTTTTATAGTCATATTTGTCTCTTATTCTGCAGCTCCCCGGCTCAGAATACTTTCTTCCAACGGTGCTTCGCACTAAGCGCGAGCCTCAGATTCGTTTGTGGTACTAATTCCCTCAGAACGTTCTGCTACGGTACTAGTTCCCCCGGAACGTTCTGCTGTGTAGGTGTATTACTTACAAGTACATACACTTACGGTACTTCAATAGTGCCTATGAATGCGCCTAGCAAATCATTTGTGATCTATTGGAGGTTTGTGATCCGTTAAACCTTATTGTCACCGAACTAATGTATATGGATTTAGATGAGACAATGATGGTATTTTCCAAGATCTCTTGGAAACATCCTCAGCATTGACTGTCATTTCTCCCCCCCAATGTTAGGAATGTCATCTCATCAAAGTGACAATTATCTACCCTGCAGTATATACGTCACCAGTGGGTCCAAATATCCAGTGATAAATGTGAATCATAACCCACATAATACCAGGCCGACGTTGAGGGTCCCATCTGCATACATTGTGGTGCGATTGGCACCTGTACGGAACATCCAAATGTTCATCGATGGGCGATACCGGGCTCTGACCCAGTTACTAGTCACTTTTGGGAAAAAATAATTTGATGATTTGCTAAGGGATGAACCCTAATCAGTACTGCGGGAACAAAAATGCATATCCTACACACTAGCTGGAAGCTGTGATCGTAATAACAGTGGCCTAACGATCATCCAAAATTGCTTGATTAGGTTCTCCGCCAATCCTGAGTTGGATATGGTATGGGGTACTCACGATGCTCAATCATCTATCCCATTTAGTGGTAAAATAATCATCAAAAGCCTATGAGTCCAACTCCTAAACCCCCGTCAAGTCGCATCGATCAACTTTGATCGGTTAATCCAGGATCTGAACCTGCGATCGAATGATCTAAGTGATAAGTCGTGCTAACGTTGCATTCCTAGAACCATCTCCTAGATGCGTCTTTAATGACCATAAATATTTAAGTGTGCCACTATGTGGATGGAAAGGTCCACATGGGTCTCCATTGATGCGGTTGGTGCAAAGGCTGGAGATCCCACTCCACCTTGATCTTAATAAAATGAAATAATAGACTTTCCTTGAAAGCAATTATTACACGTACACTCTCTAGATCTTCTCTCCTTTCAAAGAAAGTTGAGATGTAATGTAATCCCGATAATCCTCCTCGTTATTCCGGCCCAGAAGAGTGTATTGGAAACCATTCCAATATCGTGTTCTAACCTTTAGACATTGAGTGAATGCATAAAACCTTATATGTCATTTTCCTCAATAGTTATTACGTGATAAGTATTATCATCTATCTCCCTAAACTCAGTAAAATCTAACTGGATTTACTAGTTTATAAAATGGACTAAATACCCCGTATCATACCGTTAGAGAGTAATAGCGTGACGCACTTAGTACGTTCTATTATGTTGGCCGTGTCAATGATATTCGTGCCATCCCTGATGCACAAGATTAAACAATAAATATATGCATATTTTAAAAAGGATCGAGTGCGTGTTACTAATGTCTCTTAGACATGTGTCGCCACTCTTCTGATTATTAGTCATGCTCAATGAGCAGAGAGATCCATAGGCAGGTTGTATGTAGTAGATTAATTATCATATATAGAATTTAACTACTTCCCAAACAATAAATTCGAATAATCATAATTTATTAGAACAAAATAAATCTTATGTATGTCACGGGCACTTTATTGAAACATAAATGAGATGTTCCCAACAAATCAAAAATATTGACAACAAAAAGTAAATCAAGTCTATCTAGAAAAGAAACTACTAGTGCTCTCTCTAATATAACATCACATGTCTACTGAGATATCTTTACAGATTACTCTGTATGTTGATCCATGACAACATTCGTGTCGTCGAAGAAGTCTGACGCTGCTAACTTCGTAGTGATAGAAGTGATGTCAGTGGTGATGTGGTTAACCTGGACCTTAACTTTAGGCACCCATGATGTCTTGTAGTCGCGAAACCAGTGTCCAGCTGCCCTGTAGAGCCCCGCTTTATTTTTTTCGTTATTTAACTATGTTATAGATAGCTGTTGTAGTTTAGTAAGTTATACATTGGAGTATGTTATCATAGCTCTTATATATGTTTCCCCCAAATCCTTATAACAAACCACCACCGTCTTTACCAAATTTCTCCTGAGTATCCTCCACAAATCTCTTCTTTACTCCTCTCTTTAGAACCTCAACTCCTCTCCAAACGCAGCTATTCCTCAACTATAACCCTCTAGTAGCCTAGAGTATTAGAGAGAGGAGAGACCATCTATATAAAGATTTGACATTGCTTTGAGAAATTGTTGCTTTTATTAGAGCTTTGAGGGCGGATTCCCTTTCTCTTCTAAACCCCAGATTCGTCGATCAGGCAAGTACAATTACTACTAGTCATCGAGTGATTACTATTTTTTGTGAATTCGTGATATGGAGTAATACCTCTTATATACAGGAACTATAGGTTGTATTTAAAAGGTTGTGATTTGTGCGTACTATGTTAGCAAAGCTTAGTTAACTGCTATGAATCGATCATGTTAGATTAAATGCTTATGTAAGATTTTGTATTAACCTAAGTAGATCAGATAGTTGTAATGCAGCCATGTTTATAATAGCTATTGTTTAAGAAGGCTAAGCTTTTCATGGCTGGTTTCTGCTCTAATTTTTACTAGTTTTATTTTTGAATTAAAACAAAAGCAGACTTGTTCAATATGTTTCAAAATATATATATATATATATATATATATATATATATATATATATATATATATATATAGCTTAGGCAGACCTTGGTTAATGTATACTTAGAATATATATATGGTTAGTATATAAGGTAATTTGTATTGATATTAATTATATCCATATCCATATCAATAGCGTTGGTAATAGTAATTGGTGCCTCATGTTCAGCCCTTAAACTATAGATGGATAGGTTGGACGTTGATGTTAAATCAATGGGGTACTAGCATAAGCCTATATAATAATCATCGGCAGAGTCCCCACTCCTATACTTGTGAGGGTGGAAAGGTCGTTGAGCATAAGATCGCCAATCATATGATATAGTCTCATTGCCTATAGAGCAAGGAAAGATAGGTCATTTTGATTGAGTGTCGGTCTCTTGAATCATTCATGTATAGGATAACTTAGAGTCATGTACACAGTAGGGCTATGTTGTCAGGGTCCTTGGGTTCGAGTCCCTGAACAAAATATGTGGTAACTGTTTAATTATCAGTGTCTCGGGTTGCAAGTCCCTAAATTATTTCCCTGTTACTTCTCAGCTGCATGCTACGCGAGCATCCCGTGGGCTTAGATCCCTAAAAGTGAAAATAAATTAGGCTTTAGACCTGTAGGTTGAAAATCCTTGACCACCTTGATTCGGTGATTCCCCGCTAATTCCTGGCGAACCAAAAAGGAATTCGCCAATCCCTGGCTCGACAATAAGAGATACGCTTTTGTTGATAACAGGAGGGTGTGAGAGTGTGGTCCCACTGAATTAAAAATGACCCTGTGTACATCGTCTGTTAGTTATCCCCCATACCTAATAATACACTATAACTACTTTATAATACCTGTTGGTGCCGGCGCTTAAAAATAACATTAATAATTGAACCCCATTTCCTCAAAGCATTGCATCATTTACATATATTTATAGGATATTATATCACACTAGTACTTTTGTATTATATCGGTCTATCATGTTCAGTAATCGGTAATAATTGTGCTTGTTTGACGCCATGTGCGCTATATTTTTACAGGAGGTCGAGCACAGTAAGATTTTGCTTAGTGAGGCTTGGTAGATCATTTTTGGGATTCTTTGGAGTTCTTTGGATTGCTGAGCTGTCATAGGGTATTTATGACTTTTTGATTTCATATTTCTTTATCGTAGTCTTATTCTCATTTTTAGAGTTGGTTGAGAATATTATTCAATTAATTCAATTTATTCATTTAATTTATAATTGAGTTTTTTCCGCTGCGTTTCTTTGATAAGTAGATGTAGTTAATTTCTTTGGTAAGTAAATATATCAATTACATTAAAAGCAGATCATAGTACGTAGAATAAAGATAAATAAATAATTCCTAATCATCTTATAGTTGAACCCTGTTCATATTCTAAAACTTATGAAATTTTTTTATAATAATTAAATCCCAAATTTACCCTGTAAAATGGCGATCTTAATCTTAGATGTGCGTTTTAATAGAATCTTAACCAATATTGATATTCAAAACCACCAGATGTGTGCGTTTCTTATGAAATTCTTTTGAAGTACACGATCTCCAATCATTACCAAAGACAATTCATAGTACAGAAGTCAATGATTCTCAATCATTATTTATAGGTGTCATATCCTATGAAGTGTTAAATCATAAATTTACCCCGTAAAATAGTGATTTTAACCTTTAAAGTGCATTTTAATAAAGTCTAAGCCAAGACAGTTATTCAAAACCACTAAATGTGTGCTTTCCCTATTCTGAGAACTAGGGTGTTATAAGCCCTCAAGTTCTATAAAGGTATGTATATTCTAGCTAAATAACTATATTTGCTATGAATATGAGGGGTATTAAATGTTTAGCTGACAAGTGGTTCCATCCCGAAGTTAGCTGGGTTCACAAGATAAAGTGATTATGCATGTCTTTGAACTAACATACTAAGGTACTATAGGTTACTATTAATGCCTATATACCACTAAATATTATTATGTAACATCTAATTGCACCTAGATACAAAAAATTGGTTCCTCAGACACCAAGTTTATAGAAATAAGACTAAGTCAATTCTCAATTAAGCTCTAGTTATTTGCCCTTGACAATTAACTGTGATTTAGATATGACTTATAGTCGTATGCTAAATTAGTCTTGGTTTCGTATTATCTGTGATCCCCGATTATGATAATTAGTATCTTAGAGGCATACAAATAATATCAAATAAGCTATCGCAAAATACTTAAATAGGTATTACACTATGTACTTATATCACATATAAGTGAGCCAATGCTCCTATACGAGGTATTTATTCCTAATTTTTTTTAAATATTTTGCATAAAAAAATCCAAAATGGGTCCCCCACGAGGTTGGTCCAGCCAATAGAAATTTTCCAAAAAATATTAGGCTTAATTTGACCAAAAATTAAGCTATTTAAAGCCGTTTTAGTATCTGGACCGGTCTGACTCGGTCTGGGTCAAGGCCTGGACCGGGTTGACTAGTCTAACCCGGCCTGCCACATGCCATACACGCATAGGTTACACGTGCCACACACGTCATTGCCATGTGTCACACACGTACACTGCCACGTGTCATTAGAGACTGCTATGTGTCACCTCCGACAACTGCATATGCCACACATGCCAGGCATGCCCCACGTACCACACACATGTCAGGCATGCCATACGTACTAGACATGCCACACGTGCCATGCCATGTCAACGTGTCACGTACCCTCGACATCTATCACTGTTAACGTCATAGTGGATAAGGATGACGCCATAAATGATAAATAAATATATATATATATATATATATATATATATATATATATATATATATATATAATATTTTGCTGACGTTATCGACCAAAAAAGCCGTTTTTGGCTGTGAAACTGCCTAGTTTCAACGAGCTATTCTCGGTGATTGGGACATCTCCCAGAGATGTGCCATATATCGTTAAAATTCTCTCAGAGTAGGCTATCCAACCAAAGTGGTCTCGCCTCCATCCGATTTCCATAGAGAAAAATATATATGTTTGAAAACAGCCCTTTGTCAAGGGTAAAAAACACTAAAAACCTTAATTTTTAATCCAAAAAATAGGTAAAAAATAGGTTTTTGAAACATGATGATCTATCATATGGCATAGATCTGAATATATAAAAATCGTAAAATACCTCTTCTCTTTATCGCTTGGTTTTCGTGAAATCTCTTATTAGAAGGAAATATCTGCTCTCCTTGTTCCTAGAGCGTGTTGATAACGTGTTGAGATATGATGAATCTAGAGCAATATAATACTAAAGCATGAACAAGAGATAAAGAGAGAAATAAATTTATTGATTATCATAACCGTGTTCTCTGTACATAGTACATTAATATATATAGACAACCCATAATGATTCCCTATTCTACTCTAACTCTTCCCATAACCCTATTGGGCCTATGGGTTTGCTAGGAGTCTGTATAGGACACCCCAACCCTGTTGGGTTCCTAACTTGGACTTGGACCAAACTCCAAACAGTACTTAGGTATTGAGATATATTCAAGATTCCATGTTTCTCGTTAGAGCATCTTCAACAGTTGGGTGTGAATTGGAAGACCTGGCCCACCTTGTCAAGCCCAAAAACACCCAACCCACACTCAACCCTTCCAGCATTTGGTGATGATCTTTATTTAAATAAAATATTTTTTTAGTCCGCGGGAGACTACTTTACTCCGCGAGGTATTCTGTACTCCGCACAATTATACATCTCCTCTTACACACCAATAAATAAATATTTAATCTACGCGGTATAATTTAGTCTGCGCGGTGTTATTTATTCCTCACACCTTTTTTTTTTTTTAGTGTGAGCTCCCCACACCCGGTTGAATTCTAACAATTCCACACAATCAATTCACACTCGTTTTTTTATCTATTGGGAGCTCAAAAGTGTAGGTTGGAAGTTTGAGCTGACAATAAAACCCAACCCACACTCATTTCTTGAACTGCTAGAGATGCTCTTAATGCTTCATGATCGGTGTTTGTTTTATATGTTATGCTGATTTCACATTATCACAAATTATAGGTAAATCAAACATATTTTTGGTAGAGATTTAACAAAGTATTGTAATGGGATGTTAAATAATAAAGGTTGAGATATTTGTCTACTCAAATGAAAAGATTTTGAACGGTAAAAAGACCTCACATCAAGAAAAACCATAACACACAGGTCTGTGAGTCGTTTTCCCACCGTTTTGCGGTATACAGCTACACGGGTCGTTTTCCACCCGTGTAGGTGTATAGTCTTGTCGGGGTGGGTCACTTCTCTCTTTTGTCTACTTACTTTCTCTCTGCAACTACAAACTGTAATCATGGTAGATCTCGATATCATTTCCCGGATTGTAATTTTCATGTGTGCACAGTTATTGAGCATAATCGAAATTCCTGTAACAACTTCAACAGTTGTGTAATCCTTTTATGAGCATATGAAAGTGATTTGTGAGTTGGATAACATCCTTTTCTCTCTACTACTACAAATTGCAACTACGAAGAAGATGTTATCCAACACACATATCACTTTTATATGCTCAATGTGCACACAATGAATCAGCATGATTACGTCTTGAACAAAGAGGCGGTAAATGAGATGGTGTAATTGCTTGTGGAGGTAAATTATTTGATTATGTGTTTTAGGGTTTAAGTTGTGTTGTTGTATTCTCCAAAGATATTTATTCAACACATAACCAACACATGACCTCGTTCTAACAATCCCCAAGGATTGTTAAATTGGGGATTAGGGAAGATATAAGTTATTTGCTAATTGTTGGTGTTATATTTAATTTAATCTCATCTCGCTGGAGCTTCTCCGACGGACATATCTCTTATATTTAATTTAATCTCATTTCGTCCCTTTTTTGTAAGACCTCCCTTTTTCCTCAACGTTCAACATACTATCGTTTAAACTCGAAGGGGGTTCAGATTTTTTACGCCTATTCTCTTCACTCATAATCAAAGAAGCTATAGTATTAAATTTAATGTCTTTCTTCCCCGATGAGTTGCTCAAAGCTGTAATGAACCCTTCCCAACTCTCTGGCATCTGCCTTAGAAGAGCCCACACTCTCACCTTATCGATAAAAGTAATTTTAACGAATTCCAGTTGAGCATGTATGGTATTAAACTCACTGATATGAGCTTGCACACTACCATTATCCTTCATCTTCAAAGTTAACAAGCACCATAAAAGGTGTACCTTGTTTGCCTTGGACGGTTTCGAGTACATAGCGAACAACTTCTCCATCGAACCCGTTATCGTAACTTTGGAGATCATGTGTATAATCTGAGATGACAACACTAACCTAGCAGTTCCAAGCGCCTTGCGATCCAATCGCGCCCACTTAGCAGTATCGTATCTGCTGGCATCATCTCAACTCCACCTAGTGGTAAATTAAGATCCTTTTGATAGAGGTAATCTTCTATCTGCATTTTCCACACTCTAAAATTTAATCCATTAAACTTCATGATCTTCATCATCTCCTGATCGGTTATCTCTCTTCACCAAACAAGCCCTGTAACAGTTACTCTGATACCAATTGTTAAGAATCGAGGTAACTACTCTCTCTTCCCATACAAGAACGATATACGGAATAGGCCCTAACAAAAGAAACAACCAAGCAAGAACAATAACGACACATGAATTCTCAGAGAAGGGAAGTGGAAAACCCTTGCGGATAAAAAATTACTCCTCGAACAATCTACTATGTTAATCAAACGAGTTACAATGATATCTTCAACCTTCTTAAGTTTTAATGGAGTCTATCAAATTCTAGGTCTCTCTAGAATTAAAATCACCAAGTTAGACTAACAAAATAACCTAAGCCCTCTTTATATACTAGAGAACTAAAAATACAAGTAGAACGGATCTCGAGGCAAACCCAACATCTTAGAATAACATCCAAATCAAACCTACGCAAAGCTCGTTCGAACGACTCCAAGCTCATTCGAACGACTCCAAGCTCGTTAGAACGACTTTACGATAATTGGTCTCCATCCCTAGAAACATGATAACTAGTTCGAACGACATCCAAGCTCGTTCGAACGAGTTTGACGAACTAAATCCAAAATCGTGAAAAACAGAAATCTCGTTCGAACGACTTCTTTCTTCGTTCAAACGACTTTGACAATTTTCTGATTTATTTGACAATCCTTCTAGTTCGAGTTCACACCCAAGAGAAGGTGAAGACCTACTTATGATCATCTGAATGAACAATGGTAATAATGGGTTTGCATACATGTGGAGTTGAATATGATCCTTGTTGCCTTTCCATTATTGAAGACACATCACTATATGAGCTAACCGTTTTGGCTTCTTATATAATTTATGAAATCATATGTTTCTCGAAATAAATTTAATATATATGTTCTATATGGTGTTTGTGATCTAAGTTTTCTTTGTTGTACTCATTTGAGTGGTAAGAAATGTGGGCTTTTCTTTTTAAGATAATCAATTTAGTTAAAGAATGGTGTATGCTAATACATGGGTATTCCTTTTCATCTTCTTACTCTACAATTTCATTGTATATGGAAAGCAATATAAGATGAATGGGTTTTGTGAAATTATTGTACTTAGGTATTGAGATATATTCAAGACTTCAGGTTTCTTGATAGGTTAGAGCATCTTCAGTAGTTGGGCGTGAGTTGGGAGACCTCGCACACCTTGTCAGGCCCAAAAACACCCAACCCACACTCAACCCTTCCAGCAGTGGGTGATGATCTTTATTTAAAGAAAATATTTTTTTAGTCCGCAGCGGACTATTTGACTCTGCACAATTATTCATCTCCTCTTACACACTAATAAATAAATATTTAATCTACACGGTGTAATTTAGTATGTGTTGTGTTTTAAACTCCTCACACCCATTTTTTTGAGTGTGAACTCCCCACACTCGGTTGAGTTCTGACAACGTCATGCAAGCAACTCACTCTCATTTTTTATTTGCTGGAAGCTCAAAAGTGTCGGTTGGGAGTGTGAGCTGACAACAAAACCCAACCCACACTCATTTCTTCAACTGCTGGAGATGCTCTTAATGCTTCATGATCGGGGTTTGTTTTAGATGTTCTCCAGGTTTCACATTGTCACAAATTATAGGTAAATCTAATAGAGTCTTGGTAAAGATTTAACATGGTATTTTGATGGGATGTTAGATAATAAAGGTTGAGATATTTTTCTACTCAAAAGAAAAGATCACGAATGGTGAAAAGACTTCGCATCAAGAAAAACCAGTGTTGGTTGGTGATATGCATTAATGGCCTCTTATTTGTAACAGTCCTTTATATGCAAAACATGGGAACCTCATGCAACAAAATGGCAGTATAACTTATCTTAGCTTTGATAATTATGTCCGATTATCACATATTTTTCGTCAATCAGGAGAAGATCAAACAACTTTTAGAGATGCCCTTGGAAGACTAAGTGGAGGAGAACACTCTATGGACGATTGGTATCTATTTAAAACAAGGGATTATTCAATGTTTAAATTTTATGATGTTTTTTTTCAAGAACGCACTTCGTTTGTTCTCCACAAAGCAGTGCGCGAGTGATTATAACCGAAACAGATTGGTTGAACTTGGGAAGCCTATCGCACTCAAAAAATAATTATGAGACAACATCTTTATCCAAATAAGATGTTGCGAAGGGGTTAGAAAAAGTTCTTTACTTATCTGTGGGGGCCCGTGTACTTCGATCAAATCTTGCAACAAAATACGGACTTGTACGTGTCAACGGTGCGGTGGGTAATATTATTGATAATGTTTACACATGTGGTTGTAAATCACCGGATGACATCCCTCTAGCAGTTATGGTAGATTTTGACAAGTATAGTGGGCCAAAATTCCGTGATGGGACTAACATAGTTTCAATTACCCCACAAACAGTCAATTGGAAAACATCATCTGGAACATCGTGTCAACGAAGTCAAATACCACTTAGGTATTGCTAGTACATGGGTATTCTTTTTCATCTTCTTACTCTACAATTTCGTTGTATATGGAAAGCAATGTAAGATGAATGGGTTTTGTGAAATTGTTGTACTTAGGTATTGAGATGTATTCAAGATTTCAGGTTTCTCGATAGGTTAGAGCATCTCCAACAGTTGGGCGTGAGTTGGGGGACCTGACACACCTTGTCAGGCCTAAAAACACCCAATCCACACTCAACCATTTCAGTAGTGGGTCATGATATTTATTTAAGGAAAATATTTTTTTAGTCCTGGCGGACTACTTTACTCCGCACAATTATACATCTCTTCTCACACACCAATAAATAAAATATTTAATCTACGCGGTGTTTTTTATTCTTCACACCCATTTTTTTGTCAGTGTGAGCTCCCCACACTCGGTTGAATTCTAACAATGCCATGCAAGCAATTCACACTCATTTTTTTATCTACTGGGAGCTCAAAAGTGTAGGTTGGGAGTGTGAACTGATAACAAAACCCAACCCACACTCATTTCTTCAGCAGCTGGAGATGCTCTTAATGCTTCATGATCGGTGTTTGTTTGAGATGTTCTGCAGGTTTCACATTATCACAAATTATAGGTAAATCAAATAGATTTTTGGTAGAGATTTAACAAAGTATTTTAATGGGATGTTAGATAATAAAGGTTGAGATATTTGGCTACTCCAATGAAAAGATCTTGAATATGGTGAATAGGCATCAAGAAAGCTGTTAATAGAAGTTGGAGAGACTACTATACGGGTCGTTTCCCACCCCGTGTAGCTGTATAATCTAGTCGGGGGTGGTTCAGTTTTCTCTACTTTTTCTCTGCAACTACACACTGTAGATCTCGATATCATTATTGGGCATAATCGAAATTCCTGTAACAACTCCAACAGTTGTGTAATCCTTTTATGAGCATATGAAAGTGATTTGTGAGTTGGATAACATCCTTTTCTCTCTGCAACTACGAAGAAGATGTTATCCAACACACAGATCACTTTTATATGCTCAATGTGCACACAATGAATCAGTATGATTACGTCTTGAACAAAGAGGCGGTAAATGAGATGGTGTAATTGCTTGTGGAGGTATATTGTTTGATTATGTGTTTTAGGGTTTAACTTGTGTTGTTGTATTCTCCAAAGATAGTTATTCAACACATAACCAACACATCACCTAGTTCTAACAATTGGGGATTGGGGAAGATATAAGTTATTAGCTAATTGTTGGTGTTATATTTATTGCGTTTTAAGGGTTTGGTTGACTGTTAGTTAGTTTTAGAGTCTGGGTTTTTGTTGTTATGGGTTGTTTAAATTACTTGCATTGAGGAAACCTAGTGTGGGAAAAGAAGAAGAGTTTGGGGGTGAAATCTGGTGAGAAGATAAGTATGGAGATCTTACTGTTTGATAATGATACGGCGATATTCATATCGATGTCGCAGGATTTGAAGGATGAGGGGAATAAGTTATTTCAGTAATGGAACCATGAAGGGGCTTCATAGTAACATGGCTGCTTGTTATATGCCAATGGGTATCGGTGAATATCCGTGGACTATTAACGAGTGAAATTTGGCTCTTGAGGTTTCACCAAAGTATAGCAAAGCCTTATTGAAGAGAGCAAAGTGTTATGAAGCGTTGACTCGGTTGGATTGTCTTTTAGAGATGTTGATTTAGTTTTTTTTTCTCCTTACTTTTCCTTTTTCCTTGTTATGCAGCCTATGGATGTGACCAAGGTTAGATTTCGTTTGGGAAACGATTATAGCTGCGCACAAGTCACCAAAGTGGAAGTAGTTGATGGTATGGCTATTCAGGCCGTACTCTTATTCGATTCTATCGAGAAGGATGTTAATTGATTTTCCAATAAAGTCAGGTGCGTGACGATTTCCTTGTAATCTTCATAATGTTTACATTTAAGACCATAAAGGAACTGTTGGTCTGTTTAATTGTTCATTTGTTTGATATGAGTAGATTTGGGCTTATCTTTTCCTTTCAAATGATAGACATTTACTTCAAAAATGATAAAGAATAGGAGGGTGTCATCCAATAACTTGATTTTCCACTGCATTCCTTGAAGAGACGCTATAGAAGATCAGAAGCTAAAAGCAAAAGCCTGAATCTTAAACTAGCTAAAGACACTTTCTGCAAGAACTCTTAGATTGGATTTTGCACTTTAGCCTATCAAACGTGTGAACCCTTGAAGGAATCAGCACAGTGTATATTTCAAACATCTATCTGAGTGTCTTTATGTTCTTCAAAGAATGAAAACCAAATTGAATTGACCTAAGTGCATATTTAACCAATTACCTACCTTTCATGATGTAATGAGCATGGTACTATCATAATAAAGTCTTTAAAACATTGCGAGAAAACCATTTTCAATGATGAATGGTGTCTGATTTTTCGTTTTTACCCATTTAACATATCTTAAAATTGATTTGTTCGTGAATGATCATGTGATCTACACATCTCGGTCCATACAGACCGGGTAATCCTACATGGAAGTATGAAATCCCGGAAATAATCCCCAAGGAGAATGGCAAAATGATGAGTGTGCCTCACTGTAATTGTGTATGCTTCCGTTACTTCTAGTTGCATCTGAATGGACAAATATACTATAGGGATTATTATGTAAAAGTATTATAAATAGTGGGTGCACTTAAATTCAATGACACATCCTCAAAACTCATAGAAAGAATCTCTATTTAGGAGGTATCGTCATAACGTCTAAGTTTTCTTTTGCAACGAATAGCTGACATGTTTTTCTTATGTTGCTATATTTCCTTTTACTGCCTTTGAGTAATTTGTATGCCGTCTTTCACTTTCTTTAGAGACTGGTACTCCTCGCATTTTTCCGAATTAGTAAAGATCGTTCATGACAACTTCTTATATGCCAAAGTTGCAAAGTTTGTTAGGAACAAATCAGAGCTCTTAAATGAAAAAGTCCCAGGATTAACTAAGATACTCGGGGATACACAAAAAGCATTGGATATAGTGGTAGCAGCTAGAGCATCCATGGGTTAAATCTTTAGAAATTCTATGCAATATTTGTACTCTGGCCCCCTTTTAATATCATCAAAGCTTGACATACACCCCTTAAATTTTCTACCTCTATCCTCCCGCTCCATTCTTGCACAAATATTTTAAAATTTTAGGGTGTAAGTTAAAACATTCCTTCATTTATTGGTTGCATTGCATCTTTTTGATATTCATTTTTCATCATAACTCTTTGCAGGTAAAAGTTTATCCGAAATTGACTTGATTAATATCCAACGACTTGCCCAAAGAGTGGTGGATCTATCTAAATTCAAGTCGAGGCTCCAAGAGTATCTTCAGAACAAAATGAGCGACATTGCACCAAATTTGACTACTTTAATAGGCGAAGTTCTTTGTGCCTGTTTGATTTCTCATGTTGGTAGTCTCACAAACTTGGCCATGTGCCCTGCGTCTACCCTTCAGATTCTCGGTGCAGAGAAGGCTCTCTTCAGGTGTTTAATCATAACTAGTTATTTACTATTTAATCTACATTTTTGTTTACTACCTAGAAGCCATCTGCCGTCTGATTCACGAAATTGGAGTTTTTAATTGGTAAACATGACATACGTAGTCTTTAGTGGCATGCGGAGTACATGGGGTTTTCTGCCTGTATGATTTATTTATTCTTTAGTTTGCATATTGTTTAGAGAAAGATTTCATAGAAGTTTCCCCATAAATTTTTGTATTTGCTGAACTTATAGAAAGCATATTTGAGTTCCAAATCCAAACCTTACTGTTGGCTTTCTCTCCTGCCGGTATTTTCGGTGATACTTTACTTACTAGAGTTATATTATATAATTATAGTGTGTTTTCTGGGAACACCTCTTCATCAGTGGCCAGAACCACATAGTTATGTCAGCTGTGTATACTTTTTCTAGTTGTCATCAATATAGTAGAATGTTATTGGGATACAGCGAGGACAATCTGTGGCGTGAAAACAGGATATCGGTGTTTTGTATCCAGAAACATACATAAATCTTTCTTTTTCTTCTTTACATAGAATCCTTTTTTGTAGTTATCCTCTTCAATTGGCACTAAAAACCCGAGGGAACACCCCAAAATATGGTCTCATCTTCAATTCTTCATTTATTGGCCGAGCATCTAGACGAAATAAAGGTAGAATGGCTTGTTACCTTGCAAAAAAATGTTCATTTGCATCTCGTATCGATTGTTTCTCAGGTAGGTCCTAATTATTTCATGCCAACATAGTTTTTGTTTCTTATGTTCTTGACCGTTTTTGTTGTTTACTTTTACTGCATTTCTTTGGAATACAGGTTCGAAAAACCCTACTTTTGGCAAGGAATTCCTGCTACAGTTTGAGGAAAAGCTCGAATTTTATGAAACGGAAGATGATCCGCAGAAAGTCGCTATAGATATAGAAAGTTCTAACGGTGAGAGATTTTTCCTTTTCATACTCTGATTTTTTGATGTGGCGAAAGCCGCTATTTGCTTATTAATATAATTTATCTTGTGCTATTTCGTGTAAGATATAATTCTAAAATTGAGAAATAAATAACAGCACATCACAATATATTACAGATAACTATGACTCTGATGGATACAAAGGGCATATCCGAGGCATTTGATGGATAGGAAGTTGTGGGAAGTTTTTTGTATTTCGAAAGTAGTTAGAGGATTTTGAGTTCGAAATTTAATTTTGTTTTTACTTTGTAAGCAAACTTGGAGTTCAAGATACTGACTTTTATTGCTGCTAGATAGCAAATGACATGGTAATATGAATGTGTACAAACGTAATGCAAATACGAGGGTCATGAAATCACTACTGGTAAACGAATTAATGGTGGTTGACAATTTTTTTTTTAACAGGGGGCTACGGATTTTGTTTGTCGGACCAATGAGGGTTTGCCTAGAAGCTCCTTTTAGGAGAGTTGGCAAATTATGGAGTCATGTACTGGTATGTTCAAGGGGATGTGAAATACCCAACCCCCCCAAAAAAAGCGACGGATCACAGCTGCCTACGATCCGCATTTTTTGTTGAAGCAGTTTGCAGTTTTTTCGTATCGCAATGTGCTCCTAATGTTGTTGGTTGGACTTACAATGGGGAAGGTTAAGATCCTCATTTAAGAGAGATGTCTAATTTGAAGTCCTCTTTACTCTTGTTACGGCAATTTTAGTCTTTTTTCTGTATTGTCAAGGTTATAATGCCCTTTTTAAAGACCTCAAATTTCTACAATATACAACGGGGAACTGTGCCCTGTGCCCTGTGCCCCTGCTGATTATTGATCCATCAAGATAAAAGATTCTTGATTGTCGTTTCAACGCTTCTGCCGTGTCTTTTCACTGTTAAAGCGATTGAATAGAAGGGGCATTCCGAAGTCTTCCTATATTACCCTACCCTTGGAGAGTATATTAGCATCTAAAATAACAATGCATCGAGTTGTAGTTACGAAATTGTATTACCCTACTATTTAAATGACAGGAAGGATTGAAGGGGTTGATTGCAATTCCTTGTGGATTAGTAGTACTTTAAAAGCAATCAATTACTAATAGAAATATCCTCGAATGATACAATGATACAGGTTGTGATGCCCTATTGAATGCTGGGCAAACCTACCTGAGCGTTTTGAGTTCTGACCTTGGATATATGTTCTCTATATCTTAATATAGTTGCACGGAATTGGTTAAGGGCTTTGTCTCCAATTTTAACGTTTCTTTTTGGAAACTAGTTATTTCCTTATATTAAAAGGAGGAACCTTGGTCCAAACCTCCCTGCGACAAAGAAAGCTTTAAGGTTTGGTCATCTTGGACCCCGGCTCATGGGCTATCTACAAGAGATAGTCATGAGTTCTCCTTGGTTTAAGAAAGGTCAGGAGATATTGCCTAGCAATGCGGGCCGCTTTTCCAGATAGGGCTTGTATAGGGTGCCGTTATTCCTCACGAGCTATCCGAGACGTACTGCTCCTTATAGATGGACTATGTAACCAGTCCAGGCTCATTGCCCCTTGATATATACATCTTATATCTGAAACCCGGCATATTGAGCTATCCTGATCCGCTACAGGACAAGTCTGCTATCCGTATTTCGGGCCCAGTCACGAGAGATTATGCTATAGGGATTATTGAGGGAACCTTTAGCGTTGTTGCCTATACCAAATACATATTCGACGACACCTCACGAGTATCTAGGATTATTCGGATGTCGCTCTAGCATCCGTGACTCGAATCCACTGGCGCGCGCTGTGCTAGTGAAGATGGTTTGTGCATGTCGGTTGTACGTGCATGTACGCCGCACGACCTCATATTCCGTTGTGCTCCGGGCACTGGAGAGGCATACCCGGGCCGGGCCGTGACACAGGTAGCTATGGAACTCTTGTAGACCTACTCGATTAACCTTATAGGATAAATTAACCTTAATGCCTTCAACAAACCACAAATGTCACTTAATGCATTTCTCCATTAAATACAAATGCTATTCACATTTAATGCCTAAATATTTATTGAGCATAACGGTCTAGCATGCGCATTAGCGCGTGCCTCAGTGCTCGTGACTTATAGTCCCGTCACTTATAGTCCAATGCATCATGATATATTTTTATTGTGTTGAAAGATAAACCGATAACTGTATTAATCAATGATATATTTTTATTGTGTTGATAAACCAATAACTGTATTAATCATTGATATATTTTTATTGTGTTGACGGATAAACTAATAATGTATTAATCACAAATTAAAACTTGTAAAGTAATTAATGCATCAGACGATCAGCCTACCGGATGCATAATCAGTCGATTATATAGAACTAATATAATTTAAGGAATCCTTACCAAATGCAACTTGGTGCAAGTTAATAACTGCATGTCTGCAATAATCTCTCTATAAAGAAGAGAGAGAGAGAGAAAGAGAAAGAGAGATAGCTAGCTATGGAGGATAGTAGGCTTAGTATCATCAAAGTTCCACAGCGTTTAAGAGCCATTAACCGAGCTTTCACTCTTATACGTTTAATACCCATGTTAGCCTTACTCTATTACAGAGTTTCATCTCTCATCTTCTCCCACAAAAGCATTTCAGTGTTCCCATGGATTCTAATATCCATCTCCGAGCTCATAGTCGGTTTTCTTTGGCTCTTAGATCAATCTTTTGCGTGGCAACCCATCTTCCGAGCTGTCTTCCCCGAAAACATCTCAAAAGAACTACCATCCATAGATGTGTATATATGTACGGCAGACCCTGAGAAGGAGCCGGTATTGAATGTGATGAACACGGTTGTATCTTCAATGTCACTTGACTATCCTCCGGAGAAACTCAACGTGTACTTATCGGACGATGCTGGCTCTCCTATTACGTTATGTGCTATTAAGGCGGCCGCTTTGTTTGCGAAATCATGGATTCCGTTTTGTAGAAAACACAAGCTCATGACCTGCAGTCCTGAGTTATATTTTGATATTTTGAAAACAGATCAACCTAAGCAAGGCAATGAATTCCTCGCAGAAGAAAAGGAGATTAAGGTATGTATTAGTATCCGCAAAAACTTTATGCAAAATATTTATTTAGTTGAACCTCAAATTATATTAATTCCTCTGCATATGATTCTTACATTTTTTTGTCATCCTAATTCGTGATAAAAAAAAATATGCAGGAAAAGTATAATGTACTTAAAGAGCAAGTGGAGAATGCGGGAAGAAATAGGATCCCTCCCACTAAAGATCGACCTTCTCATATCGAGGTGATTTTCCTTAAGCCCTCCCTATCAAAGTACCAACATAATTTTTCTAGTGGTTTGAAGTCTTCAAGATACATCCACATGATGCAGACTTTAGGACAACTACTTCAATCTTGTTAAATTTGTTTCCAATATGGGTTATGGGTTATGGGATTGGGACCAAATTCGAGAATCTTTATTATAGCCTATCAAATGAATCAGTATTATACTTTGCTATAATACAGGGTATTTTTATTTATAGATAATTCACGACGACGACGAAATGAATGTTATATGTGATGATCTTACTAATATGCCCCGCCTAGTCTATGTTGCTCGCGAAAAAAGACATGATCAGCCACACCATTACAAGGCCGGAGCTCTCAATGCTCTGGTATGTAAAATCCGTTCCACTATAACTACCATCGCCATCACATTTCTACTCTTATCTAAACTGATTATTTTTTTCATTTTCGCAGCTTCGAGTGTCTGGGGTAATGAGCAACTCCCCTTACATATTGGTACTAGACTGTGACATGTACTGCAACGACCCGTCTTCTGCCCGACAAGCTATGTGTTTCCATTTGGATACAATGATCACTAAATCGTTGGCTTTCGTTCAATTCCCTCAAAGATTCTATAAGCTTAGTAAAAACGATATTTATGACTCGCAAATAAGAAGGGCGTTCAAGGTACCTTTGTGGAAAAACACTTGGTTCTTGCCAATCAGAACTTTGTTTCCATGATACAATTATCGTCTCATTTCAGAAACTATGGCAAGGAATGGATGGGATTCAAGGACCGGTACTGTCTGGCACCGGATTTTACTTAAAGAGGCGGGCGTTATATGGTGGTCTTACGCAAGAAAAGGGTATGTTTAATTTGTTAAAATAAACTTAATGTAGGAAATAGTTTAGACATAATTAA
The DNA here is from genome assembly GCA_014058105.1 of Kingdonia uniflora. Classification (NCBI taxonomy): domain Eukaryota; kingdom Viridiplantae; phylum Streptophyta; class Magnoliopsida; order Ranunculales; family Circaeasteraceae; genus Kingdonia; species Kingdonia uniflora. The sequence continues at coordinate 1,501,085 of JACGCM010000252.1, forward strand.
TCTGCCAATTAGCTACATGGTTCTCATTTTTTAAATTTATTTATTAATTTTATTTGTTGTCTAGATATCAACCTCTATCAACTGAAGGCTAATTTTGGCTCCTCCAACAAGCTCTTATCTTCCCTACAGCAAGGTGTTAACAGTAATGTTCTCTCCAATAAAGATCAATTACACGAGGCGCAAGTATTAGCTTCATGTACCTATGAAAGCGATACACAATGGGGCGAACAGGCAAGTCCTATCTCAAAACAGTCCTTCATCTTTGATATGTAGTTTCACTTGTGAAACAAGGTCTAACGGCTCTATAGTAACAGGTTGGTTTCTTATATCAATGTATGTTGGAGAGTACGTTTACCGGATTCTATTTGCACTCAAAAGGTTGGAAATCCACGTATCTCTATCCTCCAAGGCCGGCATTCTTGGGTTGCCCTCCCACAAACATGAATGATGCGTTGGTTCAGGGTATGAAATGGACGTCGGAGCTGTTCCGAATGAGTATATCAAAATTTAGCCCTTTTACTTATGGTTTAACGTCGAGAATGCCAATTCTTCAAAGTATGTGTTACGGATACTTCATGCTTTCACCCTTATACTGCATTCCGATGTCATTGTCCGCAATAGTTCCTCAGCTTTGCCTTTTGAGAGGCACAACCGTCTACCCCAAGGTAACAGTTACACGATTTATTTATATATTTATTACGGTAAAGATGTGTGTATGGTCCTAGTTCATAATTGATCACTTCATAATCAATAATTGGGGTGGGTTGACAACTTGACAGGGTCAATATTTCTCTAATCCATTTGGTTAGGGTCTTCAAGTTCTTCACATATTTCTAAAATTTCTTGACCATTTTATGCTCTACTAACACTTACAATGTAACGCTTTATTCACAGGTTTCAGACCCATGGTTTATCTGGTTTGTGATCTATTTCACTGGTGGCATTTGTCACCATTTATTTGATGTCTTTAGTACTGGTGAATCCCTCAATGTATGGTGGAACGAAATGAGAATGGGGTGGATAAAATGTGTCACATGCAATCTTTTTGGATGTTTAGATGCTATTATGAACATTATAGGCATTAAGAAGAGGGAATTGAAGCTAACAAATAAAGCTGTAGATAAAGATGAACTCGAAAAATACAAGAAGGGTAACTTTGAACTTCAAGGGGAAAAGATTTTCTTAGTTCCTTTAGTAATTTTAGTCCTCTTAAACATTGTTTCCTTCATAGGAGGAATAGTAAGAGTGGTCACTCAGGGAAGTTTTGACGAAATGTTTGGACAAGTCTTTCTCTCGTTCTTCATATCAATTCTCAACTACCCGATAATCAAAGAGATGGTCACGAGAAAGAAGAATGCAACAGCCTAACCGGACTTGCTGTCAACTACCTACTCAACTTTGGTTTTTGTATTTTTGATGGTGCGAATAATAATAATCACCTGCAGTGCTATTTTTATTTTTTCTTCTGCTTTCTGCCTATATTTAGTGGTGGATAAAATCTATTATTGTTTCCCCCCCTTTTGCATATATAAGCTCTTAAACAGAGAAGCAAGATTTCTCTTAATCATCCAAGCACCATATAAGATCTATCTCTCTGGGATTTTCTTTTACTAGAAATTTGAGAGCCTAGCTTGCCTGAGGACGTATGCATCTATCTTTACGTGAGACCCCTTTAAGAATGTGACACACGTCCTCTTACAACTCACTTGAAATAAATTAATTATCCTTTTTAAATCTATAAAAGAAAATGCTACTTTTACAAAAAAAAATCATCAAACGATCACAGATCACTGCATTAAATGAAAGAACCATAGACTTACTAAATATAAAAATGTAGAATATTATATTACTTCCCTCCACTTTTAAATGAAATATTGTGAAATATTATACAAAGACTTTTATAAATTTATGGATGTATCTACTTGAGACTTGTAGTTGGAGGCTTATATGACAGTAATGAAACTTTCATTGCACTTTTAAATATGAGCACGTCTAGTCTGACCGACCGGTAGGGAGGTCACTCTACACATAACTACACAAAAATGCTCTTGGGGGTTACAAAGAGGTTAGATGGTAGTCCATATGAAGCCTTTTGGGATCTCTAAAATACCCTTTAGCTTTTTCTTTATTTTCAGTTTGTGTTAGTTGTACACATAGTAATAAGTTAGAAAAACAATGGGTATTTTAGGTCAGATAAAAACATATCTCTCCACTCCCATGTTTCTCTCCATTTTTTGTTCTTTTTTCTCATATTTTTTCTTTCCTAGGAAGTAGTTTTGTTTCTATCCCTTCTCTCCCTAAACTCCATGCATTTGTGCATGCTACCTGAAAAATGATTCTTCTTCTAACTTGTAAATATTAAACAAAAACTATTTTATTTAGCGATGAGGCTTTCAAGCGGCCAAATTTTACGATGTTGTTCGAATCAAGGTGATCCAATCTACTAGCACTTACAATCGAAAAAAATCTACTTGAAACACAAATATAAAACCAAAAAGACAATAAGAAATTTACGTGGTCGGTCCCAACGTTATGCGGTAAACTAGTAACATAATCACTATGACGGTGAAAGAAATGTATCTTGAAAGCAGCCATAAAGAGCATCCAAATTAACATGTCGATAAAAAGCCAATAGAAGCTTTTACAAAATCTTGTTCGCTGAACATTGCAAAAAAAACAACATAAAGCTTTGAATGTTAATTTTTTTTCTTCTTCTTAGGCCATGTTTGTTTTTGTTTTTTTTTTTGTTTTGGTGAGAAGATGATCCAGGAGGATCTAGGCAAGTCCTATTGTAACTAGGAACTTATAACCCTTATTAAAGGGGCAAGGCTAGGCAAATTCTATTGGGACTAAGAACTTGTAACTCAGTCCTAATATAACTAAAAACTTGTAACCCTTATAAAAGGGGCTATGCTAGGCAAGTACTATTGTGACTAGGAACTTGTAACCCTTATAAAATTGGGAAGGATAGACAAGATTAAACAGGGGAGATCCATGGAAGTTCTTATAGAGAGGCTTAGGGCATGAAAGTAATTCGATTGTAATTAATTTTGATTAAGCAATACCCATTGTGTGTTCTTCGTATTATTTCTTCTAATTAGGGTTTCTCAATCGTATTGTGAATTAAGTGGTATCAAAACGGTGTTCCGTTCATCCTTGGGAGATTATGGTTTATGGTCTCGACATGCGACCGACTCAAACAATCTAGGAAGAGATCTAATTAGAAGAAGAAAACATCATGTCTACCACCAAGATCTCAAAAGCTTCTACTTCCAAGTGACGACATGATTGTGAAGAGAAGAAATGGAGCAAAGAAAAGGAGGGGGATGACCATTGGAAGAGTACTTCGATGGATTTTATGGAAGTATTGACTACTATCAGATCTGGAAGCGATTATATATTCTTATCTCTACTACATGAAGACTCCACAGAAGACACTCGACTACTATCGGTTAAAAATCTATGGAAGTTATGAGAGAGAGACTTAAGGCTTGAGAGCAATTCGATTGTAATTGATTTTGATTAAGCAATTGAAGCTCTAAAAGGGGTTTCTCCCACCAATTGTGTGTTCTTTGTACTATTTCTTATAATTAGGGTTTCTCAATCGTATTGTGGATTAAAAGAGGTGAGAAGAGATTAGAAGAGAAGAAGTAGGAAGAAATTAGAAATTTTGAGGCTAGAAGATTGAAAAAAACTCACGTGTGTTTGGCATAAGGTTAGAAGTTGTACTTAAAATCCTGACTTCTAACTTCAGTATCTCACTAGTCTGTTTGGCTGAACCATCTAATTTGACTACATATTAAAAGTTTCTCCACAAAACATAAAAAATACATGTATAAACCACATTTTCCTCTATAATTCATCATATATTAATACAACAACACAATTAAAATGGTGATTTAAGGCAAAAACAAAATTAAAGCCTAAAAATCACATACCAAAATACCAAATATATAGTGAATATGGTTCAACATACCCACATAGAGAGAGAAAAAGATGGAGAAACAACTATTGTAGAAAGAGATAGAGGTAGGAGAGAGAGGGGGATGAGGGGAAGAGAGAAAGGTAGAGGTAGAGAGAGAGAGAGAGGTGTGAGGGAAAAGTAGAGAGATAAGGGGGAGAGAGAATGGAGGGAGAAAGGGAGAGAGGGGGGAGGGAGAAAAGGAGAGAGAGAGGTTGGAGAGAGAGGTGAGATGGAAAGGTAGAGATATAGGGGATGGAGAAAGAGTGAGAGAGAGAGGAGATAAAGGGGATAAGGAGAGGTAGAAAGATAATGGAAAGATGGAAGGGAGAGAGAGAGAGATAAAATAAGTTATATGAGGGTTGAAAACGTTGGGGTGGGTTTTGATTTAGCTTATTTGGGGTTAAGATGGGTTTTCATTCGATAAATTTAAGTTTTTTTTCAGTTGAAAACCCCAAAATACCCCCTCTTAAACCGGTCATGGGGTGGGGAAACGAGCAGTCAAAGCCAAGTCAAAGGGAAACTTTTGGTTAGAAGTCAACCCAAAAAACTTTACAGGGGGGTGGTGTGAAGTTTTGAGGTTAGAGGTAAGCCAAACTTCTAACCAAACTACTTGTTTTCATTTTTTCTAGAGAGATTGCCAACTTTTATAAAGAAAAACAAACATGTCAAGGGTGAGAAGTTTCCAAAAGTTCACACCTCTTCTCACCATTGACCAAAGAACAAACATGGCCTTAATTGTGTAAAAGTTTTGATATTATTCTAACTTGGATTGTCATGAATATTTTGTATAAGTTATTCACGTTCACAAAAGGAAGGAAGGTTATCTTGTGAATATTTTATAACAAAATGGAGGATTTATTTAATATCTTCAAAATATTAAATTTGGCAAGTGTTAGCTTTGTTGAGTTGGAGTTTTTTTTACATTGCTACTAAAAGGGTACAAATTGTAGAGAAAGATAGAAGATTTAATTTGTTTAAAGTGAATTGTATAAGGACGGATGTCACATTCTTAGAGGGGCCTCACGTAGAGATAGGTGCATACGTCCTCACATAAGCCGTGTTCAAAATTTGAAGATTGGACATAAGGAAAAAAATAATATAATTAATGCAGTTTCTTCTATTTATTAAGCTCAAGCCAAACATGAACCCTGAAAATATCTACGAACAAAACACGGTCCATGATATAAGGCTCATACAATTTCCCTTTGATTTATAATTAATTACTGACTATGTTCTGCCAATTATTTATGGTAAAACCATGTTTGAGTCAAAGTGAGTATAATTCCTAATGATATCCCCAAAATAATCAATTAATGATATATGTTACACCCGTTAAATAGTTCAATCACCTATGAGTTAAATACTGAAAAAGTCCAGAGCTTATATATTAGGTTTTTGCAGATCTTGACTAGTAAAGGCGATAAAAACACTACTGTTAAGGGTGAACTCGATTGATGGTCGTTCGAACGAAATGGTTGTTTTATAGGTTGGAAACTTGGTACCGTCAAAGTCATTCGAACGAGATGAAAGCCGTTCGAACGAAAACTGTGTTGGCTGGTTTTGTAAGTTCGTTTTGGGATGTTGAGTTTGCCTCGAGATCTGTTTTGTTTGTAACAAGTCTCCCAAATATATAAGGGGGACTTAGGTTATTTGTTAACTATCTTTGGGTTGTAATCTCTGTGAGTTTAATTCTAGACAACTAGGGTTTAAGAGACTCCATTAATAAGCTTGAGGAAACTGGAGAGATTGCTTGTAACCGATTTGATCATAGTGGATTGTTCGCAAGGAGTGGTTTTGTATCCGCAAGGGCTTTTCATTTCCCTTCTCTGGGTAAATCTTTGTGTTCTTATTTTTGTTTAATTTCTCAATTGACGTTTTCGTTTATCATTCTTGGGTGAGGAATTAGGATTAGCTACTCTATTCCTAATAATTACTCCATCGTAAGCACATATTTGCATTAATTAATAATTATTTTCTTAGGGTGAAGAATGTTGATGAATAAATAAAAAATTACATTGATAGCTAAAACGGATTTACATTCTCAATAATAGTAGAATCCATGTGATGAGCCTGGTGAACAACATCGTCTGCAGCTCATTAATTTTCCATTTACATTAAGGTGACATTATTATTCAACATTAAATTCCGAGTAAAATCTGTACTCAGTATCATGTTTCTTAAAATATAATAGCAATCGTATGATAGGCTTCGAGCATATGTAGCAACTAGGTGAATGATGAAGTGACAAGGAGAAGAGTGAATTCACCATCTTTTCCCTATTTTTCACCCGCAACAGCTAGGTGGATTAGCCTATGTGACAACCCAAAATCCACCTTCACGTTGGTAGTACCACTTTGAAGGTGAATTTTTTACTTTATTGATGCCCTTTACTTCTGAACTGCGAAACATTATAAACTAATTATAGTAGTTTACCGCATAACGGTGGGACCGACAACGCAAATTTCTTATTGTCTTTTTGGTTTTATATATATTTGTGTTTCTGGTAGACTTTTTCCAATTGTAAGTGCTAGTAGATTAGATCACCTTGATTTGAACAACATCGTAGAATTTGACCACTTGAAGGTCTCATCGCCGAATAAAAAAGTTTTTTTTTAAAAATATTTACAAGTTAGAAGAAGGATCATTTTTCATGTAGCATGCATAAATGCATAGAGTTTAGAAAGAGAAGGGATAGAAACAAAACTACTTCCTAGGAGAGAAGAAATGATAGAAGAAAAAAGAGAGAGAAGAGAGAAACGCGGGAGTGGAGAGATGTGTTTTCATCTTACCTAAAATACCCATTGATTTCCAACTTATTACTGTGTGTACAACTAACACAAACTAAAAATAAAGAAAAAACTAAAAGGTATTTTAGAGATCCCAAAAAGCTTCAGACGGACTACTATATAACCTCTTTGTAACCACCAAGAGCAAAAAATGTAGTTATGTGTAGAGTGACCTCCCTACCGGTCGGTCAGATAATGACACTTGTCCAGCTACTATTGGTTCGTATGCCCCTCACTTCTGAAGTGCGCGACATATTTAGGCGTTTTGATTTGTGATACGTGACAACATCTCAACTGTTGGTTGACCCACGCAGTTTAGAACTACGGTGAGGAGAATTTAGGGGAAAACTATTGTGGGATGGATTACATTTGAGGTGGATTTGGGTGGATATACAACCATGGATGTAATAGTCTACAAGTCATTGTATTTATGTTTATGCAAAGTTTGACAACCATGGATATTTCCGCTCTTAATATATTTGTGCATGAAACGTGTGACTATTTTTAAACTATTATCATGAACATCTTCCAATTTTTAAACTATTGCCTCAATGTAACGTATAAATAAACGGTATTCATCATTGATCAATTTATTGAATATAACAAATACAATCGTCACTAAGTTCATAAAATATTGTGCGTGAAACACATTTCTAAAAAATCTGCCACATTAATGACAACTCATAAAGTATTGTACGTGAAAGGCATGTTTCAAAAAAGTCAGCAATGACATTGATGAAATAATTCCGTCTGAAATGCATGACAAACTATATTTATCATGGATCGTATAAATAATTATAGACGACAAATACATTCATGACTCAGCTCATAAAATATTGCACGTGAAATGCGTACCTAAGAAAGTCATCAGTGACCTGCATTATTGGTTAGATTCGTGTTTCACTTAATAAAATGATTCTGTGTGATGTAAAATATGGCAGCACCACTCACTTTTCTCAAAAAAGAAAAGAAAAGAAAGAATAAAAAAGATAAAAGAAAGAGGTTAGTTATATACTTATATACATTAAAAGAAAAAAAAAACGATCACATCATGCGACCATCATCGTCTTTTAGAGAGAGTTTTAAATAGAGACTCATAAGCAAATCAAATTTCCTCTCTCTTTGTGCCGTAAATTTGATCGTATTTTTGTGCCCTTAGTTTGCAGGAAATTCATATAATCATTATGATCAATAATATGATATGGAAAACAGATTATACTAACCTCTTTTCCTACTCTCTGAAAATCCTATATTTTTGAGTGGAGTCTTCCCTTAGATTGATTGCAGACCTCAATGAGATGGTTTATGTCTTGTAGCCTCCAAGAGGGACTTCCCTTCTATTTAACCTAATAGGGTTTGAGTGGTCTTCCCATTATACCCTCAAGCCCTAATAAAGAGTAACACTAGGTCCCACCAACCTTAACATGGTGCAACAATTGGGCACAACCAATAACACTTATACGACCTATTAACATGTGTGCACGTGAACCGAAAGTTAAAACATTGAGTAGTGCCGGTATAGATGGAAAATCCAACAATCTCCCACTCGGCGCTAACTCAATTTTTTTACAAAAAATATTTTTAGCCTGATTTACGATTTTATAAAAAGCGGATAGCCATCCTTTGTTTTAAAAAAATAAATCAAATATGATAATTTGTCGAAGGCAATGTTACATCGAACCTGACTGTCACTCTACAACTAAAAAGATGGCTAATACGGTTCACAGACAAATTTTGGTCAGGCCTTTGAGCATATGCCTAATTCATATCGTGGACATCAGGCTAGCAACCTCAATAGCTTTTAAGTGTAATTTTTTTACTGGTGAAGTTTACCGTGCGAATGACAAATGTACACCTTAATGATGTGCTGGTACATTTATATTAGTTTCCTGCAATATGTGTTTATCATATAAGTACAGTAGAAATAATCGAGGCCATTGAAAGCACGCCTCGCCATACGCATCGGTGGAATGGACGTCTGAAACCAAAGTAAAAAGTTGGGCTGTTTTATTATTATTATAGATTGAGGACCCCCATAGAGAGTATTTTAGATTTGACTAGTAAGTTTTAGGCAGAGGTTGAGAGAGATGTTTTTCCCTTCTGTGCTTTATTTTTCTTTTCTTTGTTTTAGGCTTGTATTTGCTCTTTGCCTCCCTTTTGGGTTATACAATGGTTTCGCTTACTTTGCAAAATAATAATAATTTAGGGTTTAATGTTATCTCTTTCAATATCTAAAAGTTGTTCTTGGTATGAGTTTCAAAACCTTAAAAAACGAAGTGAGGAAATAAGAGAAAAAAAACTGAGTTTCATAGTAATTTCCCTAAAATTACCTTCATGTAGGGCATAATCTCGTAGAGGGGAGACCGCGCTCTTACACCGTGGGATTAGGCTCGCCTAAAAGGGTTCACAAGTATATCAAACAATGACATGAGAAAACTACGCAAACATACTTACGTGGAGTCCAAGAATGGGGATACTCCATGACCTCTAACGAGGATTTGAAAGAGTGATGGTATATATGAAAAGAGTTACAGTCCTCGAATCAGAGGGAGCCTTGATATGCTCAAAGGTTCTTTTGATGCTGTTGGGGCTTTTTTAGCTAGGTTTCTCTAACCTCTTCCTGGAGGCCCTCCTCCCATATTTATAGGAGATAGAAAATGATGAGTTACCATAGAGAGGTCAAGTTACATGTATACCCTTTTGGCAGTTGTCCCGTATAGAGGGCAGTTCTGCCACTGTAGCTGTCATCCGTACTGTCTGCTGCATTGTCTGCTGTGTTGTCTGCCTTCGACTATATACTGATATGGATGAAGCTTTATTGGACTCGAATGATGGTTTGCCGTAGGCTTTGGTTGACGTAAGAGATCTCTGGCCTTCGAGTCTTCGGTAGGCTTCGATGTAGTCTTTGACTGTTCAAAAAGTTTTGGAAGGCTGTGAGTAGGCTACTATATTTTTTTGGCCTTCGAGTCTTCGGTAGGCTTCGATGTAGCTTTCGAGTGTTCGGTTAGTCTCGGAAGACAACGAGTAGGCTACTACAATGTTTGAATATGGTCGAAACATGCTCGAACATGAGCTGGGAATTCAACTCATGCCAAACATGATCGAACATGGAAAGCTCATGTTCGAACATGATATTCGAACATAGAAGAATCATGCTCGAATATGATAACCTTTTCATCTTAGAAGCAACATGTTCGAACATGAGAGAAATAGGTTCGAACATAGACAGTTTATTTTGGATTTTTTTTATTTAAGCTTCTAAACTCATACCAAGGTCCTTCTTAAGTCATACTTATCTGGTGTGAGATTTACCTATTGACTGATAGTGCCAAGTTCTGCAGTAGTTGATCCATCAAACAATATCTGACGAGGATGAACCACGGAATAGACTTTGGCGAGGTTGAACCGCGGGATAGACTATGACAACTATGACCTCTCTAAACTAGTTTTGGCATGAAATTAAACCAATCCAACTATGAATGTTTCAATCTCCCCCTTTAGTTCATTTCGTGACAAATTAAACTCACTGTAAGTTCTAAAACAAACTCCATTGTACTTCCATAACTTAGAGTTAGTCCTAAAACAAAAGAAGAGAAAAAAGAATTACAACTCTATCGGATACAAACTCAATCACAGGACTGCACCTTAATATAAAAATCTTTTCACACTTCAGACTGGATCATCTATTTTTTAAAGAAATTGAAATTAAGAAATTAATAGTATCATGAGTATATCTCCCCCTTTTGTCACAGAAGAACATAAGGGTGAACAAACCGGGTAGGGGAAAAGTAAGATTAACTCTCCCCCTTCTATACATTTTTCACCACCAACTATGAAAAATATCAAGATAACCCCCTTGTGGCATGCAAACCGAAAAAATTGTGAATTATCGTAAAAACACTGAATGTGTGAGCTCCCCTTAACAAAATGCTTGAATTTTAAAAATAAAAAAAGAACTCTACTAATGCACATTGAGAACAATAAATGTAACATATGAAAATGCAGAAGTGATACACACTACTTCATCGAATATTGATTATGAACGAGATATCTTTAGTTGATGAACACAAAAAAATTAATGTACGAGTTGAAAACATTATAAACCAACAAACATGCTTCTTGAAGATTTCTCTTTCTCGTTATCTTGTTTATACTATATTTACTATGAATTTAAAACAATTCTCTATGCATTTTACAATTAAGAGATATTCTAAGTTTCTTGAGGATAATTCATATGTAGTTGTATCACTTAGTTTCATAGATGAGAGGAACCGCCTTATATAACAGGCTTTGAATTGACGACTCCCAAACCTGTTGGTTTTATGGTACCCTAGGTTTTAAAATACCACTACGAATTTACATACCCAAGGCGGTTACATACCTGTGTTCCTTATTGTGTGTTTTAAGAAATGGAGAGGAACTGTCTCATGAAGAAAGTTTTTGATTGACAGGTGTTGGGTTTTAAGATACCCCTACGAATCTAAATACCCGAGACAGTTACATGCTTGTGCCCCATACGTCATATAATTACTTCCATTTAGTTGCCATATTATGACACTTTTATATTGAATCCTCATATTTAGAAGATTAAATGCATCGCATGATCCTCAGGTTTATCTTAAAACACCCCCTAATACCAAACCCACATATCAAATCAACTTAAATTAACTGTAGCACAGTAGTGTGTGTATGTTTTGGCAAGGTCGAATGAAAAGAATAGTGAATGTGGATTCACAATAGTAAGAAATCAAAACATCAATTTTATGCTAGAAACAAAAATAACTCATTGTCCAAACAATAATCTTAGCAATATAAGAGATGTAGCGCATATCAAGTCTATGTAATCATGATGCACATAAAATCAGTAGTTTGGCATGAAATTAAACTGCGGGATAGAGTCTTAAAATTTCAAACTACTTGAAATTAACCGAAAATTAACCGATTTCGATTAATTTAGGTCAAAATTGAAATAATTGATAATCCTTGAAACTAATTATCTAATTCTAACCTAGCTCAAGTTGATATGATAAGCAATAAGCAATAAGCAATCAAAAGCACAAGCACAAACACATCATTCTCACAATCAAAAGCACAAGCACATCCCGTGGTTACCTCTATTCTAATTGAGCTTCTTGCAATCGATTTCTCATTCTCGCAACGCCCTTCATTCTCGCAATTCCTCATTTCGGATCACACACCAAAGCTTTAAAGCTTAAATCCCTCAAACTCTCAAAATCTAAGACCGAAATTAGGTTTATGTAATTCTCGATCGATTCAACTTAAGGATTAATTCTCGTTAAATTCCCTTTTCTCTCAAAAAATTTAAAAAACCCTAAAATGAACATGGAAAGAAACGCAAGACCAATGCCAACAAGAAGAACAAGAAGGCAGGAGAAGCTGATGTGCCTCTGAAGAAAAAAGTTAAAGGCATGAAGATAGAAGCTCTTACTGATAAACAATTGGATCTTGTTCTACTGGTCCTTTTGAAAACCTTAATCCCCAAGATCCCCAAGAAGGGCTTGGGTAATAGAGTACTAAGGAAGAGACGGGCGAAATTCCCAGAACTTGATAAAATTCAATCAATTGCTAAAAAAATTATTCAGCAAATTGCCCCTAGAGAGGGATTGGAGGTGGTAAAAGATTTAATAGTACAGGATGACGTTGAAGTTGAGAGGGAAGTAAATTTAAAAGTGATATCTTACGAATATGGTGGTGATCGTCTAGAGGTATCATCCGTTTACGATTTCTTATTATTTATATGATTTTATTTGACATTTGTTTTTCAAAAATTGGTATTTACTTTATGAACTTTGTCATTTGTTCAGAAGTTTGTCATTTGTTTAGAATTTTTTGGCATTTGTTCAGTTGTATTTGACATTATATTTTCTAGAACTTTCAGTTGTTATGAAGTCTTTGTTCATTTCATTTGTTGTATGTGAAGTGGAAGAAGGGTGATGAAAAAGATGATGAAGATAAAAAAGATGATGATGATGAGAAAGATGGCAAGGAGAAAGCTAAATCTGTTGAAGAAAAGCAATCGCAAGTTGCTAAAAAAGAGAAAGTTCAAGCGGTATTTATCTAATATTTGTTTTGAGTTATCTATCATATTTGTTATGTGCTACCCTTTCGTTTGATCATTTAATTTTACCATTTGTAGTATGTATAACCATTTTTACAGATGGAGAAACAAAAAACTGTAGTAGTGTATTATGTTGGAAAAAAAAGATGTCGTAGAAGAAGTCAATAAGGTATTTAACTAACATTTGTTTTGAGTTATCCATAATATTTGTTCACCTATCCTTACCATTTTTAATTTGTTTTTTCTTTACCATTTGTTGTACAGACTATGGAAGTTGCAGAGGTAACTTCTCACCAGGAAGAAGATGTCGATGAAGCTAATCAGGTAACTTATCATTTATTTGCTGGTAACTTCTCATTTTCTTCTATTTATTTTACCATATCGTGTATCACTCTTATCATTTGTAGTCTGTTTATTTACAGACTAGTATAGACCAAAGAATTGTTGTATCTGTCGACGAGCAGACTATGGAGGTTACAAAAATTAAAGTAATATTCTTCCACCAGGAGGAAGATGTAACTACAAGAAAAACCACCTTTGGGGATGGAAAAAAAGTATCATAAAAGCTACTAATTCGTCCCTACAGCAATTAGGGACGGTAAAGTGATGTCTTTTTAGGATGGCGTCCCAAATACATTAAAGACGGACACATCCGTTTTTAATGCTATTAAGGGCGGCATTAGAAACGCCAAAAATCCATCTCTAAAGGTCTTTGTTTTTCAACTACTTTAGGGACAGAGTACAACTGTCCCTAATACATAATATTAGAGAAAAATTTCTTTGTCTCTAAAAATTTGGCGCCAAATTTTCCCGTCAGCGCCAATATTATTGAGGATGGATTATTCTGTCTCTAATGAGCAACATTTGAGATAAATTTGTTTGCCTCTAAAAGTATGGCGCCAAATTTTCCCATCAGTGCCAATATTATTGGGGACAAATTATTCTGTCTCTAATACACAACATTTGAGACAAATTTGTTTATCTCTAAAAATATGCCACCAATATTAATGTAGACAGAATAAATCGTCCCTAAATAAGGTAATGCTAAATGTAACATTTTTGCAATTTGAATTACGCCCATACAAATCATTCATCAACCACAAGTTAATTTAAATGAGGGAAAAATTTATTTACAAGGTTCCACAAACACCAATTTCATATATATAAATAAATAAATAAGGTCTCAATCCACCTAGAACATTAAAAATTATTGTTCAATCACTAAATACAACTTGAGCATTCAAATTAATTATCCAACCTCTTACGCACTAAACATGGAACCATTGACACACGAACAATATCACTACGTATAATAAACACTTGCTTGTATCGCTCCCATAATTGTTAAGAAACTACCTGTAAAAAAAATTAAATTGATATAACCTCAACCACAACATATAAAAATAATTGCAAACCAAAAGATAATAAAACAAAGTACACATTATGAAACTAAAAATAAAAAAAATAAAATGACGCATCATATCTAAACCCATGTTGAGGATGTTCTCCATGAAAACGCGCCACATTTAAACAAAGAATTGAGGATGTTCCCCATGTTGAGGAGATCATGTTCAGCATATATCAACATATAAATCACTTTATAAGTAAGAGTTTTTGTCCAAATTAGGATGAAAATAAGGCTCTTATGTCCAAAGAAGAATTCCCCAAATCCTATAAACCATAAGCCTAGTTATATGAAAATTACATACATATACACAAACTAATACATATTAGATATGCGTGTGTCTGTGTTTATGGGTGGGTACTAGTAAGTAGAATCTTCATTCTTCATCATTCATAGCAGAGGTAAAAAATCACTAACTGAAGTACGGATGCTTGGCATTATTTATCACATATATCCAGAGTCGAACTTTACTAAATGGCATATAGCTTTAAAAACGCTTGGCAAATACCTTTATAGTCATATCCTCTATGCCATCAACAACTATTATTCTAACTGGAGGTGAAACTTTGTCAGAGTCCATATACCGCTCTTGGATTGGATTGGACGAGAGTTTTTCACCAGCTCAAAAACCGTAAGGTGGAAATGTGTTGGAACATACCTATTATTAATTTAAGCAAGAGGATACGAAACACAGTCAAACTACAAATATTCTTTCATCAAAACCCAGTGGCATCTGAATAAAACATGCATGAAAGAAGCAATATAGTGAACTCGACTACCAACTAGGACAAAAGAACTTACGGGAATGTGAAACTGGGGTCCCCCTTGGGGTCCCCATAGATATTAATTTCTGGTGTACTATCATACTTTCGCAAGCAAATACAGCGGGCATCCTCGGTTGCGTTCCTTGCTGCATCCACAGGGGACATTTTAGTATGTATGTAACCAATGCAATCAGGTTGTGGATTGGGATCGTGTAAAGCCACATGATGCCCTAAGATACAAGAAATAAATAAAAATAAAACGCTTGGTCATCAAAGTTGATATAGTTTATCGTAAATAAAAATACTTTGAGCATCTTCAAACTTAAAGGTACAAGATGTGAAAAAGTTATATGATAACCAAGGTGTAATGACCCCGATTTTTCTTTATTTCCTAATTTAGCTATTAGTATTCTCTCCGTTGCAACACTCCGCATATTCCAAATCTGCATATTCCTATTCTTTAACTTCCGCATATTCCTCTGTATCATGCACCTGCATATTCTCCTATCCTTAATGCATCTATATTGTTCTTGGTGCTAGGTTTGGTATGGATTCCTTTTTGTTAGAGTTTTGGTGGTTTGATGGTTTTGGTAGTTTGGCGTTTGGGCGTTTTAGTTTGATTGTGTGGTGTATGTTCGGAGAGCGGTTTCTATATCCGAAAGGGGTTTTCCGCTTCTCTCCTTCGCGTGGGTTATAATGTTTTTGATTTCGGACATTTCTGGCGTTTCCGATTTTCGTTCTGGGGTGGAGAAACAGGGATTAGCTACCCCTAATTTCTCAATGCCTATCAGACCATTGTCGGACTCCTTCCTTCCATTTTATTCCTTTCGGCTAAGTTTCTAGCCGTCATTTTTTGAGTTTTAGGAGTTCTGGTGGCCGTTAAGCGGTAGAGGTGGTGTTAGACCTTGAGAACCCTTTGTGGTGGTTGTTCGGGTGGTTCCAGTCTTCTGAGGGTCTTGGTGTTGTGTGTGTGGTTCAGGAGGACCTCAGAGTAGATTTCCCAGATTGTCGTTCGAACGAGTTTCCTAGTCGTTCGAACGAATCATTGTGTTTTCTGATCATTTTCTGCATCTTCTGGATGTTTTGGCCATTGGACAGAATTGTCATTCGAACGAGATTTATTGTCATTCGAACGAGTTGACTAACCCCTTGGAATTTGGCCCAAGACCTCTTAGTCGTTCGGACAACTTTCGAACTCGTTCGAACGACTTTCGTATATTCTGACTACTTAAGTCTTTCTTCCTCATTTCTTTTGGTTGGTTTTTCTGTGAGGCGATGCTTAAGACGATTTGAGAGAGAGCGAGAGTTCTTGAGAGAGGATTCTTCTCCCCTAATCATCCCCATCACCCCCATTCATCACCTCCTCATCTTCATCATCATCCTCTCCTCTCCTCTCCCTAACCTAATCCCCTCACCTCAATACTCTTCACCCAATCTTCCTCATCACTCGCGGATTCTTTGCCTAGCTTCGTCGCAACCTTCACTCTTATCTTGGGTAAGTGATTCTCGTTTCCCTTTCCGTCAATTTCGCTTGATTTGGCGTAGGGTTTGATTTCTAGGGTTTGGGTTTTATTACCGTTTCCTTAATTGTTTGGTGGATTGTTGTTCTCGGTGATTGCGATAGGTTATTCGGGCGTTTTGCAGCCGTTCTGTGGATTTTGGTTGAGTTTCTGGGTTGGATTTTCTGTCGGACTTGGATTATTATCAGGCGAGCTCATATTCCAACTTTACTAATTTTCTTTACTAATTTCAGTATATTGTTTTAGAGTGTAGTATTGAACTTAGAGATGGGTTGTGTTTAACTATAGTTTAACCTAGTAATTATCCTGTTAGGTTTGTTAACCTGTAGTTTGGACAGTATAATGATTCTGGAGTTGGTTTTGGTTTGTATGAGACCAGAGATTAGTTGGTGGTGGTTAGGCTAGCGTTCCCGTGAGTTGCCCAGAAATGCCCCCTCCAGCCCTAAGAGATTGTTGGTTCGGATGTAGGCGGCAGTTGGGTTGCTGTTTCGGCTATGCAGAGTCGGTGCAACCGAGTCCCTATCGATCCTGTTTGGGTTGTCAGGTTAGCGGCAAATGTGTTGTGCTTGGGCACCGGTTACACATTATAACTTATTGTATTTTTTCAAACTTATTGAGATTGGATACACGAAAACTCCGTTTCGGTTGACCTCCGACAGGATCCTAGAAGTCCATGAGATCGGGTTAAAAGAGACAGATGAGATTGGGAACGACACTATCATACCTAGCAAAACCACCCCGGAGTATGGATTGGTATAAGACAGAGTCCTGGCGATCCCAAACTTA
Organism: Kingdonia uniflora; assembly: GCA_014058105.1. NCBI lineage: Eukaryota > Viridiplantae > Streptophyta > Magnoliopsida > Ranunculales > Circaeasteraceae > Kingdonia > Kingdonia uniflora. The sequence goes on from JACGCM010000252.1 coordinate 1,518,389, forward strand.
TCCTCGTTGAGGTTGAAATTCCTTGAAATGTGTAGGACTATTGTTTCGTGGGTTTGATCCACCCTTCCACTTTGATCGAGTGCGACCATCCTAGCTTGGTCGAACTTAAACAAATCGTACCAGTGTGTCCCTTTACCGAATCTCTTTAAGATAACTTTAGACGTTAGCTTCATCATTTTAGTATTAAGGGATATTTATGGGAATATCCCCGCTCATCATATCATATCATTGCATCTAGGATAAGTATGGGATTATCCTAGTCATCACTTCACGTCATAGCATTGCATATCAAATCATCATCTCCTCCTCTTATATTGTTAGCTCTATTCCCTTTCCAAATTCACTCCACTCTCTCTCCGCATTAACTCTATTCTCCATTCTCTTATCAACTCAATCCTCCCTTCTATATTGATTACTTATTTCATTGATGGTTACTGATTATATTGTTAGAATTGCTTAGTCACTTATTCTTTATCACACTCGTCTCTACTCTATTTTCGGTACCTGTTATTAGTAAGTTATTTAGTTCTGTTGGATTAGTGAGCTCGTTGTTTGCTCACTCTCGCATTTAAACATTTTCAGAGGTTGACTAGCTTGGATTGCCGCGTGGGTAACCGGTCCAGAGACAGATTTTGCCGCTGCAGATTTCCTATAGTTCCAGATTCTGTAGGTGCTCTCAGCATATGTACCTGAGCTTGTATTCGAGATATTGTATCACATTTTGACATGATATGTGTATATATATGTCTTTTGCTTCCGTGTTATATTGTTATATTGTTGTATCGCTATTTCTTTACTCTGATGATTATTGCTATATGTGAATAGCCGAGCCAGAATTTGTCTATGGCTTGGCTATTTGTGGGGTAGAATCTTTGGATTCCCTGACCTGCACTATTTAGAGTCTAGTAATTGGTCAAGTTACCGATTACTAGATTTTGGGGCGTGACACAAGGGATAAACTTCATTTCCAAATCTAACCAAGAGTACAGTTAAAGGAATGTAAGTAAAATATAATAATAGGCACGTATATGTTGCAATAGATTTTAATATAAAAGGCTTTCACTATGACAGTTGGTATTTTATGCTCAAGCTAAGAAATCTCACAGTTGTTATTTTATGCTTAAACTAAGAAATCTAAGGGAGCCCATCTATCTAGTGTCCATAGTAAAGTTAAACCTTAACAAGAGGAGCAAGACAATTAGTGGTATAGCTAGGAGCATTAGAAACTTACAACAGAATTTGTATATGCACCTAAATAGCTAAACCAACCATACCTCATACTAAACATAAGCTCCTTGACTTTTCATGTTCAACAACAAAGAAAAAAACATGAATAAGTATATGTAGTAAATATATTGAACTTGTATACTGAAATGTGCACAATTAAAATTTTAATAAATGAGTAGGAAAAGATAAAATGGAGTAGACTTACGAAAGAAAAAAAGCTCAGATATTAGATTCTCGGGCTTTACCTCCACGTCAACATAGTCTGAGAGATGCGTGGCTCAATCAATGACTCCTGGAAGATCAGAAGGAGGGGAGTAGTAAAACAAACCTAGTCTCGGCCTTGTTCCTGGATTGCTTTCTAGAATATTTGCTCACCATCTCCAGTCCCAAATAGCCGGTCAATTATATGTACAACATGCAAAAACAATACCAAAAGTTTAAAATATAACAAACTTAAAAGGCAGCAGAAAGACTTAAATGCAAGGGATAATCATACATCTTCATCAGCTTTTTCCCCCATTACTGATTGTTAACAAGTCAACAAGAAATCAATACATTCAAAACATTCACAATTAGCCCCTCAAAGACACGAGGGTGCAAGAGGTGGATCGGCTGTGATTTGGGGCTTTAGGTTGAAGGAGTATGATTGAGTTTCTTTACTGCTTATCGGTCGAATCATTAGATAAGGCTAAGTTGATATTTCTTTAATGCAGAAAATTCAGAGATCAGTTCACTTGGGTAGTCACTAGGATGTTTAAGGCAAATGAAAAACATAAAATGGAGATATTCTGGGGGAACTAGCCATTATTATGGGTGCCGAAATAGTGAAACCCATGTTCTAGAAATGTGAGGCAATACCAACAACTAATATATACATTTTCGATATTTTGTGATGACTTTCTGGTGACTTCTATATGCATTTCTACAGATTTTTAATTCTATTAGCTTCAGATGTACATGTATCACTCATGTTCTTGGTAACTAAGATTGCTTCGCAATGAAATCAAACGAACTATGACAGTACGTAGTTATGTTTAGGAAACATTTTGCCCAACATTATACCTATATCTTTTTGGACTAATTAACAAAATTGGTCTTGCAATTCAAGATACATAAGATATCATGATACTATTGCATAGGGATTCTTCAGGAACTCTTACTCTGCTATAAAATCGAATCTGAGAAGAAGAAGAAAAAGCCAAAGAGGATAATGAACAAGTACTTTCAATACCTCCCCTAAGCAGGTAGATCTCCTTGTTGGAATGAGCAACAAGTTATCCTTCCTACAACTTTGAAAAATGTAAGCGTTAGTTCATAGTTGATAAGCCCTATATAACAACAAGCCATCATTTACATATGAAGGAAAATGTCTACCGTACATTTCAAAGTGTATGTTAATGTCACGATTCAGTAAACATATGTTAAATCTAATTTACTAGACAACATGAACTGATTATAACATGGTTTCTGTAAATCATATAATAATAGTTTTCACACCTCAAGATCTCCTTAACCATTAAGAAAAGTCTGTTTAAGTTAATTGCAATATCTAAATCCCAAATCAGTTTTACAGTAAGACATGAAACTATGATCTTTGTAATGGGGAAGGATTTAGAGACACTCAAAAACCAAACACTCAAGTCTTACTCAATACCAACCACTCATCTCTATTAGATGAGTGACTCACATAATAAGGGATGTGGCAAATAGAAAAATGAAACAATTAGGTGGAAATGAGGTAGAAGACTTTCTCTCTCTCTTGATGTGGCCTGAATTGTCTCTCTCACTCCTCTCTTCAATTCTAATTTAAAAGCAACCATTTTTTCTCTCTTTTACTCTAAGTCTGTTCTTTCTCTCTCTCTCTCTCTCTACTCATGAAGATCGGCGTAAAACACAAATTGAAGTCTTTCTCTCTCGCTCCCCATTAGAGAAGATCACTCTCAGGAACGATGACAACCAGAACCAACGTTTTATGTACTCAGATCAAAATTTCTCTTCTCCGTTCTCCCCACAATCGTAGATTATTGGTAGTACTGTCACTTAGATTTTGAGATTACGATGTAATTTGGGAGGAGTTTTGTACTAGCTAGTGGTTTAAGGATTAATGGGATCCCTTGTTTAATTCTTATTATTTTGGTTTGGTTTTAGATTGTATTGTCTTGAATGAACCTGTGAATGGGAATACCTTGAATCTTACTTTCTACTATTGGTTCAAGAATATCTCAAGTAATGCATCTTTCGATAATTACTGTCCAAATTATTACAAATAAACCATATAGATATTGTCAACTAACTACACCATCGATAATATCTAGTACAGTAATATGTAAGATTATGCAAGTTTATCTGTAACAATTATTGTCAGGTGTAACAATTATTGTCGAGTTCGACAATTATTGTCAGGTACAGTTCAGATTATGCAAGTTTCACATACTCGAAATTGTCGGGTTCGACAATTATTGTCTGGTACAGTTCAGATTATGCAAGTTTCACATACTCGAAATTGTCGGGTTCAACAATTATTATCGGGTATAGTTCAAATCGACAATTATTGCTGGGTTCGACAATTATTGTCGAGTACAGTTCAGATTTTTATTTTTGTCGATGGTACCTATACCTGATAATTTTGGATTTTCTTATTGTCGATGGGAGTTCAATTGTCAGAGATTTTTATACTCGATAATTTTGTATTTTTATACTCGATAATTCAGATATTTCTTTACTGTCAAATTTGACTTCAAAAGATGCCACCAATAGGACCCACCAATATCTCCCTCCTTTTGTAAAGGAGTAATCAAGTGCACTACTTTGCCCCTCTAGGACCCACAACTCACAACTAGCATAACCAATTGCACGACAAATGAGATATTTAAATAATTAAATGTACACCACTTTTCCCCTCTATGACCCACCACTCACAATACAATACGACAAAGGAACATTTAAATAATTAAATTGTTGATTGTCAGCAAAAAAAAGTATATACATAAACGATTAAATTTTCGATTTATCTTTATATCGACAATAATATGCATATGGTCCTAGATCGTATATCCCTAAATCATCGAGTAAAACATGAGTCGACAATATCTAAACAAAGAAAATTGTCGACCAAAGAGTATCGATAATTCCAATGTCTACATAGTTCATGTCTAAACCTCCTTATCCACACACGAAATTAAGGCAAATTCAAATACCAATACACATTCAATTCATCTAAGAAAAGAAATACTATCAACAACATCAATGCATAATCATAACACAAAGAGGGAAGGAAAACCATCACAAAGAGGGGAGGAAAACCAAAACCCCAAACATCAGCATTTTTTTAAGGGTTTGTGGGTACTTAGAAACAATCGTTACAGTGAGTGTCAAAAACCCATAAATCAACCACAATTGTAGCTTTCGAGCATATCATGATGTCCAAAAATCCTTAAAAAAAACCCTAAAAAACAATTAATCAACCATACCATTGCTGACCAAATAGAGATTCAAATCTGCCAAATTGTAAGAAAGAGAAGGGTTTGGTCTGAAATCAACTTCCCACGGGTTCTTGGATTTGTTTTGTTCTTGAGTCACAGTAAGAGAGAGAGAGAGAGAGAGAGAGAGGGGAAAGAGAGAGAGATAGAGGGTGGTAATGTGAGAGAGGAGAGAATTAAAATTCAAATTGAAACACGTACTTATTGGAGAGAGAGATGTGAGGAGAAAAACTACCTCATTTCCACCTAATACTAGATTTTCCATCTCATTTCCTATATAGAAACTCCCTATTATAAGAGCCACTCATCTGTATTAGATGAGTAGTTGGTATTGAGTGAGACTTGAGTGTCTCATTTTTTAGTGTCTCTAAATCCTCTCCTCTTTGTAAAAGCATTAAAGGATATAACACTACCATGATATAACATAACGCACCACAAGTTATGTCAATGAGTAAAAATTTCTGAAGAACTAGTGTCCTTACTTTCCTATTGTTACTGGTTTGTTAACTTCCATTCCATCACTATAGATAGAAACTAAGATCAACCAAAACAAATGTTCTTGAAAATGGCAAATTAAAGGCAATGTATAGCTTAAAAAATACTTAAAGAAATTCCCAATTATACATAAATTCAATCAGCTAGCATTAGAGAATTCAGCAAGAGAAAAATTGAGTTTGGAGATTGGTACTTACTTCAACCCTTGTTTTGATCTTGAGAAGTTCATAATGTGAAATCAGCGATTGATGTAGATATGATTCATTTGCAAATTCACTAACCAAACAAAAAACCCTAATTTTAATTACACATAATCTCCTAGTTACATGGCCTTGAAATCAGCATACATATTATCCTTTAAGTAATGTTTTACATGCAAACTTTCTGATGAGAGAAAGGGAGAGAGGGAGAGAGAGCTGTAACTTAATTAGTCAAGATCATAGATTCACGAATTGATATAAAATTCTCATAACCGATCAATCATGCTCAACTACCAATCAATTTCGTAAGATGAAAGCAATAATCACAATTACTCGATCCAAATCAAACCAAAGATAAGATCACAAAGAGAGCAAAACGAAGAAAAATGGAGAAATCATTAATGAAATTAGTGAATTATCGTGATTACCCTCTTCCTGAGCCCAGATGTTCCTGATTTTACCATCTATCATGTTCGTCTCCACTCGAGAGACCTTAAACATCATCACCATTAGAGCAAGAGAGAGAGAGAGAGAGAGAGAGAGAGAGAGAGAGAAAGAAAGAAAGAGAAAGAAAGAGAAAGAGAGAGTGAATTAGAGAAGAAGAGCAGAGATGGAAGAGGTAGGCTTTGTTTTGTTTTTTATTTTTATTTCTTTGATAAGATGTAACTGAGATTACAGGCTATTTCCATTACTAGCGGATTATATGTCGCAAAACTGTATGAAATACAACGCTTAAAACTGTCGTAAATCATATTAACATTTTATAAAGAATACGACAATTATATTCCTTAACGATACTTTAAGTAGCTGGGAATTTAATTAGTTTTACTACAGTTATAATAATTATTAATGGTTGCGCAGAAATGTTGCTAATAGCCAATTTTCACGTAGTGAAAAAATCTCAAATCATAAATACCTTGATTTCAAATCTTCAATTTGAAAAGCAAGGTCCGGGCTTCAGTTGAGTTCACGAAACTATAATCAACCCATAAAAATCAATTATAAACACAAAGATAGAGAGAGTCTGTATGAGATATATATATATATATATATATATATATATATATATATATATATGCTTTTATAGAGATTTAGAGATTAGTTTTAAATCACCTTCATAAGCAATATCTAGGGTGCAATCGAGTTTGTGATACTTCAATCATCCAATAAAATTTCAAAATCGAACCTGCTGCTCCTGTAATGAAAATGCGAATTGGGCCTTTTGCCATTAATGAAAATGAAAAAACAAAAAAAACCTTTGAGATTGAAAAGAGAAGAATTTGAGATAGAGATGCTTTCATAGCTTACCTCTAAGATTTAGAGATTAATCTTCAGTAGGGGAAGAGAGAGAGAGAGAGAGAGATGAGATCAGGTTTGAGTTATAAGAAACCCTAATTTTTAATACATGGAAGAGGAGAGTTAAAATTAGGACTTTTTGTTTTTGCGGTATTTTTTCTGCCCCTAAACTTAAACTATTAGGGGCGACCAAGTCCAACTGTCCCTAAACTTATACAATTAGGGACGGCCAAATCCAACAGTCCCTAAACTTATACAATTAGAGACATTAATTATTTTTGTCTCATAAACCAAAATATAAGAAACTGATTCAAAGCTGTCCAAATGTTTATTTATTTGAGAGAAATTTTAATCCGTCTCTAATGCCTGGTTCCTAATAATCATTTTTTTTGTAATGTGTTAATGAAGCTAATCAAACTTATCATTTGTTTGTTGTTTAACTTCTCATTGTCTTCTATTTATTTTCACATATCTTGTATCACTTTTACCATTTGTAGTCTGTTTATTTACAGACTAGTGCAGACCAAACAAGTAGTTTATCAGTCGAGAAACAGAGTAAAGAGGAGGCAGTTGAAGGCAAGGATGATGATGATGGAACTTCACAGAAAAAATGAGACCTTGTGAAAATAATAAAAGAAATGATTGTTAACCAGACCAATGTATATAGTACTTTTAAACCAAACAATTTGTTTATTACTCATTCTCATGTAATATGTACTTTATATTTCATTTTCTTATTTCATGACATATTTGTTCCAGCTTGTTTTAATGGAGTCAGAAGTGGATGTAACCTTAAAGAAGAGACATAAACTTACTGACGAAGATATTACTGAGGAATCCTAGAAATGCAACTATTATTAGACAGAGCTTAAAAAATGCAACTTGGTGCAAGTTAAAATTTGGAAGACTTACAAAATTTATTACCAAGTTCTAAATTATGGAATCCTTTTAACTGCATGTCTGCAATAATCTCTCTATAAAGAAGAGAGAGAGAGAGAGAGAGAGAGAGAGAGAGAGAGAGAGAGAGAGAGAGAGAGCTATGGAGGATAGTAGGCTTAGCATCATCAAAGTTCCACAACGTTTAAGAGCCATTAACCGAGCTTTCACTCTTATACGTTTAATACCCATGTTAGCCTTACTCTATTACAGAGTTTCATCTCTCATCTTCTCCCACAAAAGCATTTCAGTGTTCCCATGGATTCTAATATCCATCTCCGAGCTCATAGTCGGTTTTCTTTGGCTCTTAGATCAATCTTTTGCGTGGCAACCCATCTCCCGAGCTGTCTTCCCCGAAAACATCTCCAAAGAACTACCACCCATTGATGTGTATATATGTACGGCAGACCCTGAGAAGGAGCCGGTATTGAATGTGATGAACACGGTTGTATCTTCAATGTCACTTGATTATCCTCCGGAGAAACTCAACGTGTACTTATCGGACGATGCTGGCTCTCCTATTACGTTATGTGCTATTAAGGCGGCCGCTTTGTTTGCGAAATCATGGATTCCGTTTTGTAGAAAACACAAGCTCATGACCTGCAGTCCTGAGTTATATTTTGATATTTTGAAAACAGATCAACCTAAGCAAGGCAATGAATTCCTTGTAGAAGAAAAGGAAATTAAGGTATGTATTAATATCTGCAAAAACTTTATGCAAAAAATTTCTTTAGTTGAATCTCAAATTATATTAATTCCTCTTCATATGATTCTTACATTTTTGGTCATCTTAATTCGTGATAAAAATTTTTGCAGGAAAAGTATAATGTACTTAAGGAGCAAGTGGAGAATGCAGGAAGAAATAAGACCCCTCCCACTAAAGATCGACCTTCTCATATCGAGGTGATTTTCCTTAAGCCCTCCCTATCAAAGTACCGACATAATTTTTCTAGTGGTTTGAAGTCTTCAAGATACATCCACATGATGCAGACTTTAGGACAACTACTTCTATCTTGTTAAATTTGTTTCCAATATGGTTATGGGATTGGGACCAAATTCAAGAATCTTTATTATAGCCCATCAAATGAATCAGTATTATATTTTGCTATAATATAGGGTATTCTTATTTTATAGATTATTCACGACGACTACGAAATGAATGTTAGAAGTGATGATCTTACTAATATGCCTCGCCTAGTCTATGTTGCTCGCGAAAAAAGACATGATGAGCCACACCATTACAAGGCCGGAGCTCTCAATACTCTGGTATGTAAAATCCGTTCCACTATAACTACTATCGCTATCACATTTCTACTCTTATCTAAACTGATTATTTCTTTCGTTTTCGCAGCTTCGAGTGTCTGGGGTAATGAGCAACTCCCCTTACATATTGGTACTAGACTGTGACATGTACTGCAACGACCCGTCCTCTGCCCGACAAGCTATGTGTTTCCATTTGGATACAATGATCACTAAATCGTTGGCTTTCGTTCAATTCCCTCAAAGATTTTATAAGCTTAGTAAAAACGATATTTATGACTCGCAATTGAGAACGGTGTTCAAGGTACCTTTGTGGAAAAACACTTGGTTCTTGCCAATCAGAACTTTGTTTCCATGATAATATGATATAATGTTTTTTAATATATATAAATATATCAGACAATTATCGTCTTATTTCAGAGACTATGGCAAGGAATGGATGGGATTCAAGGACCGGTACTGTCTGGCACCGGATTTTACTTAAAGAGGCGGGCGTTATATGGTGGTCTTACGCAAGAAAAGGGTATGTTTAATTTGTTAAAATAAACTTAATGTAGGAAATAGTGTAGACATAATTAATCTGCCAATTAGCTACATGGTTCTCATTTTTTAAATTTATTTGTTAAATTTATTTGTTGTCTAGATATCAACCTCTATCAACTAAAGGCTAATTTTGGCTCCTCCAACAAGCTTTTATCTTCCCTACAGCAAGGTGTTAACAGTAATTCCCTCTCCAATAAAGATCAATTACACGAGGCGCAAGTATTAGCTTCATGTACCTATGAAAGCGATACACAATGGGGTGAACAGGCAAGTCCTATCTCAAAACAGTACTCCTTCATCTTTGATATGTAGTTTGACTTGTGAAACAAGGTCTAACGGCTCTATAGTAACAGGTTGGTTTCTTATATCAATGTATGTTGGAGAGTACGTTTACCGGATTCTATTTGCACTCAAAAGGTTGGAAATCCACGTATCTCTATCCTCCAAGGCCGGCATTCTTGGGTTGCCCTCCCACAAACATGAATGATGCGTTGGTTCAGGGTATGAAATGGATGTCGGAGCTGTTTCGAATGAGTATATCAAAATTTAGCCCTTTTACTTATGGTTTAACGTCGAGAATGCCAATTCTTCAAAGTATGTGTTACGGATACTTCATGCTTTCACCCTTATACTGCATTCCGATGTCATTGTCTGCAATGGTTCCTCAGCTTTGCCTTTTGAGCGGCACAACCGTCTACCCCAAGGTAACAGTTACAAGTTTTATTTATATATTTATTACAGTAAAGATGTGTATGGTCAATATTTCTCTACCTTCTGAGTAAATGCCGCCGGTCTAATCCATTTGGTTAGGGTCTTCAAGTTCTTCATATATTTCTAAAATTTCTTGACCTTTTTATGCTCTACTAACACTTACAATGTAACGCTTTATTCACAGGTTTCAGACCCATGGTTTATCTGGTTTGTGATCTATTTCACTGGTGGCATTTGTCATCATTTATTTGATGTCTTTAATACTGGTGAATCCTTCAATGTGTGGTGGAACGAAATGAGAATGTGGTGGATAAAATGTGTCACATGCAATATTTTTGGATGTTTAGATGCTATTATGAACATTATAGGCATTAAGAAGAGGGAATTGAAGCTAACAAATAAAGCTGTAGATAAAGATGAACTCGAAAAATACAAGAAGGGTAACTTTGAACTTCAAGGGGGAAAGATTTTCTTAGTTCCTTTAGTAATTTTAGTCCTCTTAAACATTGTTTCCTTCATAGGAGGAATAGTAAGAGTGGTCACTCAGGGAAGTTTTGACGAAATGTTTGGACAAGTCTTTCTCTCGTTCTTCATATCAATTCTCAACTACCCGATAATCAAAGAAATGGTCACGAGAAAGAAGAATGCAACAGCCTAACCGGACTTTGGCATTTGTATTTTTGATGGTGCGAATAGTAATGTGCAGTACTATTTTTATTTTTTCTTCTGCTAAATAGTAACGATCACAGCATTAAATGAATGAGCCACAAACTTACTAAATATAAAAATGTAGAATATTATATTACTTTCCTCCACTTTTAAATAAAATATTTTAAAATATTATACAAAGACATTTATAAATTTATGGATGTATCTCCTTGAGACTTGTAGTTGGAGGCCTATATGACACTAACGAAACTTTCATTGCCCCTTTAAATATGAACATGTCTAGTAACGTAAAGCTTTGAATGTTATTTTTGAACTTGAAAGCAGCCATAATTAATATGATGGTGAAAGAAATGAATCTTGAAAGCAGCCATAAAGAGCATTCAAATTAACTTGTCGATCAAAAACCAATAAAAGCTTTTGCAAAATCTTGTTCGTTGAACTTTGCAAAATAAACGTAAAGCTTTGAATGTTTTTTTTGTTTTCTTCTTAGGCCATTTATTTTTTTGGGTGAGAAGTAGGAAGAGGTGAGAAGAGGTTAGAAGAGGATAAGTAGGAAGAGGTTAAAAATTTTGATGTTAGAAGATTGAAAAAAAACTTGCGTGTGTTCGGCTGAATGGTAGAAGTTGTGTTTAAAATCCTGAATTCTAACTTCAACATCTCACTAGTCTGTTTGGCTAAACCATCTAATTTGACCACATATTAGAAGTTTCTCCCCAAAAACATCAAAAACACATGTATAAACCACATTTTCCTCTATAATTCATCATATATTAATACAACAACATAATTAAAATGGTGGTTTAAGGCAAAAATAAAATTAAAGCGTGCAAATCACATACCAAAATACCAAATATATAGTGGACATGGTTCAACATACCCACATAGAGAGAGAGCGAGATAGAGAGGGAGAGAAAGAGAGTTGTATGAGGGTGGGAGAGAGGGGGGATAGAGGGGCGATAGAGAGAGAGGTGGGAGAGAGAGAGAGAGAGGGAGAGAGAGAGAGGGGATGGAGAAATAGAGAGAGAGGGCGGGAAAACGTTGGGGTGGGTTTTGATTTGGCTTATTTAGGGTTAAGATGGGTTTTCATTTGACAAATTTGAGTTATTTTCAGTTGAAACCCCCAAAATATCCCTACTTAAACTATTCTCGGAGTGGGGAAACGACCAAACCATGGTATAGCGGGGAAACAAGCCAAGTCAAAGGGAAATTGGAAGTTTTTTGGTTATAAGTCAACCCAAAAAACTTCACAGGGAGGGGGGGGGGGGGGGGGTGTGGTGTGAAGTTTTGATGTTAAAAGTATGCCAAACTTTCAGGTTTTTTTTTCTGGAGAGATTGCCAACTTTTATAAAAAAACAAACATATCAAGGGTGAGAAGTTTCTAAAATATCACACCTCTTCTCACCCATGACCAAAAATAGAAACATGGCCTTAATTGTGTAAAAGTTTGGATATTATTCTAACTTGGACTGTCATAAATATTTTGTATAAGTTATTCACGTTCACAAAAGGAAGGAAGGTTATCTTGTGAATATTTTATAACAAAATGGAGGATTTATTTAAAATCTTCAAAATATTAAATTTGGCAAGTGTTAGCTGTGTTGACTTGGAGTTTTTTTACATTGTTACTAGAAGGGTACAAATGGTAGAGAAAGATAGGAGATTTAATTTGTTTAAAGTGAATTGTACAAGGACAGATGTCACATTCTTAGAGGGGCCTCACGAAGAGATAAGTGCATACGTCCTCACACAAGCCGTGTTCGATATTTGAAGATTGGGCATAAGGAAAAAAAAAATTAATGCAGTTTCTTCTATTTATTAAGCTCAAGTCAAACATGAACCCTGAAAATATCTACGAACAAAACACGGTCCATGATATAAGGCTCATACTATTTCCCTTTGATTTATAATTAATTACTGACTATGTTCTGCCAATTATTTATCCTAAAACCATGTTTGAGTCAAAGTGAGTATAATTCCTAATGATATCCCCAAAATATTCAATTAATGATATATGTTACACCCGTTAAATAGTTCAATCACCTTTGAGTTAAATACTGAAAAAGTCCAGAGCTTATATATTAGATTTTTGTAGATCTTGACTAGTAAAGGCGATAAAAACACTACTGTTAAGGGTGAACTCGATTGATGGTCATTCGAGCAGGCTGGAAGTCGTTCAAACGAAATGGTTGTTTTCTAGGTTGGAAACTTGGTTCTATCAAAGTCGTTCGAACGAGATGAAAGCCGTTCGAACGAAAACCTCGTTGGCAGGTTTTGTAAGTTCGATTTGGGATGTTGAGTTTGCCTCGAGATCTATTTTGTTTGTAATAAGTCTCCCAAGTATATAAAAGGGACTTAGGTTATTTGTTAACTATCTTTGGGTTGTAATCTCTGTGAGTTTAATTCTAGACAACTAGGGTTTGAGAAACTCCATTAATAAGCTTGAGGAAGATGGAGAGATTGTTTGTAACCGATTTGATCATAGTGGATTGTTCGCAGGGAGTGAATTTTTATCCGCAAGGGCTTTCCACTTCCCTTCTCTGGGTAAATCTTTGTGTTCTTATTTTCGTTTAATTTCTCAATTGGCATTTTCGTTTATCATTCTTGGGCGAGGAATTAGGATTAGCTACTCTATTCCTAAGTACTCCATCATAAGCACATATTTGTATTAATTAATAATTATTTTCTTAAGGTGAAGAATGTTGATGAATAAATAAAAAATTACATTGATAGCTAAAACGGATTTACATTCTCAATAACAGTAGAATCCATGTGATGAGCCTGGTGAACAACATCGTCTGTAGCTCATTGATTTTCCATTTACATTAAGGTGACATTATTATTCAACATTAAATTTCGAGTTAAATTTGTACTCAGTATCATGTTTCTTAAAATATAATAGCAATCGTCTGATAGGCTTCAAACATATGTAGCAACTAGGTGAATGATGAAGTGACAAGGAGAAAGAGTGAATTCACCATCTTTTCCCTATTTTCCACCCGCAACAGCTAGGTGGATTAGCCTATGTGACAACCCAAAATCCACCTTCACATTGGTAGTACCACTTTGAAGGTGAATTTTTACTTTATTGATGCCCTTCACTTCTGAACTACGAAACATTATAAGCCAATTATACTAGTTTACCGCATAACGGTGGGACCGACAACGTAAATTTCTTATTGTCTTTTTGGTTTTATATATATTTGTGTTTCTGGTAGACTTTTTCCGATTGTAAGTGCTAGTAGATTGGATCACCTTGATTTGAACAACATCGTAGAATTTGACCACTTGAAGGTCTCATCGCCGAATAAAAAAGTTTTTTTTTAATATTTACAAGTTAGAAAAAGGATTATTTTTCATGCAGCATACACAGATGCATAGAGTTTAGAAAGAGAAGGGATAGAAACAAAACTATTTCCCAGGAGAGAAGAAAGGATAGGAGAAAAGAGAAAGAAAAAAAAACGTGGGAGTGGAGAGATATGTTTTTATCTTACCCAAAATACCCATTGTTTTTCCAACTTATTACTGTGTGTACAACTAACACAAACTAAAAATAAAGAAAAAACTAAAAGGTATTTTAGAGATCCCAAAAAGTTTTAGACGGACTACCATCTAACCTCTTTGTAACCACCAAGAGCAAAAAATGTAGTTATGTGTAGAGTGACCTTCCTACCGGTCGGTCAGATAATGACACTTGTCCAGCTACTATTGGTTCTTATGCCCCTCACTTCTGAAGTGCGCAACATATTTAGACGTTGGATTTGTGACACGTGACCACATCTCAACTGTTGGCCGACCCACGCAGTTTAGAACTACGGTGAGAAGAATTTAGGAGAAAACTATTGTGGGGTGGATTACATTTGAGGTGGATTTGAGTGAATATATGCTCTTACAATCATGGATGTAATAGTCTACAAGTCAGGCCCGGCCCTGGCTATAGGCCCAAGAGGCGGCCGCCTAGGGCCTCTAATTTTTGATAAAAATTAGGGGCATCCAATCAATCCCAACCCTGTTTGGGCCTCCAAAATACTACCCTATCTTTCTTCTTTGTTTGCGGCCTTGGGCCTCATCTATTCAAAGTTAAAACTTAAAACTAACCAAAAAAAAAGTTTGGGAATATCTTTGATTTTGGATTCTCTCTCTCTCAACTCTCAAACTCACGGTGAATTATGATTAACTCCTCTTCCTCTCTCTCTCTCTCTCTCTCTCTCTCTCTCTCTCTTCCTTCGCCCTTGCGGATTGCGACTTGCGAATTGCGACAATTTGGTCCTCTGGATTTCAGGATTTGTTGATATAAATCTCCAACCCCAACTCTTTCTCTCATATGTAAAGAAAATTAAAAACCCAATTTCAAGGTAAAAATTTCAAACCCTTGATTGATTTTGTAAATTCCAAATTTCTAATTTCTCAAAAATTAATTTTGAAATTAACCCATTACCCATTACATATTTACATATGGTTGTGATAACTGTAATTTTGTATCTGTAATTCTGTAATCTGTAATATCTGTAATTATGTAATCTGTGATTTCAAGATATCTGTGATAATCTTTGATTGATTGTTGACTGTTGGGTCACCTGGATTTCAGGATATCTGTAATTCTGTAACTTTTGTTTTAAACTCTTTGCAATAAACTTAAAAATTTGTGCATTAAATTTGTAACTTGTTGATATCTTCAAACCCTGAAACCCATAAACCCAGTTTCAATAATTAAGATGAATCATAAAATGTGTATTAAATTTGTGTGTTTGGTGTGTTGTGCAGAAACAGCAGAACGACAGATAGTACAAATAAGACAGTAAACATCGAGTTGTAAAGTTGTGTTGAATTCAAGGTTAGTGAGCAGGACCTAGTCAATGATTCATTAGTCTTTATAATGTTGTCTAGTCTATGATAGCCTAATTAATACTTTTGCAGCCTAGAATGTCAGAAGATTCAAGTTTAAGCAAGAGCCGACTCCAGACATAAGCGATGAAGCATAATTGGTATTTTTAGAACTATAAATGATGTTTAGCAGTTTTTAGTTCTTTTATGATAATATGGTTTTGATTTTATTTGCCACTTTTGTAAGTTGGATTTCTTTATAATATGAATGAAAAAGACATTTTTTTTGTGTGACTTATCACAGTTAAAATTGCAGTTGCATATTTGATATTTTCATATATCAAATATGGGGTTTCAGTAATTGATATTTTCCTTCTAAGGTTATTTACTATGAAACTTCTCTTTTTTAGTTTCCTAGATGTTTCCCTATGTCAATTAATGTTCTTATTTGGTCTATAATATTGTGTGAAAGTTACCCCACTTTGATTGTTATTTTAACTTCATTTTCTTACCATATATTTTAGGCATACCTTATGTTGAAAAATTGAATTTTGCCCAGTTTAGCATAAAAAACCAGTAGAATCTGAGCGTCACCTGGGTGCTTAGCTGGGCGCGCGCCCAGGTCTTATATAAGAAAAACAGAAATCATAGCCAGGAAGACCAGGGCGTGACCTGGGTGATAGTTGGGCACCCAGGTCAAAAACAGTTTTACTTAAAATTCAATTTTAAGTGGAAAAACATTCTTCTTTGTTTTTAAAACAAAAACCATATTTTCAATTAAATAAAAAAAAATCAATTGTATATGTAAAAACAATTATTCGATGGTTCCGAAAAGAAAAGAAAAAAAAAAAAAAAAAAAAAAAAGTAGGAGAGGGGCCCACTTTTTGACTTCCGCCAAGGCCTCCAAAACTACAGGACCGGCCCTACTACAAGTCATTGTATTTATGTTTATGCAAAGTCTGACAACCATGGATATTCCCGCTCTTAATATATTTGTGCATGAAACGCGTGACTATGAACTCAACGATCGCATACACTTTATCATGAACATGTTCCAAATTTTAAACTATTGCCTCTATGTAACGTATAAATAAACGGTATTTCATCATTGATCAATTTATTGAATATAACAAATCGTCACTAAGTTCATAAAATATTGTGCGTGAAACACATTTCTAAAAAATCTGCCACATTAATGACAACTCATAAAGTATTGTAAGTGAAAGGAATGCTTCAAAAAAGTCAGCAATGACATTGATGAAATAATTCCGTCTGAAATGCATGACAGACTATATTTATCATGGATGGTATAAATAGTTATAGACGACAAATACATTCATGACTCAGCTCATAAAATATTGCACGTGAAATGAGTGCCTAAGAAAGTCATCAGTGACCTGCATTATAGGTTAGATTCGTATTTCACTTAATAAAATGATTCCGTGTGACATGAATGACTAAGCTCAGTGGCATGAAATTAAAGTATATGCAATCATGATGCACATAAAATAAGTAGTTTGACATGAAATTAAACCACGGGATAGACTCTTGAAATTTCAAACTACTTGAAATTAACCGATTTCGATTAATTTAAGTCAAAATTGAAATATTCAATAATCCTTAAAACTAATTATCTAATTGTAACCTAGCTCAAGTTAACATGATAAGCAATAAGCAATCAAAAGCATAAGAATAAGCTCAAGCAAATCATTCTCACAATCAAAAGCACAAACACATCCCGTGGTTACCTCTATTCTAATTGAGCTTCTTGCAATCGATTTCTCGTTCTCGCAATGCCTTTCATTCTCGCAACTCCTCACTTCGGATCACACACCAAAGCTTTAAAGCTTAAATTCCTCAAACTTTTAAAATCTAATACTGAAATTAGGTTTATGTAATTCTCGATCGATTCAACTTGAGGATTAATTCTCGTTGAATTCTCTTTTCTCTCAAAAAATCTAAAAAACCATAAAATGGGATTTTGGAAAGGGTGAAGTTCAAAAAAGAAAATAAGGTTTAAATAGAAAATTGAAAATCCTGGTACTCTGTTCGGATAGAGCAACAGTCTATTTGAATAAAGAGGGTTTTGATTGTTATGTTCGAACAAAACAAAAGTCTATTCTAACAGGACCAAGTCTATTTGAATAGAACAAAAGTCTATTCGAATAGAGATGGTTATGCCAGGTCTATTTGAATAGAAAAAAAAAGTTTGTTCAAATATAAACTTTTTTCATTAAAAAAACAATTATTTTTGAACTTCTATAAAATACTAGCGAGCTAGAATATTTGAGCGACAATATACAAAACCAACGTACCTATTCAGTGTCAATTTAGCAAATATCATCCCACGTGCACTCTCTGACGATGAATAACCATGAGATAATGCTGACACTTAACACGAAATGAAACCAATACCAAATATGGATGTTTCAATCTCCCCTTTGGTTCATTTTGTGGCAAAACTACAACTATAAGAAATGAAAAATTATAACTCGATGAGCTGACTCAATCATTGAACATTCATACTCAAAGCCACTCTTTCATCCTATAGCATCTGCTCTAGAATCTCTGCACACTAAACAAAATACATTACATAACCGTTAAAAAATAGGGAATCCAAGAAAAAACCAAAGCTTACCTATCATGATCATCTCTCCACCTTTTTGTCACAGATGAATAAAATGGTAAAAGGAAAGAAATA
The DNA here is from genome assembly GCA_014058105.1 of Kingdonia uniflora. NCBI lineage: Eukaryota > Viridiplantae > Streptophyta > Magnoliopsida > Ranunculales > Circaeasteraceae > Kingdonia > Kingdonia uniflora. Next base: position 1,536,727 of record JACGCM010000252.1, read on the forward strand.
TAACCAAAACAATATCATACTAAAAAGGTACTAATTATTTCTCCCAAAATAAGATGCATCTCCCTCTTATAATAATGATGACGTAAAACAAAAACACTAGCAAAATTAACTAAACATGTCTAATATTATATATATATATATATATATATATATATATATATATATAAAAAAAGAGGAAAATACACACGGGGAGTGTCTCTGAAATAAGTAAGTAAAAGAAGCCAACACTCCCCCTAGCACAAGGCATAATATAAAGAAAATGAATCTAAAATATTTTATAAAGATCAAGACATCACCCATGTGTTATAAAACAATCACTAAATGAATTACTTGGTATGTGTGTATGTATGCATAGTGAGAACATTATATTGGAAATTTGCTTTAACTGAGCCCTCACATGAATGGTCACTCAAAATTACTAAGAATATACTAGAAAACACTCTATGAAAATATGAGTATGAGTATGTGAAAAGAAAAAAAAATCATATTTCATCAAATAAACTGCGCACTGTAAACTGAACGATCTCGTGGATAGGAAATCAATTATTATTAATAGTGTGAAGTTAACTAATATAAACTCCCTATCTCTTATCTTCACTAAACTAACTGTGTTAAACTCAAGATCAAATAGGTCTTGGAGAGGTTATAATGTAGGTAAGGGTAGGCACATGGCACATGATAGAGTAGGTGTTTTGCTGGCATTCTGAGACTAACATTTACACTTACACCTTTTTCAATCTCTCCATTTATTTAGTATATATAGAATAGATTGTTTCTTCTTCTATCTCTCCCCATTTTTTTTTCTTTTAATATTCTAGCAAGAGTCTTATAGACATACTCGCAAAGCCTTGAGAATTCTCTCCTCTAATATTCATCTTCACCACTAAAACCACATAGTTTCACTCCTTGTTTTATTTTTCAAGAAAAAGTCTCAAAATAAATGGGTCAAAAAGAAGTTTGGTAGAAAACAAATAGTATATTTTAAGGCACAAGAGGCTCTAAACAGATAGCACTTAGGGTTAGTATAACGAAGGCCAAAAATGGGTAACAAGAAAAAATACTTATTATCATATCTTCGGTCTCACACAGTCCTTTTTTTAATCTCAAATCAAGTATAGGAAATGCTTTACTAGAATAACTTTAATTTGATGTTACCATTGACAATTGAGTAATGTAAACGAAATGAAATAATAAAATAAGATGAGATTTGCTGGAAAGAATTAATGTCATAATACTCAAAGCTTATAAAAAGGCCAGATCATCATATATCATTGGGTACGAAGTCTCTACAGTTATCCTCACGTGGTTTTAATCACGATGAGTTTTTAGTTTAAACAAGGAGTCACTGACTATTGTAAATTGTGATTTTACCAAATAATTATTCCTTGAATTAATATAACAAAAAATCACTATCATAATTTAGCAAGAATATTCGATATTCAAAAGCACCTGAAATGCAAAGTATAACTAAAACCAAAGCAATACCCTACTATTCTAAAAAATATAATAAAATAATAAATAAATAAAAACCAAAACGAGACAGGGTAAGAAATGTATCTAATCAAGAGAGCATACACTGATAACCCATCTCAATTTAAATTCATTACCTTATTTATAGTGGCAAGTCATCCTTTTGTACCCAAATAACCCGAATAACCTTTTGAAGTGATATTTTTTAGCAAACCACCTAGTCACATTCTCACTTTTCACATTATTAGAAATCATATTTGAGTTATATATTTGTTTATTGGATGGTCGAGCATATGTTTAATAGGGTCCAATAAATCTGCAATAAGACGCAATATGACCCTTTCGACCACATGTTTCACAATAAAAAATTTGATTGTAAGAGACTTTCTCGACCTTTTCATAAGTGGTTGATAGTGTACTAAGTTTTGGCGATGAGTTTGCTTTGACAAATTTTGTAACTTTGAAGGGTTTTTAAGATAAAAGAAAGGTTTTTCATATCCAAGCCCTCTTTTGTCACTTTCAGATTTGCCCATACTTAGCATCTTATCAATCTTTTTTACTCATTGACAAAATATTTCAAGTGTTTGCTGAGATGAATCTAAATCAAGCTTGGCCTTATCAAAGTCATCTAGAGTTGACTTAACTTTCTTCTCAGTATCATGACCTTCATTTTCTAGTTAGCATCTTAATTTTGTAAAGAAGATCTTGTTTCTTACTTTTAAGCTTTTCAATCAGAAGGCTTGTATCCTCATTTTTTTCTTTAAAATTCTAGTGTGAGCGTATTAATTTGTTCTTTCAAGCTTTAGTTAATTTTATCAAGTTTAATACACTCCACAAAAGTTTGAGTATAAAACTCTTGAAGATTAAAGTCATGAACCCTAAAAAGTTCATGATTATTGGGACTTTCAATATGACTTTCAAACTTAAAGGGTTCATACTGATCACTATTATTATTTAAAATAGCAGGAAATGCTCAATATTGGCCATTTTTATTTTCATTAGGATGATCATTTTTATTATCAAATTCATCATTATTATCATCCCAAGTAACAATAATATTCATCGTTTTGTTATTACTACCAAAAATTTTATTAGGACAACTATGTGCATAGTGACCAAGCTTATGACACTTATAACATTCAACATGACTTAGGTCAGTGTCAGGGTTGGTCTGCAGGTTATTCGATTTAACTTGATTATGAGTTTGCGACTTATAATTCACCGATTGCCTTTATCTTTGAAATTAACAATTTTTCACAAGTTTGTTAAACTATTGGCTTATGGAGGCAATCTATAAATCAATATCCAACCCCTCATCATCATCTGAAATATATGAGTGATCAACCTCTTTGGTTCCCTTAGAAGATGAAGATTAAGTTGAGGAATTAAAAGCTACACTCTTATTATTCACAGGGTTTTCCATTTTCATCTCAAGTTTAAATGTTCGCAACTTTCTAGCTATTGTGTCTGGTTTCATTTTGTTAAGATCTTGAGCTTCCTCGATAGCATCACGTCTAGATCTAAAGCTCTTAGGTAATGATCTTAAGATTTTGTAAACAATTTGAACATCGGAATTGGCTGCTCCTAATGCGGTACTACTGTTGATCTAGGAGGATCTAGGGAAAATCGGGATATTACCAAAGTCGTTCGAACGAGATTGAGAGTCGTTCGAACGACCCAATTCCACCTCTCTGGAATTTGATCCAGGAAACCCAAGTTGTTCGAACGACTCCCTATTTCGTTCGAACAACCTTTTACTTACTCTCTATAATTTGGCTTATAGACATATTTTCGTTTGAACGAGTTGTCTTGTCGTTCGAACGAGTTGTCTACTTTCTAGGGTTTTAGACCAATTAGGCGTAAAGTACCTCTCCACCTAGTGAGAAGTCATGGGTTCGAAACCTCATGGGGTTGGAGATTCAAGGTTGCGGATCCCTATAAAAAAACTAGCTTAAAAAAAAGGCGTAAAGTCGTTCGAACGACTTTGGTGTAGGTTGTGATTTAGAGGCTAGTTTTGCCTTGAGATTCGTTCTTTTAAGTATTTATATTTCCCTAGTATATAAAATGGACTTAGGTTATTTTTCTAGATCTAGGTTAGTTCAAGAAATATTCTTAGGAAGATCTCAGGGTTTAGAGTATTATCATTGTAATTACTTTGTTTTTAGCAATTGAATATCATATTTTTTTCCTAACCAATTGGTGTTCTTCGTATTTTTCTGCTAACTAGAGCTTCTCAATCATATTATGGATTAAGTAGTATCAAGAACCAACCACCCAAATAGTTAATTATACCAGAGGCTTATAAAAGGGTTGTGGGGGGAACCAAATGAACTAGAGCTTATAGCTTTAGACTTGAGGATCATATTTCCAAAATGGAAGATACAGACCCGATCACAGGCGCGGTTTGAGTCATGAGTAGCAACTTGGGTAGGGATTTATACCGAGTTTTATTTTAGCAATCGGGAACTTGCAGGGAATCCGTTAGTGTGGTCCTTCGATCCCTCTTTTCTTCCTATTCCTGAGAGGAAAACGCAGGAGAAGCGATGGTTTTGGTATCTCATTTTACGTGATCAGGTCCAAAACTATGTCGGTCCTGATGTGGTGCTACGGGTAATGGCCATAGAGGATGTGAAGGCGAGCAACTGCGAAGGACCGGGCTATGGACTTTGGAAGAGACCGTTCCCTTGCTGTATGTAGTATTGTTATAGTATAGTCATATTTTGCATGTTTCACGTTGAGCCTTTATTGGTATTGAAATGTAAAGGGTTTACGATCCCGTGCAGGTTTATGTTATAATTTTTGTGGGTCCCGGACGCATTAATGTATGTACAATCGGAGCGACTTAGTTAAGTGTTAGAGTACAAACCGTCATGTTTAAGTAGTCTTTGTAGATTATGAACTCGTCATCGCCGAAGCGACCTGCAAAATATACTTATGTGCGAAGTAGTCCACGTTGGACTAAGTAGGCGTTATCATCCTAGCGACCATAGTAGTGTAATTAGGCGCGAAGTGCCCAACACAATTTTAAGTAGTCCTCGCTGGACAAAGTAGTCGATGTCGCCCTAGCGACCGTAGCAGTGTATTTAGGCGCGAAGTGCCTAGCACAACTTTTAAGTAGTCTGCGTTGGACTAAGTAGTCGTTGTCGCCCTAGAGACCGTAGCAGTGTATGTAGGCGCGCAGTGCCCAACATAATTTTTAAGTAGTCCTCGTTGGACTAAGTAGTCATTGCCGCCCTAGCAATCGTAGCAGTATATTTAGGTACGAAGTGCCCAATACAATTTTTAAGTAGTCCTCGTTAGACTAAGTAGTCGTTGTCGCCCTGGCGACCGTAGCAGTGTATTTAGGCACGAAATGTCCAACACAATTTTTAAGTAGTCTTCGCTGGACTAAGTAGTCGATGTCGCCCTAACGACTGTAGCAGTGTATTTAGGCGTGAAGTGCTAAACACAATTTTTATGCAGTCCTCGTTGGACTAAATAGTCATTGTCACCCGGGCGACCGTAGCAGTGTATTTAGGCATGAAATGCCTAACACAATTTTTAAGTAGTTTTCGCTGGACTAAGTAGTCGATGTTGCCCTAACGACTGTAGCAGTGTATTTAGGCGTGAAGTGCCAAACACAATTTTTATGCAGTCCTCGTTGGACTAAATAGTCATTATCACCCGGGCGACCGTAGCAGTGTATTTAGGCGCAAAGTGCCCAACACAATTTTTAAGTAGTCCCCGTTGGGCAAAGTAGTCCTTATCGTCTCAACGACCGTAGCAGTATATTTAGGCATTAAGTGCCCAACACGATTTTTAAGTAATCCTCGCTGGACTAAGTTGTCGCTATCGCCCTAGCGACCGTAGCAGTGTATTTAGGCGCGAAGTGCCCAACATAATTTTTAAGTAGTCCTCATTGGACTAAGTAGTCGTTGTCGCCAGGGCGATCGTAGTAGTGTATTTAGGCGCGAAGTGCCCAACACAATTTTTAAGTAGTCCTCGTTGGACTAAGTAATCGTTGTCGCCCTAACGACCGTAGCATATGAGTACATTTTTACTTTAAAAAATGACTCTCATCTTTGTGAGGAAGTCATACTTTAAGGACGCCCCCAGTCATGTGACTGCGTTTGTACTTTAAAAAATGACTCTCGTCACTGCGAGAACTTCCTGCTTCAAGGACACCCCCAGTCATGTGAGTACGTTTTTACTTTAAAAAATGACGCTCGTCATTACGAGGACATCCTACTTCAAGGACACCCCCAGTCATGTGAGTGCATTTTTACTTCAAAAAATGACTCGTCATTACGAGGACGTCATACTTCAAGAATGCCCTCAATCATGTAAGCGCGTTTTGACTTTAAAAAATGACTCTTGTCATTACGAGGACATCCTACTTCACGGACACCCCCCGTCATGTGAGTATGTTTTAACTTTTAAAAATAACTTTCGCCATTGCGAGGACGTCCTACTTCAAGGATGACCCCAATCATGTGAATATATTTTTATTTCAAAAAACTCTCGTCTTGGCGAGGGCTTGTAAGAGTATAGAGCTAAAACTAAAATATATAAGATGACTGACTATATACACGTAAGGTATATCAACTGAATCCATTTGCAAAGGTTTATGGCATTCCAGGGGGATTTGAGCTCCTCTTCGCCGCGATTAAGTAGTTAGTATGCGTTACCATCAACGACACAGGATATGAGGTATGGGCCTTCCCAATTAGGCTGGAGTTTACCATTATTATGATTGTGAGTTATAGGAAAGACTTTCATCATGACGTAATCCCCTTCGCGGAACTGCCGAGGAATCACCCGTTTGTTATAGCTTTTTTTTAGTATTTCCTGATACCGGAGTATGCGGGAGGACGCTTCATCTCTAGTTTTGTCTATCAGGTCGAGGTTCTTGGTGAGGAGTCGGTCGTTGATCTCACTGCCCACAATCAGGGATCTCATAGTATTGGCAATGACCTCGGTATGGAGTTTTGCATCGGAGCCAGAAGTGAGCATAAACTGGGTGAAGCCGTACTCTTCCACAGTGTCGTTCGGTAGGACCACAGAACGTGGGGCAGTTCGTCGACCCAGCGGCCTTTGGCCGCGTCCTGGCGTTTACTGATACCATCGATTATTATTTTGATAGTGGCCTCGGTCTGCCCGTTTCCCTGGGGGTATCTGGGGATGGAGGGAAGGATTTTGATGCTGTATGGTCGAATGAAATCTGTACCCTTTCTTCCCAGGAATTATGTACCATTATCAGTCATCAAGACTGTGGGGACGCCGAACCATGTGATGATGTGCTTCCACAGGAAGGTGATGACCTATTCTTTCCTGATACAGGTGAGGGGTACCACCTCCATCAATTTGGTAAAGTAGTATGCCGCAACCAACAACCATTGGCGTCTCCCGCTTGCCATAGGGAGATCCCCGACGATATCCAATCCCCATTTTACAAATGGTTAGGGGCTGAAGATTGTGTGGAGGCCGACGGTAGGTGCATGAATCAAGTGCTTGTGGAATTGATATTTGTCACATTTCTGGGAATAATCTATAAAATCCTGTCACATCGTTGGCCAGTATAAACCTTGTATTCGAGCTCGGTCGGACATGTAATGACCCATTGTGTGAGCGCCGCAGACGCCTTCATGGATTTCTGTGATGACTCTGTTGACCCTTTCCTCCGCGATACATGTGAGGTGTGAAGCGTACAGGCTTATTCGAAAGAGTTCACCATTAATAGTCGTGTATTTGCGTACTCTATTGAGGATGCTCTCGGCAGCTGACCAGTCCACGGGAAGAATATGGTATTCCCCGAGGTAGTTAAGGAGAGGCTGGCACCAGTCGGGGATGGCAGGGAGATCGGTCTGCATGGCCGGTAATAGGGTTTGGACAATGCTCAGCTTATCAAGGATTTCAACCTGAATTACCCTGAGTCTGTCGCCGACGATGTCTGCTAAATATGCGAGGGCGTCTGAGTGTCTATTTATGCCACGATGAATGTGCTCGAGGTTGACTTTGCAGAACTTACTCAGTCGTTGTTTCAGGGTTTCCATATAGTCGGACATTCTACCATTGGTCTAAAATGTCCTGCTATGTAGGTTAACAATGAGCTGCAAGTCGGTAAAGATGGAAAAAATTTCCACGCCTAGAGCCAACGCTGAATCTACCCTGCATAATAATACCTCGGACTCTGCTTCGTTATTACTCTGGGGGAAGTCGACCCGTATGGCTTACTCGATTTTTTTCATCAGTAGGAGTAATCAGGACTATCCCGAAACCTGAGCCACCTGTATTGACAAACCCGTTAGTATACGGCCTCCATCCCTTAGTGTATATCAATTCGTTGGGATCGTGATGGATGTCATGGTCTTTGCCCTCGTCATTATGCCAGTTACCGTCGGCAATGGGGAGGTCAGTGAGGAAGTCAGCGACCGCCTATCCTTTGACCACGACCCTTGGCTCATAACGTATATCAAACTCCCCCAGAATAATCACCCATTTAGCGATGTGGTGAGTTTTATATTTCTTGGCGAAGATCTCTCGTAATAGTTGGGTGGTGATAACCTTGATTTTATGTGCCTAGAAGTACGGTCGAAATTTATGGGAGGCATAGGCCAGGGCGAGGGCCTGTTTCTCCACAGTAGAGTATCATAGTTCCACTCCCAAAAGGGTTTTGCTGACAAAGTATACAGGTTTCCCAGTTTGATTTACCGTACTGACGAGGACTGCGCTTATGGATTTATCTGTATGCCCAAGATAAAAACCCAATAACTCGTGTTCGTTTGAGGCGCTAAGGATGGGTGGGGTGGCCAGGTAGCGCAACATGTTCTGGAAGGCTGCCTCGCATTCGACGTTCCATTAGCACTTTTTATTCGCACGAATGCATTGAAATAATGGACGGCATTTGTAGGAAGCTTTGTTAATAAAGCGGTCGAGTACTACAATTTTACCGATGAAGGCCTGAACTTGCTTCATTATCCGTGGTGATGGCATACAGGAGAGAGCGCGGATTTGATCGGGGTCGACCTTAATGCCGCTCTGAGTAACGAGGTACCCGAGGAACATCCCCGAGGAGACTCTGAAACTGCACTTTTCTAGGTTAAGTCACATCTTATAGGATCGTAACTTTGTGAAGACCGTCTCAAGGTCGGTAAGGTGGTCGCCGCGCAGCCGACTCTTGATGAGCATGTCGTTGATATAGACCCTAACTGTTTTGCCCAACAATTCTTCAAACATGGTGGTAACAAGGCGTTGGTAAGTAGAACCCACGTTCTTCAGGCCGAAAGACATGACTGAATAGCAGTACAGGTTCTACTCTGTGGTAAAGGAAGTACACTCTTGGTCCTCGACTGCCAATGGCATTTAGTTATGCCCGAAATAACCGTTTATGGAGGACAGCCGCTCGTGTCCGGCCGTGAAATCCACCACTCTGGTGATGAGGGGAATGGGGAAGCTATCCTTTGGGCAGTGCCGGTTAAGCTCGGTAAAATTAATACACACTCGGGTTTTCCCATTCTTTATAGGGATGGCGACGACATTAGCTACCCAGCGTTGGTAATCTATGGGTCGGATAAATACTACTTACAGTAATTTTTGGATCTCGTCGCTGATGGCCCCCCGTAATCTTGGTGCTGTTCGGCGTGGTTTCTGTTTAATGGGGCTTGCTTCGTCGTTAACATGTAAGTGATGACAGGTCACTGTGGGGTTTATACCCGGTATTTCATCGAAGGTCCAGGCGAAGATATCTTTGTACTACTGGAGGAGTATGATAAGGTTTGTTTGCTCGTTACCTGTCAACAAAGAACCAATACACGTGTTCTCGTGGGGCCGTCAAGATCAATCTTAACGACCGGCTCCACGAGAGGTGGGGTCTATGCTCTTCTAAGCGTGCTTATAACTGCATCGTTCTGGTCAGGTGGTATGTTTGTATGCGTTAGCGCATCTGGGTGGCGAGGAATGGGGGACGAGTCCAATGCCATGGGCTCATTTCCTGTACGTTGTTAATCCTCAATGGCAATGTGTTTCCCCTTTTTCTTGGAGTTCTCATAATTTATTAAGTTTTAGAGTAAGTTAACGTAATAGATACGAGGCGCGACCTGGCAGCCTTTGATCTGGTACGGGCCAAATTTTGTTGGGAAGTGTATTACATGGTGGTAGGAAGATAGGATGGCCTTCATGGCATGGATCCATTCGCAACCCAGAATACCATTGTAATGAAATGTGGGGCTGTTGATGATGATGAATGTTGTAGGTACCACGACTGGGCTGGCCAGTAACTGAGTGAACAGCTCTCCCATAGCCCGTTCGGTGGACCTGTTGAACCTGGAGATCTTTATTTTGGAGGGTGCAGGACAATCCTGCATGTTTATGTTTTGAAAGGCGTCATAGTATAAGATGTTAGCACCGCTGCCGGAATTGACCAGCATGCGATTGACGAGGATACCGCAAATCACAATCCAAATGACGAGGGCATCGTCTTGCGGATGGGAGACTGAGCCAAGGTCGTGGTCAGTAAAGTATATGGCCTGCTCGGTCAGTGTGCTAGTCGCCGCTTCGATACCGTGGGCTATACGCTGATTCTTGGTAAGGCGATAACACTGCCTCATAGATTTGGAGACGGCATTCGAGATGGTGCTTTGTTGAGATCCCCCAGGATCATTTTGCACACTGCTAGATGTCCCGGTGCCCGTACACATGTCGCGGGTTGGTCGAGTGATTGACGAGGTGATATGTCAGCATGCGGGATGGCTCGTTTAAGGTATCAAGTATAGCGTTCGAGGCAGAACCACGTCTCAGTCATGTTGATGAGGTCATAATACTCCTCGGTGGCGAGGTCATGTATGTCGTGGTGCGCGCAGTATGGGCGGCCAAGACGGTCGGGCTTGAGGCGGGGCTTTCTGTAGTCAGGGTCATTCTTGATAGCGAACAGTAGGTCCGCCCGTGATATGGTGAGGTCACTGGTGGGATAACGTTCCCAGGGTGGGGCTCTTTGATGTCCATCTAGGGGGTTATATTTTCTCCCACGGGTCTTGCCCCATATGCCGTTTGTTCTTTCCATCGCTGAGGTCCCCTTGTCGGTCCCTCAGATGTTTAGAGGTGTCGGTACGAGCCACTGGCGAAGGGGAGGATGTGGTACCTAGGAGGGTGGCAGTTTGTGAGGTGGATGCGCGATTGTCGGCTTCCACATTCTGAAATTTCCAAACTTTTTATAAAGGTGTTCAAGAGTTTCAGGCTGTTTCATATGTGAAGCCTCGTGCTGTTTAGAACCGAGAGGTAAGCACTCATGATGGTGAGGCATGCAGTCGGGGTATCGACCCGTTCAATGAGAGTGAGCTTGCTTTTAAACCTGGAGAGGAAAGAGTCGGTGGTTTCACCAACCTGTTATTTCAATGGAAATAACTCTGCTAACTGTTTCTTTGATTGTTGGTTGTATAGGTATTTATCGATGAAAGCTAGATAGAATTGTTCAAATATGGATATAGAATTGGGTTTGAGACTCTGGAACCAGGCGAGGGCCCCGTCGTACATGGTCGAGGAGAACAGACGACACATGTGCTCATCTGTTTGATACTGTAGGTCGATGCTGTATTGGAACTTGGAGGGGCATTGGTCGGGGTCGGGGTATCCTGCGAAGGCATCGATCTTTGGTCGAGAGTAGCTCTGGCTCGGAACGTAGCTCTGATCCAACTAGGTGGAGGGCCTCCTTGGTTAACCGCCTAGTTGGATCAGTGTCATGCATGGTCCAGATTAGTGCCTCCGCGGATGTGGCTGTTAACGGCTGCTGGTCGTTGATGCCCGTGGCTTGTCGGGGAACGACCTTACTCCTGGTGGATGACTCATCAAAGTGAGTCTTGTGGTGTAGAGTATAGGGTTTTTCGAACGAAGGCATGCCCGGATATCGGTCGTGAAACCAGTCATTATAGGCAGGGCATCGGTCGTTGTAGGGCTGGAATCCAATGCCAGGGGGTAGGAGAGGTCATCGGGGCTATAAGGTGGATGCCTTGGTGGGTGGGTGGCATTACCGTAAGCCGTGCACTGTACTCCGCAATGAGAACTAGTGCTCTGTGATTGTAGAATTGTGGGTCGAAACGACCGGGGGGCGGCGGGTCATTGCGGCTTAGCTGATAACCCGGTCGTGGCTGCGGGGGGCCCGTACCGTGGTGAGTTGTGGGGGGTAGCTGCATAGGTGTCCTGCGAAGTGGTACATACGGATAGTGAAGCGGTGTGACCTGGTACCCGCAGGTTAGGCCATGGTTGGGGGGCAGCGCGCCATTCCCTGGTACTGGCTCATGTGGTGTAGACTCGCTGACCAACGTGGATTCCACTGGGCTGTCTGGTGGTGGTTGAGTACAAGCGACTAGGGTATCGCGAAGTGTATCATTGGTAAGTTAAAGTTGGCGTATCTGGTCGTCCTTGGTGGACATTTGTTCCTGTAACTGCAATAACGTTGACCTCATTACGGGTAGAAACTACCATCATTGCTCAGAAGATGTTGTGGTGAGGAACGCAGATGGCGCCAATTATAGTCCTGTGATTCTACTTGGGGACAACAATGAACGTTCCTTCATTTTGGGCTTGATACTATGCCGAAGGAGGGCACCGTTCAACTCTCTCTGGATTTCTCTCTGTCTCCTTGATTTAGCAGATCGTCTTTAGAAGAAAGCCGTACAAGAGACAGTAGAAGAAGAGTAAGAAGAAGAAGAAGATCCTTTTTTTGGTTACCTCCTCCCCTCTATTTATAGGAAAGATTTAACCTAGGGGTACCCCTTCTCATGTGCCCTAGGCAATTCCTAAGCCGTCCTTTCAGGGTCGTGGGCTTTCATATTTCCTCGTGGGTAGAGGGCTAACCGCAGGGTTATCGTTGCTACGTCTCTACGGTCATTGGCCGAGTTTTAGCCACGGTGTTTTTTGTTGTTCAAAGAGGCTCGTTATACGACTTAGTCAGAGTGTTTCATCTCTTAATGGTGGGGTTACTAGCTAGAGGGAACGTGCTCCTATAGTCATAGGGAATACTATCAACCATGGTATTCTGACGCATACACTGGTCTCCTATATACCAAAGTGTATCATTCCCGTATAGGACTGAAACTAATGGAATCCTTCTTTGACTAACCTCTATGGCAAATCTTACCTCTGGACAGATTGATTGTCTACCCCTCAGCCATGGTTGCCAATCAATGTTGGTTATGGCCTTCCATTCTATTATTTCTCTGATCACAGTAAATGAATGATGGTTTTCAGCCCCTGAACTAGCCCTTTCATCTCTCCACGAACCTATACGAGGATAAACATGGTTGAAGTTGTTCACCTTGACCAGATACATTCCAACAGGATAGTACTCGAAGAACCAAAACTCCAGCAGAGCATAGAAGCCTGTGATTGATCTCTTCTCCATCCCACTCTTCAGAACTGAGACTTCATCTAGTCCCCAATAGGCCGATACAAATGTGCCATGATCAGAGTACCCCAGTCGAACCCCGACGCACCTAGAAAATGGTGGTCTGTCAAAGCTGCAAGATAATCGGCCGGTAGAGATGTATTTATATTCGAGAAGAAGATATTACCCATCAAGTATGCAATAAATGCCCGAGAAAATACGAGTTCCATATCTTGGTTGTAACTGCTGGTTTGAAGATTCAAAGGGTCTCTCCATGTTTTCAAATAAGCAAGTGTGATATTATTGTACCTGATGTGAGCCTGAGTGATTCTGGGGAACAATGTTTGTGCTTCGTCAAACTTCGAGTACTTATCATCATACGAGAGTTCGAAACCTTACCCAAAACTTATGCTCGTTAGCATGACGAAGTCTAATAGCATAACGCCAAGTTCCCCGCAAGGGAAGTGAAAAGTATGGGTGGAAAGCCACCACCGTTCCACGAGAGCATGGATTAAGCGATTATCTGAGTTTCCCGCCTTAATCGACAAAAATTCTTCAAAACCCATATTGTCGGGTAAGGTCTTCAACGTGGGGTACCTGGTAATACATTGGTACCACTTTAAGACCTTATCCAGTGATCCCCTGTATTGAATTTCATCTCGGTTCTGCAAAAATAGCATATTAACATATTAAAATTTTCATTCGGGCATTTTATCAAATATTTGACAAATAACGTTAATAACACATAAATTTTTCACAATATTTAATCCGTGTAGGGGAGATGATGGCCTTAGGCGAATAACTATTCTCGTATGTTGACCCATTTTAGGTGGGCGCATTGCCTAGCTGGTAGATAGTGTGTCGCTGTCAGTTGGCATTTTGATCCAAAATATCCACACACAAAAAAGACTTTTTTAAAATTTTACCTTGCATTTTTTAGAAGAAAGTGCAAAACTTTGAATTTCACGTTTCATGCCAATTTTTGACAATGCATCTTGTTAAAATCTTAGAAGTCTTTACTCACTGTATGTTATTTGTGCAGGACCTTATAACTGCTAGGCTTAATCCAGAAGAGGCATACTCTGAAAACTATACCCACTGCGAAATCCATCCATCGTTGATATTAGGTGTTTGTGCATCTATTATCCCATTTCATGACCACAGCCAGGTCAGTTCCTCATGCTTGGCATTTCTACACAAGGACTGAAGTTTCAAAATATACTGGTACATTAGTCAACGATATATCCAAATAGGAACTGATATGGCTGCTGTTACCTGTCCCCCAAATTTTGTATTTGACATTCCCATATGCTGATATTGATATTTTAAACCACGTCTATATATTAATATTATTAATAACTATCTTTTCCTTTTGCCTGTCTTATTTCTTTGGTTATGTGGTGCAGTCTCCTCGTAATACGTACCACTCAGCAATGGGGAAGCAAGCAATGAGAATATATGTCACCAACTACCAACTACGAATGGTTTTTCTTTTTTTCATGTTTATATATCTTTTTATTCTCTTGTTTTGTGGGGTTTTATTATGTATATTTTGCATTACTAATAATCGTTTCTCTCTGGGCTTAGGATACATTGGCATATGTTTTGTACTATCCCCAAAAGCCTCCCGTAACGACTCGTACCGTGGAACACTTGTACTTTAGACAACTTCCAGCTGGCATTGTAAGTACATGTTCATTTTCTATTGCACTTTAGTTACTGCCACTTGGCAAATGGTGCTAATACTTATCCTCTTTTCTTTTTATGTTTCTATTAAAGAATGCCATCGTTGTTATTTCATGTTATTCTGGATATAACCAAGAAGATTCCGTTATTATAAACCAAACTTCAATAGACCGTGGATTCTTCCACTCATTATTTTTTCGATCTTACAGATGACTACAATTAACATCTCTGTTATATTACTAGAAAATGCAGTGGATAGTGATGTTGGATAGTAATGTTGGGGCAAAGCCTATATGAAGAGCAAGTATTGCAGCAGTTGTTTTTGGATTTTCCAAGTATATTGCTTACTCTTTGCTATAAATCCCATCCCTCATATTTCTAAATTATCCAATGGCTAAAATAAGCATAATTTCAAACTATTACATGTTCTAGTTTCTGATATATCCACTCATGACACATATATCATCCAATTCACACTTATTTATTTTAATCAATTTACAGATTTACAGGGGAAGGAGGAAGAGGCGTTGTCAAGATGGACATTGACCAACTACCATGACATAAGATGAAACAGCAAACTAGTCCAAGGTATCTATTTGATGGAAATTTTGTTAGGTATACTATCTAATTCAGAGTGCAAGGGAGATAGGTTCCTAGTGGAAAAAAAATCGCAAGTTATGTCAAGCTCTTAGGAAGAGAAAAGAGTTACTTTAGGTGAACTTCATCATTATTACCTTTTTTTTTTGCTTTAGTAGATGTTATTGTATACTTTATTCCTAAATGCAAATAAAAGGTGGTACTACCAGTTTGTAGTGATTGTACAAATGTTATATATATATGTAAAATGACATTAGCCATGGCTAGTTTTGTAGTAAATAGCGAGTATTAGCCACAGACAAATGGTGGTGATTAACAGGTATTAGCCACGGGACATTACGTGGGAAAGTTTGTAGCCAATGGAGCCATTTGCCACGGTTTATAATGTATCCAATATGCATTAATAGCCACGAAATAGCCACGGTACTATCTGTGACTATATCTGATTCATTAGCCACTGTCAAGTTTGTGCTTAAGCATTAGCCACACTACTAGTTGGATCGACCCTAGGTACTGGTGTACCCTTGGCGAATGGTATTAGCCACGGCCAGAGCGGTGGCCATTGACGTTAATTTTACTAGTGGAAGGACGTACAAAAACTTGCCGGCAAGATTGCCGCTATCAATAGATTTATTTCTAAATCTTTAGATCGCTATCATTGGTTGTTCCTATTACTTCGTGGTTGTACCAAATGAGGAAAAGTTTAACCTAATGCAGAGATCCAATAGACATTAGAATGCGAGATAGTTTTTCAGGAACTCAAAACCTATTTGGAAAAGTCTCCCATCATGAGCACCCCAGTAGAGAGGAACTAATCATCTACCTAACAATTATAGACACTTTTATCTGCTCGTTCTCATTCGACTTGAGGGGAAGATCGAGAAGCCAATTTATTTCATCAGCAAAACCCTCACTTCTTCAATGAGGTATTCAAAAATCGAGAAACTCCTTTTAACTCTTGTTTATACTTCACAAAAACTTAAGCACTACTTCCAAGCTCATTCAGTCAAAGTCATGACGAACTACCCACTCCGGGAAGTTTTGTCCAAAAATCGCAAAGAGTGTAGCAATGGTCAGTTAGTTTAGGAGAATATGATATCAAATACGAATAACGACATTCAGAAAATGGTTAGGCCGTTGCCAATTTTCTCACAAATTTTCTAATGGAAGATCCCAATTGGGAAGAGCACGATCCTGACCTTACCGAAGAAATTACAGAAGATCCACCCACCAAAGTATTTAACGAGCGAGCTGAATGGGTTACAAGAAAAGAGTGGAGACTTCTTACAGATGGTTCGGCAGGACACGCAGGGTCAGGAATTGGAATCGTATTAATTACCCCTTCCAATGATAGAATTGAGAAAACAATGTGCTTGGATTTTGAAGCTTTCAACAATGTTATCGAATATGAAGCTCTAATTCATGGATTTAACTTTACACTCGAGCTTAGTGTTCCAGAGCTTTCAGTCTACAAAAATTCTCTACTCATTGTCCACCATTACTCCAAACAATACAGAAAAAATAGCAAGATGATCGAATATGTAACCCTCGTTGCTGATAGGATGAGCAGGTTTACGAAAGCAACTCTCGATTATCTTGGGTACAGAAGCAAGATATCTACAGATCGAAGTGATATCAACCCCCAGCATTGATCTCCATTCTGTATGCACGATCAACATTGGGGGCGATAAAAAGAGGATGACTATTGGCGAAATCCCTTCAATGCTTATCTTGGCCCTGATAACGATTGCAAAGAGCCACTCCCAACAGATCTAAAAAAGTGCTGACAATTGATCAAAAACTCAAAGCGTTACATAATTCAAAACGGTTTTTTATATTGTCGTTCAGTCACGGGGACTTATCTCAAGTGCCTCTCCAAAAAGAAAGTAGATGGAATGCTCAAAGATTTACATGAAGGAACTTGTGGCTCCTATATCGCAGGTCGATCACTTGTTGACAAAGCAATTACATAAGGAGTATTCTAGCTGGGAATGTGCAACCAAGCATAAGAGTACTCACGCAAATAAGATACACATGTCAGCGACATGGACACATGATCCGCGCCTCTACGCTCAAACTACATGCAAGCAAAATTTGTTGGCCATTTCAGCAGGGGGCACTCAATCTCGTCGGGAAATTTCCTAATATTCCAGGTAACTTACGATACCTACTCGTAGCAACAAATTATTTTACAAGAGAGGTAGAAGCAGTTCCACTCTGTCGAACTAGAGAACAAGAGATCATCTCTTTTATCTGGAAATACATTATCACAAGGTTTGGCTCCCCCCACCTGATTCGGATTGATAACGGGCCACAGTTTATTGGTAAAAAAGTCGTAGCCTTCCTCAATAAACACAACATCATCCATGCACCATCCAATCCCTACTACCCTCATGGCAATGGCCAAGCCGAAATTACCAATAAAACCATAGTGAATGGACTCAAGAAAATCACAGAAAAAAGGAAATTGGATATGGGAGCTTCCTCATGTTATATGGCCATACCGTACCACTCTGCGTCAATCAATCGGTTGTACACCCTTCCTCTTACCCAATGGCACATAAGCCGTCATTCCAATAGAATACCACCATCAGTTCAAAGATCATGAGCTTACAGATGAGGAGAATGAGTTCAAATTGGCCTGCAATATGAATAGGATTGATAAAACTAGGGAACACGTTATTGCTAACCTTGGTCGATATTATCATATGTTGGCCAGTTCGCACAATTGAAAAGTTCGCAGCTGTGAGTTCCAAATCGATGATCTTGTCCTCAGAGAGATTCTACAACATAGAAAAGAAGTACATGCTGGGAAGCTAGAAGAAAATTGGGAAGGACCATTCCTCATCATTGGTCAAACTGGTCTGGGATCATATTATCTCATGACAGAACTTGGAGTTCAAATTCCAAATCCATGGAACACTCGGCGACTGAAGCGGTACTATCGTTAAGCCCCTGGTTTTTCCACTTCAATATTCTCGTTCTTTCCATTCAACAAGTGAGATTTCAATATCCAAACAGTGTACATTCTACTCTACTCAATGAAAACATTCAAGTTTTTTCCCCCACATTACTCTCTATATTACATAGATTAAAGCAAAGGTAATAATAGCTTTTAATCAGCCCCTATACAGATTATAGCATAGGTAATGCTAGCCTTCAATCGACATCAATATAGATTAAAGCAAATGTTAAACTAGCTTTCAATCACCCATTTATACATAATCTGCGATTAAAACAAAGGTAATACTAGTTTTCAATCATAAATCTCTACCAGCATAAGATAAAGCAAGGGTAAAACTAGCTTTCATCTCTCAATATGTCTGCAACTATAGATTAAGGCATAGGTAATACTAGCCTTCAATCGAGCTCTATATACAAATTAAGGCATAGATAATACTAGCCTTCAATCGACCTTTATACATACTCTGCGATTAAAACGAAGGTAATACTAGTTTTCAATCAAAAAACTCTACCAGACTTAAGATAAAGCAAAGGTAAAATTAGCTTTCATTTCTCAATATGTCAGTGACAGATACTTTTACAGGTTACATCTACATGCCACTTCTAAGGATTTTTCTCTGCTGATGGAATGTCAGTTATGCTTTCTCCTAAAATAAAAGGATGATCAGGCATAAAATCTCAAGCTCGAACAGCTACAGTAATCCTGCCTTACTCTACTAATTCAGTAGGTCGAGAACCTAGCTTCATTTCCATGGCATATATACAGTTTCCTCGACCTACATCAGCTCAACTAATACATCCTCTTCCTGATAGACAGTCGTGTAAGGTATCCCTCTCAAGCTCAAGTATTCTAATTTCTTCTAAAAAATAGGCAATAACAGCCATGAACATCTCTAAGCGCGTTGCTTCGGGCATAACAACCTTGGAAAAATTATCTCTCACTTTTTGGTGATGATCATGCAACTTTGTATACTGTCCATCTTACCACTCCATGCAACTATTTGCGCGGGACATAAGACTGATATGCTCATTCGTCTTCTCCGCTGCTTAATCTGACTTAGCCTGGTTCATCATCCTCAATTCTTCCACCTGAGCAAGAAGTTCCTTGAGCTCCCTGTCTGTACCTACACCTCCCCCAATAGGAGACTTCTTTAACAATTTGTCCTTTTTCCTTATCAATTGATCCTTACCCTTGATCACCCACTCTAAATCCCACTCTCTGCTATGAGTAGCATCCAACTTACCTTGGCACTCCCTTATGTGCCCATTTCCTCTTCGTACGTGAGCTTGAGTGCGAGCTACATCTCCCTCCAGCTCCCTAATTTGAGCTGATAGGTTAACCACATCCCCTTTCACAATAGAAACATTAGCATCACCTTTATTCTACCTCGACCGCTCTCCAGCCTCTGCCTTCTTGACGCATGAATTGGCCATAGCTAAATCTTATCTTTATCAGTTGGGCCACCTTTTCATTCAATTTATTACATCGTCTTTGCAACAGTCAAAAATTTATATCTTTAGCAGGTAAAGCCTCACTCAACCGCTCAACCGCTATTTCAGAATTTGATAGGTCATCTCAAGCTCTCTCCAGCTTGTTATCTTTCTCAATCATTTCACTCTTCAACCGCTCCAGTTCACTTTTGGAACTCATTAAATCAGCTTGAGTCTGCTCTCATTCGTTCATTTTGCTGATCATTTAACTCTTCAGACTTACCACAAACCTTCTTAACTCTTTCTCTGTCATTTCTAACGACTGGACACGATATTGAGCCATGTCCGCCTCCTTACTCTTCACCATCAACGCATCATTCCAGTTTTTAAGCTTTTTAGTCTCCTCCTTAGCCTCCTCAAGATCTTTTTGTCCCACATTAATTTCAGCATCTCTTTCCTCGATCTTCCGAGTCAGCTCTTCAACAGTTTGTATTGCCTCGACAAACTTAAAATGAACTTTGACATGTTGATCCTCCCTGTCTTTATTTGCCTCTTTCATCCTATCAAACTCTACCGCAAACTCATGTTTATACTGGAGTATCTCTTTTTCACTCAAGCGAGCTTACTCCAGTTCGACCTACATCACAGAGACAATACATCAAGTTCGATTCAGCAACACTCAACATTCAGATCATAATACAGGAGTCTGATTTCTAACAAATTTCTATCTTTTGATATCTACTATTGTGATGCTGCTTCTAAACTTAAGGTTGATGTATGATCCCAGTTCGATGATAATAGCACGTACATCCAATTTTAAGGTACACATTATCTATGTTTTAACTTTTTTAACACTTTAATACTATCTATAGACGGTTGGTTACCATTGCCTCTGAGCTATTAGCTTGTTTTTGGTTTATCTTTATACTCTAATTTTTACTTGGTAGCTCCAAAGTAATGCAGCATACAAGCCAAATATTTTTTGTTCTTTTTTAACCTGTAGCTTTGCTTGTGAAGACAACAGGGATGCTAAGGCATCTTTCTCCTTAGTAAACTCATTCTTTAACTCCTCAATTCTGAGGCGTATATCCTTAAGTTACTACAAATAATTTTTACAAACGTCTCTTAGGTTATAGAAGATTATCCAACGAAATAATATTCCGTACAATTACATTTCACCAACCCCAAAAATTCACACAGCCATAAAATCAACAATTCTACTCTACCTTCCCGTTATCATTCTCTAGATTTTTATTGTCATCCCCTTGGTTCTCTAGCTCAGTTTGGGGAGAGACACAATCCAGCACTCTAACCATTTTAGCAACATTATCTTCCACCTCATCCTCTTCGACGTAGGTACCCTCCATGATGGTTATAACCTCAGCTTTAGAGTACCCCTTTTTAAGAAGTTAACGCCCGAGTTTGTCACGCTGGACTACCACCTCATCCAGGTTCTTCCACGCTTCTTCTGTCAGCTCGCTAATCTCTACCTCCTGTGCATCCTTCACAAAATCCAGTCGCTTCCCCTCCCAAACAAGGTCAGACTTTTTTTCCTGATCTCTACCTTCTTCTTGAGCTCCATCTTCCCATTCTTGAGCTTAGCTTTTTCCTCCTCTATCCCAAGGCAGATCCCCTTCATCAACCGAGCAACCTACAAAAAAATTTAACATATTTTTAGCTCGAATCATAATACAAAATTCATAAAACATACAAATCATCAAGACTGACCACTTTGCTCAGCTCCTCAGCACCCTTGCGAGCTACAAGCCTCGCCCTATCCTCCATCGCTCTCAGCTCATCCTCATCCTCAGGTCGATTCTTTATGACCTTTACCTCAGACACTCTAATAGAAAGATCTACCCTCCTTTTTTTTGCCTCCCCCTCAACATCACCATTCTCCGTGGTTCTAGAGGCCGAGCCACGCTTCATAATCTTCTTCTTCAAAAACTTCTGAGCTAACTTGCTCGAAGCAGTATATTCTAACACATCTACAAAATCCAACGCAATAGCCTTCGACAAAGTCACTCGCTTCTCTCCATCAGCCCCTCTTTTCGTACTGGCTCCAACTCCCGTCACTAGTCTCTTTGCTTAAAAATTTTGAACTTTCTCGGACCAGCTATTAGCTCATTTATTTATACTAATTCCAAGGTTCTCCAGTACCATCTTAAGCTCAACCCCTTCTCAACAGTATCCAACAGGGACTCCTTCTTCACCTTCGACTGAGGACCTGTAAACCAAACACAACACATTATATACAACAAAACAACCTTCAATAACAACAGTTCGATATTATATACTATTGCACTTACTTTTCTTCACAGTTCTATACAGAAGTTCCATGGGTTCTTCATCTTCTCTTTGAAGGCAATCACCTTTCACCCAAATCACATTATCATTCCACATTGGACCTGCTGAATTCAGATCGAAGAAAAGCAGTCGAGACAAGCTCGCAAAGAAGTATGCCCCTCTACTAGACATGGAGCCGAACTTCAAATAAAATCTATAGAAGCATAGACGTCCTTGCTTAAACCAACTCTTCAAATGGAGGCCTTCTTAGCTCCAAGAAACCATGATTGTGCAAGGGCAAGACTTCAAATATACATCTTCCTCCTTCACCTCAATTATCTCTACCTCCGTAATCCCCACCAATAGAGAGTTGATTGAGACAAAACAGAGTCCTATCTTAGAATCTAATCCTTCGAAGGATACCAGTAATACTGCCTCGCAGATATACTGGCCCCCACATCTGTCTCCTCAACCTTGTCCTCTGCAAGGATGCGGAAACACCTCCAACGTGCCTTATCTATCAAGACCACGTAATAAAATCTCCACATATAGTAAAAGTCCTCCTTAACTTTAGTCGCTTCATCTTCTGACATACCATGATACGTCGATAGAATGGGAATTGGGGTGGGCGTCTCCACAGATTGATCTCCGAAGTATCAGTTTGAATCTTTGTATTTCAGTAGTAACTCTCTCTTCATACACTATTATCTGGGTCTTCACCATTATCACTCAAAATTCCAGCGATTTTTTTAAGAATAGCGTACCATGCCAAAATCCACAATACATGTACTATTTATATAAACCTCATATTTAATGCACAGGTATGTTTCTAAAGCAGTCATCATTTAAAGCAGAACCGCTCTCGGAACCCCAAGTGTCAAATACATCAATTCATCCCATCTCATAAATGTCAGATACATTCATCCATAAAGAAAGATATCAAATACCCAACCAGTCAAATCGCCATAAATTTATCATTTCTTTTCAACTTCCAGCACCATAATACAAAGGTTCTTTCTCAACCAAAGCCACTCGTGCCTTCAGTTATGAGGGGGCGATTGTAGGGACCTATCCCTCGAGCTAACCTAATTATAATTATCCAATTCGAGCTACCTCAATATCAGGCTCACGCATTTTACATGTGACATGAATAGATAACATTGCCACCTCGACCATGAACTGAAGAAGAACGTGGATCAAGCATAATAGAAGAATATGAACAAGTCCAAGATACCTATCTTCTACAAGCTCAATAGTTACACAGTTAACCACCACTTACCTTATTATTCAGATAAAGTGCTTCAGCATGATAACGAGCTGCAGGTAAGGTCTATATAAAGAAGAAGTTCCAAAAGAGACAAGGGACCAGAAAAAAAAAATCATTAAATTGTCTCTACGCTAAAATAAACACTTCTTATTTGTAGGATCAAGTATTTCCAATTTGAGAAATCACTTGTAATAAGATATCAGCCTCAAATAATAAAAGTTACTATTACTAAAACCCTCAACTTGAGGTTGTAGTTTTTCACCTATTTAAATATTTTTCACACTAAACTGCCTGTGTCATTTCTTATTTTATACTAGTTTTCTTCACAGGTACATTTGGTGTAAGAGCTAATTCTGAACCATTTTGAGCAATGGAATTAGGCCATTACATGTTCTATCATAGAAGCATAGAAATCACAATTTATTGTCCCATGAGATTGGCTTCTAGTTTGAACATGGGAACCAACATCCACAATGATATTGGCTTGTTAGTAATCCATGCAAACTTGATGCCATCCTGGTTGTGGTATACTAGGTACTGGAGGAGGTGGGGGAGGAGTAGGAGGTATAGATATAGGAGATGGAACATTAGATGTATGGATCATGTCAAAGATTTTACCAGTCGAAGTCTCCAGATTTTTAGTTATTACATCATCTTCTTCAGAATCTGCAGAGCTAATAGGGCAAGTATTATCTGCAACCACATTACATGACTTCATTATTACTTTGATTATGGAATTATAAACACGAAAGGCTCTACTATTTGCTAAATAGCCTAATAGAATACCTTCATCACTTTGAGAGTCAAATTTCCCAATACTTTCTCGATCTCGGAAGATAAAGCAGTTACTCCCATAAACCCTAAAGTAATTCACATTAAGCTTTTTTTCTAAACAAGAGTTCATATGGAGTATTTAATGTAAGAGGACGAAGATACAATTGATAGTATAGAACCCGGTATGAGTAGCATCCCCCCAAAAGTGTGTAGGTAGATTCTTGCTATGAAATAAGACCTGACCCATTTCTTGAAGAACTCTATTCTTTCATTCTACAACCCCATTTTGTTGTGGCATGATTGGAACTAAAAATTCATGCTTAATCCCATTCCTTGTGCATTACTCAATTGCCCCAGCATCCTTAAACTCGCCTTCACGATCACTTCAAATTTTGTTGATAGAACAATCTCTCTTATTTTAAATTTGAAGGGATACTGTACAAAATTCCTCAAAAATTTCTTTTCTTTCATCAGTGTTATCCAAGTATAATGAAAGAAATCATCTACCATCACCAAAATGTATCTGCAACCACCCAGAGTGGTTGTCCTCATGGGACCTATCAAATTCATGTGTATTAACTCAGGAATTCATGTGGTCGCAATATTATAGGCTTTCTTATGAGAACTCTTTATTTTCTTGCACATTTGACATGGACCACACACACCATTAGTTAATCTTCCTAACTTAGGAGCTCCCCTTATAGGTTCTTTGCTCGTAATCTTGGACAGATCATTGAAGTTAATATGTCACAACCTTGATACCACAAATCTACGTCACTCAATTTAGCTATGTTATACAGTAGAACTTCTTGTTGAACAACATAACAATTATCAGCAGTTCTAACAGCATACATCACACGCTGTCCTTATGAATTTAGCAAATCACATCCTCATTTAGAAAAGGTAACAGTATGATATGTATCACATAATTGACTGACACTGAGAAGATTTTCTTTCAGCACCTTAACTGGAAGAACATTTTCTATTGCTGGACTATCAAGTCCTTCAGCCTTTCCCTTTCCTACCACATGAGATATTCTCTCATCACCAAAAGTAACATTGCCACCCTGAATATTCTCTAAGTGACTCAGCTTAGATTTATCACCAATCATATGATGAAAACATACACTATCTATATACCACTGTACAGACTTGAAGGTATTCAAAGCAGTTAGTGCAGCATTGCACCTTATCTGAGGTACCTAATCATTCTTCCACACCCAAATGGTTCGAATAATCCTTCGAGCTGAAGTTTTCTAAAGCAACCATCTAGGCAAATTCTCATTTTTCACATTTGTAGAAATCATATTTGAGTTATATCTTTAACCGTTGGATGGTCGAGCATATGGTTGATAGGGTCCAACAAATCTATAATAATACATAATATGACCCTTTCGACTACATGTTCCATAATAATAAATATAAGAGTAAGAAAAACTTTTGGCTTGATTATGAGTAGAGGATATTTCATTATGTTTGGGCAAAGAAATAGTAGCAATGCTTTGAAAAATTTTGTGACTTGAGGAGTCTGGGCATTAGACTGATGTTCCTCATATCCTAGATCCCTTTTGTCTGTATCTATTTTCCCCATACATAACATCTTATCAATATTTTTTGCTTCATGATAAAAAATTTCAAGTTTCTGTTGAGATAAAATTAAATCAAACTTAGGCTTATGTAGTTTTTCCAAAGTTGATTTCATTTTCTCCTTAGCATCATGAACTTCTTTTTCTAAAATCATAATCTTGTCATGGAGACCTTGTTTCTCATCTTCAAGAATTTCTATCTCATGACTTGTATTCTCAGTTTTTTCTTTAAGTTCAAACATGAGTGTTTTAGCTTTATCTTTTAAGACTTTGTTAAGTTCACCAAGTTTAACACACTTCGCAAATGTCTAAGCATATAAATCTTTATGATTCAGGTCCTCAAACTTATCATTTTCATGATCACTTTGACTTTCAATAGGATTCTCAAGATCGAAAGTGTTAAAGTTATCATTACTATAATGTGGAAAAGCAGGATATACGTAATATTGTCCATTCTTACCAACTTGATGATAATCATCATTATTATTATTTTTATCATCAATATTATTCCAAGTAACACAAATATTCATAGCCTTGTGATTATTTATATATATTTTTATTGAGACAACTGTGTGCATAATGACCAAACTTAGATTAGTATCATTGTTGGTTTGCCAGTTATTAGATTTGACTCGATCATGAGGCTTATAGTTCAAGAAATGCCCTTATATTTTAAAATTGATATTTTTTTTCAAAAAAAATTAAAATTAACTAATAAGAGAAAATGTTGAATTTATATCCGACCCCTCATCATCATCTGAAATATATAAGTAATCAAACTCTTTGGTACCCTTGGTAGATAAAGAGGAATAGGTTGCTCCTAATGCGGTACTAGTGTTGAAAATATCACTTAGTCTCGCATAAAACTCATTAAAGGGTTCATCTTCGCTTATTCGAATATTCTCAAATTGGGAAGTAAGCATTTGTAGCTTGCTAATTTCTTTTACTGTATCATTGCCTTCATGAGTTCAGACTAAAATGTCCCAAGCTTCTTTCGAAGTGGTACATGCAGAGATCTATCAAAATTTACTTTGATTTACAACCATAAAGAACATTACGACCCTTAGAGTTATAACCGGCAGTACCTTTTTCTTCCTTAGTCCATTGATTTTTAGGTTCAGAGACCTTTACAACACTTTCTGCCGGACCATGCATCATGGTAAGGTACCTCCATCCATCCTCAATGACAATCCATACATCTTCCCCGAGTGATTGTAAGAATACAATCATTTAAACTTTCCAGTATGGATAATCTTTGCCATAAAAAAGTTAAGGACGATTAGCAGGACCTCCAAAATTCTCAGAATCTATTATTCTTAATTAATCAAGTTAGGATCAACGCTCAGGTTGTTAAATCTCAGAGCATGACCACTCTGATACCAATTAAAAGTTAGACTACTTAAGATTAATCGATTTCGATAAAATTAGGTCAAATAAAATAGGTTCAATAATACTTGAATCTAATTGACAAATTCTAGCCTAACTCAAGTTGATATAATAATTTAGTGTTAGCAACAAGCAATCGAAAGTACAAGGACAAATAATTTTAACATTCAGGGAAACCTTTCTCACGAGAAAAGCCTACAAGTCGCTAACAAATCGCTCGACAGCTAAAAATCTACTGTTGAAAACAAATTACATGAATTTAATTACTTAATGACCCGATAAACACATCCCATAGTTACCTATCTTCTAATTGATCTTCTTGCAATTGATTTCTCATTTTCGTAATACTTTATTTTAATCTCTCGTCAAAGTATCCAAGCTTAAAATTTACAAACTTTTCAAATCATGATTAGGTTTTAGGAATTCTAAGATTGATTCAACTTGAGGTTTAATTCTCGTTGAATCCGCTCTTCTCTTAAAAATCTCAAGCCCTATAAAAATTAGTTTTAGAAGAGGTAAAGTTCATAAAAGAAAAGATGTATTTTATAAGAAAACTAAAATCCCGTACTCTGTTTGAATAGAATAATTATCTGTTCAAACAGAAAAGATTTTGCCTACTCTATTCGATCAGAACAAAGAGTTTATTCAAACAAACAAGGTTCTACCTAGTTTATTCAAACTAAACAAAAAGTCTATTCGAATAGATATGAATCTGCATGGTCTATTCGAACATAACAAAAAGTATGTACAAACAGAAACCTATTTTCACAAAAAAAAAACAAAAAAAAAACATAATTCTGTTAACTTTGAAATTTTGTAAAATACTAACGGACTAGAGTCTTTGATCGAAGAGGTACAAAACCAACATACCTATTCAGTGTCAGTCCAGCTGTAGTCGCTTCACGTACACTCTCTGACGATAAATAACAGCGAGATCGTGTTGATACCTATTAAAGACATATAATAAAGCCAATACCAATTTAATATCCCATTAAATTTTTGAATTGTATCCATATCTTTTCATCGTGCATCTTACGTTAATCAATTGCAAAATGGTTAGTCATGCATCTTTGAAGGTAGTTAGTCCATGCCTCCTTTATTGTTATCGCTTATGCCGTGTCGTTTCTTACACATAAGCGAGGTTTATCTTAGTTACGGTACTATTATAGTATAGGATCCTTGTTTTAGAAATCTTTTAATTAGTAGGAGAGTGAGGTTTTGGGAACCATCCTAGAGAGAAAGTTACCGTTTGAGTATAAAGAGAGAGAGCTACTTCAAATGCCATTGTTGCTCACCTCCTCCTTGGTTGTTATCACCTTTGTTGTTCTTATTTCACCTCGCTATTGTAGCTCTTGCTCTTATTGTCATTGTTGCCATTACTGTTATAGTTATGGTCTTTAATCCACAATACGATGAAGAATCTCTGGTTAGCTGATAAGTCTGAAGAACACAAATTCGGTGGGAAAAATAAGCTTCAATTATATTAAAAAACGAGTTTAACCTAGATTTTACCTTGCCTAGTCTTGCCCTTCATAGAAGGTTACAAACCCTAGTTACAAATCTCTCAGATCTAAAGGAAACTCTAAAACAATGATCTACGTCTAGATCATTAACTCTAGCCTAGGCTTGCCCTTTTATAGAGATTGTAAGTCCTAGTTATAATCCAACTCGAAATCAAACTCTAATCTAACTGGAATTGCGATAGTCGTTCGAACGAACCCATATGTCGTTCGAACGACTCTCAACCTCGTTCGAATGACTTTGGTAAAAACTCTAGTTTATCATAGATCCTCCTGGATAATGGCTCCCCCATTTAGGAGGCTTGAGCTCTCGCTCAAGCCAGAACTGGAGATGTGGGAATTCCCTAGATCCTCCTGGATCATGGCTCCCCCACTTAGGAACCATGAGCTCTTGCTCAAGCCAGAACTGTAGATGTGAGAATTCGGCGATGCCCAATTCCCTGCTGTACCACTTTGACGTACTAAACAGCAAAAGAAATGGCTCAAATAGCTTCTTGTCACCCACCCCATCCTGGAAAATATACTCACAGGCCTTGCTTTGCCGTAACTTCTGGCAAACCACACGAAGCCTATGCTGATCATCAAATCCTGCAATATCTAATGGAACAACAGGCTGACTCTGAAAAAGTACCAACATAGCAGAAATAGTTGGTACCATAACCTCAACTTGTAACTTCCCCATCTTAGTTTGTTGCATTGGAGACATTGTCATCGTAGACAATGCTATAGACGACATACCCTCTTGAATCGGTAATACAGGCTTGCTACTCGCAATAACCAACCTCTTCACAGAAGTCGTCGTTACAAAATTCACAACATCATCGTCGTCATCCACCTCCAAAACCCCTTTCTTTTTCGAACGGCTTCGCCGACTCGCCGAAAGAGAACCCAATGCGAGGTTTGTGAGACGAAATTATGCAGTTAACTGCTTTACAGTAGCAGATAACTTCAAAACTTTCGTTTCTAAAATTGTGAGTCTATTGTTGAAATCGCCCATCTCCAAATCATACTTATTCGTCGATTTAGGTCTATGATAGATCGTCAACGGACTCACAAAAAATCCCAAATTTTTGTGTAGATCTGAAAATCACTGTAGTAGTCGCGAAATCATTGTAACAGTAGCCAAAAATACTGTAGCAGTCGCCGAATTCACCGTAGCATTCGTCAAAAATACTGTAGCAGTAGCTGAATTCACTGTAACAGTTACAAAATTACTGTAGCAGTTGCAAAAATCACTGTAGCAGATGTCATAAATCTATAAAACTTTCCCTTCATTTTCTTGAGACGGTCACGTGTAGATACCATAAACCACAATCAAAACCCAAAAATCTTAACAAAAATCTGATACCACTTAATCCACAATACGATGAAGAAGCTTTGCGTTAGTAGAGAATCTGAAAAACACAAATTTGATGGGAAAAATAACCTTCAATTGCTTAAAAAAAACGAGTTTAACTTAAATCTAACCTTGCCTAGTCTTGTCTTTCATAGAAGGTTACAAACCATAGTTACAAATCTCTCAGATCTAAAAGAAACTCTAAAACAATGATCTACGTCTAGATCATTAACTCTAGCCTAGACTTTCCCTTTTATAGAGGTTACAAGTCCTAGTTACAATCCAACTCGAAATATAACTCTAATCCAACTCTAAAAGGAATTTAAAACTCTTAAACCAGAACTAGAATTACGATAGTCGTTCGAACGAACCCATAGGTCATTCGAACGACCGAACGCCTCCCCTGGAACTTTGGCCCAAGGGTTCAAGTCGTTCGAATGACTCTCAACCCCGTTCGAATGACTTTGGTAAAAACTCAAGTTTCTCATAGATCCTTCTGGATCAGTCTTTGTGCTTGGTTTGAATTAGAGAGAGAGTAGAATGCGGTACAGATCAACCCACCATCTCCAGCCAACAGTTTCAGGTAACCTGTTGTTCCTTCTACCCTTACTTTCATGCTTAGTTGGGTAAGTGTTTCACCCTTTAATGTTGGTTATATACCTAGAATATGGAAGACTAACAACCCAATATCTTAATACTCCCCCTTAAGTTGTTGCGTAGATGTCACACATGCCCAACTTGCCCAAAAACTTGAAGAATACTTGACTTGAAACGACTTTGTTAAGAATATCGGCAAACTAATCCTCTGATCAAATCTTAGGCAATTCCACAATGTTCTCATCCAACTTTTCCTTGATAAAGAATTTATCTACTTCCACGTGCTTGATACGATCATGTTGAACCGGATTATGAGCAATATCACGTGCTGCTTTATTATCACAATATAATCAAATCGGTTGCCTAGGTGGATAGCCTAAATCCCTCAAGATAAGTTTTAGCCATAGAACTTCACAAACTCCAAATGCCATACTTCTATATTCAGCTTCTGCACTTGAACGCGCAACAACATTCTACTTTTTACTTCTCCATGTAACGAGATTACCACCTACGAAGGTGAAGTAACCGGAAGTAGATCGCCTATCATCGATTGCTCCAGCCTAATCAGCATCAATATATGCATCCACGCTTTGATGATCTCTATGTTTAGTGAACAAAAGTACCTTTCCAAGAGCAGACATCAAATACCGCAAAAGGTACATAACTGCATTCATAAATTGCTCACCAGGATTATGCATAAACTGGCTGACAATACTCAATGCATAGGCAAGGTTCGATCGTGTATGTGTGGTCAAATTATAAATTAACGTATAAAAAGACCCGTAAGTGTACGGTGTACCGTTAAGTACAAGGGTAAGCGGGGTCGTATCCCTAGAGACTTGTGGTACGAATTATATTTCGAGCTACTAGTTTTATCCAATAACAACGAGTTTGTGTAGGTTTTGAAATAAAAAGAAGAACAAAACAAATTACAAGATAAATTGGAGTAGAAACCAAGGCATCGATTCCACTCCACCCTTTGTAACTGTTAGATAGCATAAATAATTAAAGTAAATTACGAGTTCCCGTATCGCATATCCTTGGTCGGGAATATGCAATACATCAAAAGATATAAGAGATTTAGTAATTAGGAGCTACCCATAAACCAACTTACTCAACCATGGTCTGGTTGATAAGTATAGATTATGTTCTCTTCTTCATGTTCCTAACCTATCTTGTTATAGTTCAACAAGATGGTTACATAAATTCATTATTCCTCCTAATCCTATCTATGTTCAAGCATAGGACGAAGGAATACGAATATGCAATATTCTAGGATAAAGAAAAAGTAATTACTCTAACTAAGCTACACAATCTACACTAAGGCTACATTGGGTGGAGCTTCCTCTAGCCTTGGCTAAGAAGATTAGCTACTCATCCCTTTGATCATTGCCATACTACTATTACTACGATAAAAGTAAAAGACAAGAAAAAGAGAAAAACAAGAACTTTATTGCTTATTGAACCTTAATATTTACCCTCTCTAAGATGATCTCTCATGGGTGGGATTCCCCTCCTATTTATAGAGTATAGGAAAGGTTACTAAAAATCACCATTAATATAAAATCCCCTAAATAATGCCTAAAATCATGTATTACAACTCATGAGAATAATATCTATATCTAATTTTCTTCAATGGACTTCCATGCATGGGCCCTTGGTTGACAACTTCAAATGAGAATCATTGTTGGAGTGCATCATCCTTGTTCTTCGTTAAAAATTAGAAAAATGTACGACTTGTTTATCATGTGACCGATTTTTGTAAATACAAATAAAAGCACTATTAGTGTCATATTTATTTAATAAATGACTAGGTAGATATAAATTTATGAGTTGTACACGTAAATATTACGTGTCTATCAATGTACTAAGTACATCAGTCTCCCTACGAGTTTATGGTATCATCTTTTATCAACCGGTACCTGATTAGACTCAACACATAACATCAATCCTTCTTCCATTGGTGTATCAGCTGGTTGACATGCTGACATACCGGTTTCCTGTAACAAATCTAAGGCATATTTTCTTTGAGACAAAAAGATCCCTTTATCAAATCTAGACACTTCGATCCCAAGAAAATATTTTAAGGAACCGAGGTCTTTCATTTCGAATTCTCTGGATAAGTAACTCTGTAAGACCTGCCTTTCCTCAGGATCATTCCCTGTAACCACCATGTCATCCACATAGACAATAAGTGCAGTGATTTTACCGTGTCGTTTCTTCAAAAATAAAGTGTGGTCTGAATTGCTCTAACGGTAACCGAAGGCTCTCATAGATTTTGTGAACCTTCCGAACCAAGCTCTCAGAGATTGTTTCAACCCATACAATGATTACTTCAATCTGTACACCTTCAGACTATGCATTTCTACTATCATGCACCTGGCGGGAGATCCATGTAGACTTATTCTGATAACTCGCCATGTAGAAAGGCATTTTTTACATTAAACTGTTACAATAGCCAATCGAAGTTCACAGCAAGAGACTATAATACTCGACCTGTGTTTATTTTAGCTACAGGTGCAAATGTCTCTGTATAATCGATCCCATAGGTTTGAGTGTAACCTTTTGCTGCCAATCTCGCTTTAAAGCGTTTAATTGTACCATCGACTTTGTACTTCACGGTATAAACCCACCGCCATCCAACTGATTTCTTGCCTGGTGGACGGTCAATAAGTGTTATTTTTCTGCAAGGATTTCATCTCCTCATTCATAGCGGCTTTCCACCTTGGGTCAGCTAAGGTTTCCTGTACATTATTAGGAATAACTACAATAGATAATTGATTGACAAATGACAGGTTTGATTATGACAAATGATGGTTAAACACATAATTACTCATGGGATATTTAACCTTACTTGTAATTCTGGGTTCATATGTGGATTTAGGGATACCTCTATTGTGACGCTATGGTAGTTGTTTTATAGATGGTTCAGAAACATCCTCAGCAAGCGATTGGTTTGGTGTATCAGTTGCATGTGGTATGAGGGAGTCAGACAGAGATGGATCCACAACTTCAGTAGCTTGAACCTCATCAGCACTTTGGTCCAAAGTTAAACCATTCAAGTCCATATCATTCACTTCTTCAGAGATTATACCATTCAAATCTAATTCATTCACTTCTTCAGAAATGCGAACCTCATAGTCTAGAGTTTGAACCTCCTTCTGGTACTCCCCCTGACGTTTAGGCTCAGAAGAAAAATACATCGAATCTTCATGAAAAACTACATCCAATGTAATAAACATTTGTTGGGTTGGAGGATGATAGCATCGGTACCCCTTTTGACAAGCCGAATATCCTAGAAAGACACATCGCAACGCTCAAGGAGTTAACTTGTTGTGCTGATGTTTATGAAGGTGTATGAAGACTACACAACCAAAGACATGAGGAGGTAAATTTAGGATAGCTGGAGCAACAACGGCTTCAGTGAGAGCGTGGGATGGTGTTTGGAAATTAATAGTGTTGGAGGGTACTCGGTTGATCAAATATATTGCAGAGGTAAGAGCTTCTCCCCAATAAGACAAGGGCATATGGGCTTCTATCAACGAAGCCCGGATAAGCTCCAACAGGTATCAATTTTTTCTCTCAGCCACCCCATTCTGTTAAGGTGTAGTAAAATAACTAGTTTGATGGATAACTCTGTGGGCTGCCAAATACTGAAATTCAGAACTCAAGTATTCGCCTCCATTGTCACTACAGAGAACCTGAACTAGTGCATTGTACTGGGTACAAAAACCATTTTATGAAAATTTTGAAATAATAAGTTCACCTCACTTTTTGACTTCACCAAGCACACCCACGTCATCCTGGTACAGTCATCAATGAAAGTAACAAGCCAACGGGATCCACTCAAGCTAGTCACTTTGAATGGACCCCAAACATTAGAATGTATGACCATAAAAGGAACTGAACTTTTATTCAAAGTTTATGGAAATGAAGCTCGATGGCTCTTTGCAAGTTCACAAACATCGCAGCAGAAACTAGAAACATCAATTTTTTTAAATAAACTAGGAAATAATTTCTTCAGGTAACCAAAGGAAGTATGCCTCAGACGTCGTTGCCATAACCAGATGTCAGATTGCTTCTTCCTCCCCTCAGAGCCATCTACCGTTAAAGCTTGATGCAACTTGTTTGAACTCGTTGACACCATGTCCAAGTAATACAGCTTCCCTCGCCTAACACCACAACCAATCGTTTGCCACGTTCGAATGTCCATAAACATACAAAATTCAGGCTAACAAATTACAACACAATGTAAGGCAGTGATTAGTTGGGAAACGGACAAGAGATTATAATCCAAAGATGGAACAACTAAAACATAATCTAAGTTTAAAGTGTTAGTGAGAGGCAATGATCTTTCCCCAATAATCGGGGCTGGGGTACCATTGGCAGTGGAAACAAACTTTTACGAGGGTGGTTTAAAGAGTGAGACTTGTCTAGAATCAAATGTCATGTGGTCCGTGGCACCGGAATCAATTATCTACGTACTATTAGAAACAGATGCAGACGTATGTAAAACCTTACCACCATTACCTGTAGCTGTTATAAGATATGAGGCCTTAGCTGCAGCATCCTCTGTCTTTGTTTTAACAACCGCAGTAGTGGAGATCCGCATGGACTTCGGCTTCCGTGGATCACGATTATAATCCCACCATTTTGGATACCCCACAAGTTCAAAACATCGTCTTTTGGTGTGGCCAGTTTGTTCACAATGAGTGCATTTGTAGGTGGACTTGTCGGCACCATTAGTGGTCTAAGGATAGCCAAGCTTGGTTCGGTCTTGAGGAGGGCGGTTGGGGGCTATCATGGCTGAAGTTTTAGGATGTTCAGTTTCTCCATTCATCGTTGCACGTCAAGCAGACTCACGACGGATCAGTGCATAAAATTCTTCAAATTCAAGCATAGGCTCCTTGCGCAAGATTTCGCTACGAATTTGTTCAAACTCACCATCCAATCCATCAAGAAATATATGCACTCTTAACCGTTCAAACAATTTCTGACATGCGGCAACATCATCGGTATGCTTCATAACCACCTTATCACGGTGATCTAATTCACGGAAAATTTTAGTTAATTCTCCATAATAACTCGACAGAGTTTTTCCTCTTTTTTTTTGCTGTAAAGGCCTTTTGATTCAAGGTATACTCCTGCAATTCATCACTTCCATCATAGAATGCCTTTGAGAGGGCATCCCATATCTCTCTAGCAGTGGGTAAGCGTATGTATCGCTTCATGATTTCAGGGCTTATTGACATCAACAACCTTCGCTTGACTTTTTGGTTTCCCGTATACTACTTGTCGTACCCTTCATCTGATTTTGCGGGCTGTATGTTACCACAAATATACGAGAGTTTTTCACGTTCTACGATATGCATCTCAATGATTTGAGACCATACATCGTAGTTTGATTCAGTGAGGGTGATTCCTGCATTGAATACTGACCCTTCGGATTGAACA
Organism: Kingdonia uniflora; assembly: GCA_014058105.1. Taxonomy (NCBI): domain Eukaryota; kingdom Viridiplantae; phylum Streptophyta; class Magnoliopsida; order Ranunculales; family Circaeasteraceae; genus Kingdonia; species Kingdonia uniflora. Next base: position 1,572,437 of record JACGCM010000252.1, read on the forward strand.
ATAATGGATTTGGTGTTTGATGATTCGGTGTCATTCTTGGCCTGACAAACTATATAAGAATTTGGTTGGTTAGTATATACGGTGGTGGTGGTGAGATATTGGTATTCAAACCCTAGTAGCATTGATTCGAGAGTGCGGCTAGGAATTTTAGAACCTTGGCTCTGACACCATGTTAAACATTAGGGGTGATCATCATTCTCATACATCATATTACACATATATAGTGTAGGATCTTTCAATCACGCAAGAGTAGATCCTACAATCGCGCATCCTATAATTACAAGTCCCTAGAATATGAAAGACTAACAAGTCCCTAGAATAGGGAAGAGTAACAGCCCAATATCTCAATATCTTCTATACTTGAGTGTTTAAGGATTAGAGAAGTAGAAAGAGGTGTTGCCTTTAACACTCACGCCTTCCCTCATGAATCGGCTGCAATTATAAACCAACCTGCTTTCTTTAATCCATCTATTTCCCTCATTTTTATTAAAAACTTTAGGGCTTTATGAACCTTTAACAAATCATCAAATGAATGTTTAGGTCTGTATTTCATCTCTTACCAATCGCAGCTTCTCGTTTCCAGTAGTTGGGGTTGAATCCATTCGCAACTGCTTAGTGTGATTTATTCTAGGGAGTTCACGTATGAACTCCAATGTTAGTCGTTTGTTCATGCCCATATAGTGGATATGTGATAATTATTGGGTGGCTGGTATATGATTGGTTAAGTTATTCCTTTAAGTTAGGCTTACTCTTAATCGTTTATACTAGGGTTATAGCGGAGAAGTATTGCTTGGCAAGTGGATTGATTTGGATCAATTAGTTTGTGATATATTATTGTCCTTGTGTTGGTTGCTTAATCATCAAGCGTTATAAGGCGAGTTCTCCCATCATGTTAAATTCCTTTACTAGTTCAATTGATCTTAGTTAAGAGTGATGTTCATAAATAGACACGTTATATATGATCTAGTATATATATAGTTAGATTCATGTTCATTTTGTGCAGATTGATAAATACTATATTAGATAAGTTAGCTATTCTTTAACTTAGTTACTACCTCTAGTTGACACGTGGTTTAGCCACTAGTTGACTTGATTGTCTCTTGACTTCGAGAATTGGTTAGAAGCTATTACGCTTGTTCTCATGCCTTTGTCCTTGAATACTAATGACACAGTTACTTCTAACTTATTCTAGGTAGTCGTTCATTATAGTTTGTTGTACTCTAAGATATTTAGAGTTGTGATTCCATTTCATCATTTAGAAGCAGTACATGTGTGGTGTTCTTGTGGCTTTGTCCTTGAATACCAAGTTTGTCTCTTAGAGATCAAGGTTGTCTAGATGTTGTGGCTAGTGAGTCACTGTCCATCAATGTTAGGACTGTTTACCACTCTTTCAGACAAGTGGTTTATCATATGTGTACTAGCCATGTTAGTGGCAGTTGTGCTTTGATCTTATAGATTTGTTTGCATTAGAAGGTCATATGGATATTCTTCTAAAACTTAATAAGGTCGGATACATGAACCAACTCTAAATCGGCAAACCCCCGATAGGTTACTAGGATTCATAGCTCGGGTTAAAATAGTAAGTGAGTATGGGTAGGTTACTATCATACCTATGGTACCTATCCTGGAGTGTGGGATAGTATGAGCCAGTTCTTCTTTGGTACCCATCTTATCCTCCATGAGGTTGAAATTCCTCCGAATAAGAATAGAGTGAGGACAACTAGGTTCCTTGGATTGAAACACCCATAACACTTTGATCAAGTGAAATATCCTTAGTTTGGTCTAGCTTGACAAAAATCGAACCCCTTTTATCCATTAATGTCATCATATGCTAGCGGTTGATCAACCAAATATTATAAGATCGAGTCCATCGGTTTAACGTCTTTAATCATCCAACGTTATGGCATTAGTAGAATCATATCATTTTTCTCATATTCTATTCATTTTTACTTAGTAATACCGTACATTAAGCATACCTCATCACGTTCATCTTTTCCTCTTCATTCTAGCATCAGTTTTATTAGTATAGTTATTTAGCCTTGTTGGGTTATAGTGGACCGTAGTTTGCTCACTCTCACCTTTTATAGCATTTCAGAGATGGAGTAGTTGCGTGGAGTTGCAGAGAGCTACAGCTAGGATTGGAGCTTAGTCACTGCTGCAATTAGTCTTTATTTATTTATTATTTATTTCACATATCAGACTCATTGAACTCCTTTCGTTCTTCGTTGTTTTATATTTTAAGATATTTGTTTCTATTTCTGATATAATATTTATCGTTCTCTTCCGCTTTTATTTATCTTTTAATAACTTTGATGAATTACTAGAGAATGATTGAGCTATTTCCTTTTATCATGGTTATTTGTGGGGTGAATCTTTGGATTCCCGGACCTGTACGTCCTGAATAACATTAGTTAAATGTCTTTAATTATTAAAATTTGGGGCGTGACAACCAAATATGGATGTTTCACTAATACCTAAACATTACTCTGTAGTACTCTCAAGACACAGAGACAGTCTAGGCCTTAGTTAGACACCACCCCATTTATCAACAGATTCAATCTATAGACCACTTCCACAGATGACATCTTTCACACTCCAAAACGTATTAATCAGTTGTTCTATAATATTTTCTCACTCAACAAACTAGTTTATGATACGTGTGTAAAGATGGACATAAAAATATCGAAAAACTGGAGAGCATAATGATAGATATATCAAACCTGAGAAGCATGATCATAAATCATTTTTCATTGTGCTATCCTGTGAGGGATATTCATTTCTCCCCCTGTTCAGTGTCAGTCCAACTGTAGTCGTTTCACGTCTGACGATGAATAACCACGAGATAATGCTGACACTTACTTTAGACACGAAACGAAACCTATACCAAATATGGATGTTTTACTTTTTACCCAATACCTAATTTCTTATTTATCTAAAATTTGATGATCAGTCACTTAAAATTGTTTAAGGTCATATGTACTTCTTAGAGTTCACAACGTAAAGATAGGATTTTACTATATAAATAGTTAATCGTCAATGTCTAATTCATAACTAGAAAATATTTCTTAAAACATGCATACAGTTCGTTTTTGATGACCTAACAAAAAGAAGAAACCCAAAATATTTTGCTTATACGTGCCGAAGAATATAACTGGTAAAACATCTATTGACTAATGATTTCTGTGATTTAATCAGCTTTGGAGCAATTTGTCATCCTTGGGGATCTGTTGGCATCCATAAAAGTCATTATACCGTTATACGTGCTTGGTGCATTACCCCACTACTTTATACTTCAATTTTTTTGTTTTAAAACTTATATTTTGATCTTCTCTTGCCTGACATAAATATTTGTGCGATTTCGGGTTCACTTCATGGTTGGTTTATCAGACGATAACCCCGGAAATATCACCATAAATTATTTATCGATTGACAACGTGATTTTTATTGGTACTACAATTTCTTAGGGAAAAAAAGATACAACTGTTAGAAATTGTGGGCTAATTAACCGATTGTATTATGATTCGGGTGCCCACCATTCTATTATGGGAGCCGCTACTTGCACACCCCATTTTTACCTTAGATACACACCCCAACCCAATGAAAAGTATGCCCTTCCCAATGTTAAATATTTACAACTTTTCAAACTATTTTTTAACTTCTCCCACACCCCAATTTATATTGATTTAGTTAGATTTTAGTTAGGTTTTTAAGTTAGTTTTTTGTTTAGTTAGGTTCTTTACTTCTTCCCTCCATTTCTCTAATTTTCCCACCATCACTCTAATATTCTCTCCTAAAACACTTTATCATCTCCAACTCTTTGTGATTATGGTAAACTTATTGGACGCTTTCCATTTTATGCACAAGAAAGTATAATCTACAGTGCTATGAATACTGTTCCTGATGGGAACTGTGGGTTTCGAGCTGTGGCGGTGATCCTTTATGGTAATGAGAACAGATGGCCTGATGTTCGTAGGACAATGACGAAAGAGTTGAATTACCACAAAGATTTTTATACGGAATTGTTTGGGGGAACTACATATTTGAACGTGAAATTCATACTTGATTGGTATAGCCAATCCATGAGTGCACCTCCAACTAAATGGTTCGTGATGCCAAATATGTTATTTTTAGTTGCGACGGCGTGGCATAGGCTTATTGTTATGTTGACTGACAAAGACAATCCTAACGTTGCGGATATGACATTCATACCTTTGCATGCAAATGTTGAAGCTCTCCCGGTCGAGGATGGGATTGGTTATAGCGGTGAAAATCATTTTTTGCTCTTAAAACTGTGCAAAATTGTCTTTTCCCGAAGTTACATCCGTCTTGGGAGGTTTATCATCATGACAGTACGTCTAACATTGGTACTTCGATTATTGATCGGCTTCAACACTTTTGCGAACTCGAACTTGTGGAGGCAATTTATCAGTAGTAATATTTAGGTGCAAAATTTGGTGTCTTAAGAGCGTATGTATATATCACACTTTTGGCATCCATCGTACCAGACCATCCAACGACATTGGTTCTTTTGGGAGGATGGTATGCATAGATAACTATGCGATTTTGATATTTTGGTGGATTTCGATGTATATTCCAGACCACAGTCTTTTGAGTTAACATCAAAGTTACAATGTTCGTATTTGTAACGTTGACGACAAATTATTAATGATTTTTTTTTTGCATTAAATGTGTTTTAACTGTCTTTGTTTTTAGGCTTATTTTGTATACAATGTCCGTCTGTATGTTTGTTTTACTTCATGTTTGTTTGTATATTTTAAAAAAAAAATTAGTTTATTTAGTTTTGGGCGCCCCAATTTTGCACCCGAAATTACATAAAATTTGATTTAAAAAAAAAAATTAGTTTTGGGCACCACAACTATGCGCCCGAAATTACATAAAATTTGTTCTTTTTTAGTTTTGGGCGCCCCAACTCTTGCCCGAAATTACAGAGAGTTTGGGGTGTGGAATTAGTAAAAGAAATATTAAGAGGAATTTAATTAGAACTTCAAAAGTCTAGTTTGGTAGGGCCCATCACTTTGCTGTCTCTAATGAAAGGAGTAATCATACGGAATGTGCACCCATTAAATATGGGATGCGCAAGTAAAGTCTCCCTCCTATTATAGCTCTAGACTTCTTAGGGTTTAAGATGATAGCTTCGGACTTGTATGTACCTATGTTGTAAACGAGTTAAAATCATGACCATCTCCTCATACCAAGATGAGCTAAATCTTTAATTATGTTCTCTTGATGCAGTTCAAATCTTCCTGGCAGATAGCGCATAAGCACACCCCATTATAGCTATAAGCACCTTTATTAACCAGGGCAAAATTATCTGTGGTTGAAATTTATAACCTTAAACAAATTATATATTGTATTACTACTAGGTTATAAACCCGTGCTACGCACGGATGCGTTAGTTTATATTGATTGATAAATATAGAGTTTATGTAGTATTTGGCTAATGCATTTCGGTTTTGGCTAATTTCAACACTAAGGTTTTAATAGGAGTTCATAATATAGTCAAAATGCATTATGAATTTTGAAGAAAGCCATATGTTTTTAGTCCTTCAACCATATTTTTTTGGGAAAATCATTAGCAAACTAACATTTAAAAATATTTACCTTAGGTAGAAGGTGTTATATGTCCACCAATAAGATTTTAGCAAACCATAATTTGGAGTCTCCAATTGCATACTTTAGAATGTACATATAATTTGGTGTTATATGTACACCAATAAGACACCACTTGGAAGGAGTAACAATATTAAAAGTCTACAGACTCATTACGGGTCAAAGATATTAATAATGTAGATACTCCAACAATTTACCACACTCGAAAGGAATTACCACACTTGGAAGTAACAAATACAGAGAAGATAACCTCAAGAAACAAAAAAATATGTTAAACATATAAACGAAAGAAAAAACTATGGAGTAAACATATAAAGATAGTTCAATGCATAACCCTGTTTGAAACAACCATTAAAAATTCTCTTCTATAGCTACCCTGCAAAATCACATCACCTCAAGATAGCTTTGCAAAACATTTTAGCAAGTATGTATATAATTGCAAACGTGGAAACATATTCATTCTAATCGCAATAAACATAATAATATCTTATTAAAATCATAGAGATATTTGGAAGTCTTCATTAACATTAAAGACAAAGTAAACATAATAAGGCAAGCTCGGTATTTGGAGATCTTCTAGAAGGATTCATGGCAACCGCAACATGATCTGCATTAAACATTGGAGAAGATCTGTTAATTTACAATTTTCATAACTTCGTGTACAAATATGAAAGAAATATGTTGGACTAAAAATATCTTGTAAAATGGAAGACATCAAGCCTCAATGAAACCTAAGAAGCTCTTGCTGCAATTGTAGAGAGAAACAAACCCTAATTTCTTCAATTGCCAATTTATATCAAAAAATATGAATAGACACCAAAGTTTCCTCGAGCTCAACGTCGCGTGATGGACGGTTATATGAGCTACCTTTTTCTTAATATAGATCTCTATTTCTACTTACTCTTACTGCTATGTTAGAAGATGAATGAAGGTTTAACTTGCCTTTACAGAGGCAAATGCCATATTGTTTGCATGTCATCATATATCTAAATATTACAATGTGGAGAAGATGTAAGATTAAAGTAGGAGACAAATGTTAGAATAGATTGTCTAGGTAGATTGAGATATCACTTACCTTTGCAGAAGTTGCGTTTAATCAAAGTAAAATTTGAGCAGCCACTAAACCTGTAGGTAATGAAAAATAGCATTTCCTCATAATTCCAATAATAATTCAAAATTATCTATTAAAAACTGAAACTAACATACAAATGTTGATGCAAAAGTTCAGTGCTTCTGTAAATGTATAGAAAAAATTCGAACAAATTAATGAGAGTACCTTATTTTGTAGAAACTCGGACTTGTTGAAGAGAATGAGGGCTTGGTGCAAATTTCACTATATGGAGGGAGGAAAATTTTACAATCAAACTTGTTTCTGTGAGTCAGGTGGTCAGGGGATTGAATCAAAAAGAGGTTGCTACAAACATAGAAAAATACATCATAAGAAATCAGGAAACAATGGATACAAAACACAATTAAGCTTAAACTACAACTACAATGGCAAGAATCAAACAATTTAGCAATTTATACATACCGAGAAAGCCGAATGTCAGAGAGTTTTTCATTGAGATAAACTTGGTTATGGAATCAATGGATACAAAACACAATTAAGCTTAAACTACAGCTACAATAGCAAGAATCGAACGATTTAACAGTTTATACATACCAGAAAAGCCGAATGTCAGAGAGTTTTTCATTGAAATAAACTTGGTTATGGCAGACATCGTAGAGGAAAGGCAGAGAGAAATTGATTTCACCGTGGATTGGGCGAAGCGGTTCAAAGAACAGTTTCATCGTATCTATCTCTTTTACTCCAAATTATAGTGAGATATTATGGTAATCAATTATGGGAGAGTTGAGGAGAGAAGAAAGAAGTAAGAGATGTTTAGAGATGGGGGCTTGACACTTTCACCATGTAAATAAAGGTGAAGAGTAAGAGGTCGGTTACAATACGTTTGAGTTATTTTTTGTAATTAAAAGAAAATGAGAGGAATATTCAACAAACTTGGATGACCCAAATACTGAGAGCCTTGTTACTGCTCTCCTAAGGTATGCACAAACTGATGTCTCTGAATTTGCTGAATGGATGCCTTCATATCTAAGCTCTGCTTCTTTCCTCGTCGTGGTTTCAGAATTATGGAAGATAGGAAAGGCTAGGAGAATTTTTAACTAATCCAAATCACTCACGATGAACGATTTGCCCAACTAATAGGCCAACGACAACACACAGAAAGATACTACAGGGTCACCAAAGATGAACAGTAAGTCTTCACTTTACTTCACTCACATTCTTCTTTCATGTGTCTTGAAGTTTGTCTGAATAATACGTTTTTTTTTCTTTTCCAGTCAGCATAGCATTATCGAAGCTCAAGCGATATTCTACTTATTGACACAAGTTATTTGTTGTACATGTAACCGATGTTTTCAAGTAGCTGTACTGTAGCCCAAGTATGACTGAAAGCAGATTTACAATTTCAAAAAAAGTAAAGAAAAGAAAAATCGGTGTCACGGGATTGTAGAACTGATACATTTGCTACTGATGAAACAAAAAATAGATTGTGTTCATATATGTAAATCCCAATCTCTCCATGTTAAATGATGTTTGAAACCCTTAGTTAAATAGATCGTTACTCAGGCACGAGACAGTTATATATAATGTAACCCTTAGTTAAATAGATCGTTACTCAGGCACCAGACAGTTATATATAATGTCTAGAGTGGAAACGGAAAAGAAAAAAACATTTTGCTATCAAACTGCCTTGGAATACCTATTGTCCACCTCCGCCTTGGCAACGGTTTATTTTACTACAACCACGGTGCAAAGGATTGGCTGGTACAAGTTTGGGAAATGCCACCGGATAAGCCCCGGGAGCAAGACGGGCTTCACCGTGATTAAGCAACATCACCAAATTTATCAATGCTAAACACAAAAACCAGATTCTCATTTGTCCCAAACTCATTTTGTTTCTCATTCACATTGTATCAGTGAGATTAGTCCCAAATGATATTTTTGTATATAGAGACCAAGTATTAATTAAAGGCGAAACTACGGAAAGTTAGAGCCGTTTTTAACAAATGATGTTTAATATACCTTTTTTACAATGAATTTTGCCGTAAATTTTCATTGTTTAAATTTACATATTTAAATGCTACTAAAATTTCACTAATTTCCGCTTGTAACTAAAGAATATTTGCAAGAGTTACAAATACATAATAATCAATCAATCAAACATCACCGAAAAACATTGGCATTTTGGCCGGAATGCCGAACTTTAGCATTAACAAATTACAACCACTACTGGAGATCATCTAATTGTATATAACTAAATTAATTAAGAGCATTATCCAACAGTTGATTACAGGAAAACCAAATTGAACTTACCTAAAAGTCGTTGAATCGATGATTACATGACTCCAAATCAAGTACTCAAAGGCAGACCTATAAATCAATGATCAAGCACCAAGATAGCAATGAACACATCGAGCACCAAACTCCTTGAAATCGAGCAGTAAAACCCCCAAATCAGAGTTGGTAAAAGCCCTAAATCAGAGCACAAATCAGAGCAAATCTAAAGCTACCCCCAAATCAGAGTAAATCAGAGGAATTTGAATAGAACTCAAAGCTTTGCACCTTTGTTGTGAGAGAGAGATAATGAGATCGCAGGATTCTAAAGAGTAGAGGGTTTCAATTGCTAGAGAGAGAGAGAGAGAGCGCTAGTTTTGTATGTTTTTTTTTTTTTTTGGAGAAGAAAGTGTCGGGGAAGAGATGTTTACTATCAGTATTAGCTTGTTTAGTTTTTGGGCTCAAGACTTTAAATCCCAAAATTGCCCCTCCGTGTGCAATCCTCGAGGAACCCAAAGTAAATCAGGACCCCTCTTTGTCTCCGGACCTAAGAGCAGACTTGTTATTTATCAACGACACGTCATCTTGTCTCAGTCAGCTCTTTCGCGCCATGTAGGACCATCGTTGAGATTTATAATATAGATGGAGCATATAGAGAGTATACTCATAAAGAAAAACTAAATGTTATCAATAAAAATGTTGCACAACATTAACAATATCTTGTCGGAATCATTGAGACATTATTATACAATTATGCAACAAGAAACGAACACTTAATGCCCAACTATCTGGAATGACACGACCTTATTTGGAGTCCAATGAAACATACTCTTTTTTTTTCTTTTTTTTTATTTAGCTGGTTTTTTCTTCGGGATCCGCAACCCTGAGTTTCCAACCCCATGAGATTTCGAACCCACGACCTCTCACTAGGTGGAGAGGTACTCCCACTACTCGGCCAAGAGCCCAATGGTAATGAAACATAGGCTGATCTTGTTTCTCAACAGAGATAAACTGGAGGAGCTCTGGATCACGCTCAAATATAGCTATGTCTTCCTCGACCTTATACACCCATGCTTTTATCCCTTCATTCCTTCTTGTATCCATTAAAATGGTTAGATTCTTGCAAGGACAAATAAGCATAATTGCCCAAGCAGGTTCCCCCCAACCAAAATCTACTTTATAGAAACCACTCCTACACAAACTAGAAATAATGTTAGTCTCCACTTCTCCCGAAAGATATGGCTCAGGTTTTTTATTCGAAGAATCTTGAAGCTCTGACTCTTCATACTTAGCTTGTATTTTTCCGATGTAATCACGGATATAGTCATCATTGATTATAATTGTAGAATGATGCAGTTGGTCCGCCAATCCACTCAAATCAGTATTTGATGTTGATATTGCCATTGCGACTGTGGTCAGATTACAAAACGAATGTTCTGGCAATGGTGGGACCATTTTCTTTCTCATATTCGTTGAAAGCATTAGCATGGATGGCTTCAAGGACTTTGATCTTGATCTGCTTGCGGTCATGGAACATTTCCATCTAAGTGCGGATATAGCCTCGACCCGAGTTGGTAGTCTTAAATTACCCGAGCATGCTGCTTTTGCTCCTAGAGCGGCAATCTTTGACGCATCGAACAAAAATTTCCTCGTGATAACTTTCACTCCCACTCCACCTGTCTCCGGATTTGAACAAAAATTGCCTAGACTCTCATACTTGAAGAGAGAGAAAGAAAAAAATAGGGATATGGAGCCTATAAAAAGACATTTTATTACTTTTTGCCTCCCTATAGGTTTAGGTAGGCTGTTGTGGATGCTCTAAAGTCAATTTCCATTTTCCACCTTTATAAGATGCAATTTCGTTTAAGAAATGAACAAAAAAAACTTTTCAAATTTGTGAACAGGCGGTATTACATGTTTCTATAATACAAGAAGGTCAATAATGAAAACCTTTTCGGAAGGGAAGTATTAAGTTTTATATCGCGGTCATAAATAAAATTCAAACAAACTTCGAATTATAGTGAGCATCTCTTTTGATCTAGACTGGCGATATTCCACCAAAATGATACATGTCATGACCAAATAAATAAAACTAGCGCGAATCATTATACTATAACCACGTTGTCACTATATCTGGTACTATATATTTTCGACATTATGACCATCCTTGACCTAACTATTTCCAATGTTGGCGTCACTAGTACATTATATATAAATCTCAATATGTAGAGATTTTTTATACATATACCATACCGGTATTCAAATGCTTACACATTTAACTGATATATATGCTCTTCCAAAAACTTACAGGAGGAATCTCATTGATGACCCACAGTTGTTTTGTATAATAATTAACTGCATTATATTGACATAAAGTTAATCAAATCAGCCTCGTTTATTTGGGTTTTTTTTATGCTAGAGGTATCCATCAATTCCCGGCTAGATCCCCTAGAGTTCGTACAATAGCCTGCTAACTACACGAATTGGTCAAGCCAACACAAGGCCGACGGACTCGTACTAACCTCGAATCCCAGACGGAAGTGAGAATTGAACCCTCAACCCAATGATTCAACACACCATCACCACAAGAGTAGCACTTGAGTCTTGAGCTATTGGTAGTTGGTGATTAGCCTCGTGAACAACAAAGATAGTTTGCACCGATCTCTTTGATTATTTAACTAAAAAAGGCGACAAATACGCTGGTTGTATTCGCACATCTACACTATTTTTTTATTTTTTTTGTAAGCTTCAAATGTGCAAACAAAGATCTACGTGAAATTCGAACTCAGAAATCTAACTGAACCAGACTAATGTAAATAGATTACATGTACACCGTTCGTGGATATCATATTCTACAACTCCCTCGTATTTTAGTCCATGACGCTCTTGCCTCGCAAAGCTACGTATTTCTCGTATTCAAATACTAACCACCAAACTAACGATGATCGCAATGATATCGTAGGCTACAACTCATTGCATTAAAGTATGGCAATCTTTGTACTCAAAAATTAGAAAAACATTGTACTGGTTTTGGATGATTAAATAAATTTATGTTGCAGATCATAAAATATTGTGCGTGTAAGGCATGCCTAAGAAATCAACCATCCATGCGAAACGCATGACTAGAACGATATTCATCATCTGTCACATTATTGTTTAGAGACAAAAAAACATTCATGACTCCGCTCATAAAATAATGTTAGTAAAATGCGTGCCTAAGAAAGTAAGCAATAATGTGCGTGAAAGGCGTGTCTAAGTAAGTAAGGAATGCATTAAAAAAATATATATATGTTGTCAGTTCATAAAATATTTCAGTGCGGAATGCATGACTAGGAATTATTAGTTACTTATTCATAGCCCACCTCATTGTTTTGTTTTGTAAATTCCAGGCTCGCACAGTACCATGTCGATATATATTACTAGGAAATATAATTATTGAACATATTTATTTTGTAACAGTAATCTCTCCGAAGTTCATTGCCATTTATTTGTATAATATCTAGACTAGAATAAATAATAATTAGGTTGGAAGAATGTTTACTTCATTGAAATTATCTATTTGCATAAAAAATATTGTAAATACAAGAATATCCTTAATCAAATGATATTCAGTATTAAACAATGCATTTTGTGCTTATATTTAGTATTAAACAATGCATTTTGTGCTTACCAACCAGTCAATTTGCATATATGACTACGTACTATTTTTTATATTTCATACACATTTACAAATAGAGGGCACCCTCCTTCCCCCTTAAAACTGACACTACTTCGTCTAATTGGCCTTTATATGGCCACCAATTAAATACGGTGTTTGCCAAATTTCTTCAAACATGCGGTACAGGAGGTTGGGGCCATACGATTTAAGATACCATTACGGATTCAATATACCCAAATCAAAGCTCCCATTTAGTGTGAAACTGAAATAACTGATCACTCGAGATTAATCGATTTTGATTAATTTAGGTCTAAATCAATAGGTCTGAATTCCTTTGAATTAATGTTATAACATTAGCCTAATTCAAATTGGTTTAATTATCTAGTGTTAACAAGCAATTGAAAATTAAACACAATACCAAAAAAATTTAACGCTGTGAAAAACCTTTCTCAGGAGAAAAACCTACAGATCACTGTCGAATCAACCGACAGCTAAACAATCTACTATTGAAATTAAATTACAAGTATTCAATTATTTACAGACTCGATAAGCACATCCCGAGGTTACCTCTCTTTTAATTGAACTCCTCGCAATCAATTTCACGTTCTCGCAACGCCCTTCACTCTCGCAACACCTCGATTCAATCTCTCGTCAAAGCTTTAAATCTTGAATCTCTCAAGTTCTTCAATCAATGATTAGGGTTTCTTGATTAATGACGATTGATTCAATATTTGAGTATTTTAATTCTCTTTTGAATCTCTCAAAAATAATCTCTTCACACTCTAAAAACTCAAGCCCTAGAAAAAAAGGTTTTCAAAAAAGTTAAATTATGAAATAGGAAAAATTATCTTAAGTAGAAAAACATAAAACACGTCCTCTATTCAAATAGAAATAAATCTATTCGAATAAATAAAAGGCTGAGCTTTTTTATTCGTGTCATCGGATTGTTTCTAGATCGGTGATGGTAAAGAAAAGTGTAGATTTCCCACAGACAGCGCCAATTGTAATGGCGTGTTTTCCGGATGGATAATCTTCGCCAATACTTTTCGTAAGGAATGTGCAATAATAAACTAACAAACAAGATTTTACGTAGAAAATTTAGTAAAGGCTGAGAAAAACCACAGCCTCGAAGAGGGTTTTGATGTTAAATCTAATAGGCTGCTAGTTATTACAAGTTTTTGAGTGACTGTAGGGTAAGAAAGTAAAGTAGGAGGGTTGCGGATCCAAATAATTTATTCACTGCCTGTATTTATAGTTGATAGAAGCAGTTTACAAAAAGAAAGAAACAGTCTCCTATTTCGGGGGGAGTAGGCAAACTTTGTGGATCTCTAACAGCTCTTTCTTGACCATGTGCAATGGCTATTTTTAGAAGATCGAGAACTTATCTCTTGACTGTTGTTTGTTTTCGGCTATGCAATGCTGACTGTCTTCGACTATGTCATGCCGGCTAATCCTTGCCAAATATGGGAAATGTGCTACTACACTTACGATGGAGCAGTTGTTATAAATTAGAGTAACTAATCCCAATCCCTCACCCAAGAATGATAAACGGAAACGCCAATTGAAAAATTAAACAAAAACGTGAACACAAAGATTTACCCAGAGAAGGGAAGTGGAAAACCCTTGCGGATAAAAAACTACTCCCCGCGAACAATCCACTATGATCAAATCGGTTACAACCAATCTCTCTGGCTTCCTCAAGCTTTATAATGAAGTCTCTCATACCATAGTTGTCTTGAATTAAACTCACAGAGATTACAACCTAAAGATAGTTAACAAATAACCTCTCTTATATACTTGGGAGACTTATTACAAACAAAACAAATCCCGAGGCAAATTCAACGTCCCAAATCAAACTTACAAAACCAGCAAACGCGGTTTTCATTTGAACGACTTTCATCTCGCTAGAACGACTTTGGCGGAACCAAGTTTTTAGCCGTAGAAACAAGCATCTCGTTTAAACGACTTTGACGGAACCAAGTTTCTAACCTATAAAAAAAGTATTTTGTTCGAACGACTTCCAATCCGTTCAAACGACCATCAATCGAGATCACCCTTAACAGTAGTGTCTTTGTCGCCTTTGCTAGTCAAGATATGCAAAAACCTAATATATAAGTTATGGACTTTTTCAGTATTTAACTCATAGGTGATTAAACTATTTAAAGGGTGTAACATATATCACAAGCAATTGATTATTTTGGGGATATCATTAGAAATTATACTCACCTTGACTCAAACATGGTTTTACTAGAAATAGTTGGCAGAACATAGTCAGTAATTAATTATAAATCAAAGGGAAATAGTATGAGCCTTAGATCATGGACCATGTATTGTTCGTAGATATTTTCAGGGCTCATGTTTGACTTGAAATTAATAAATATAAGAAATTGCATTAATTATGTTTTTTTCCTTGTGTCCAATCTTCAAATTTCGAACATGGCTTGCGTGAGGACCTATGCACCTATCTCTACGTGAGGCCTCTCTAAGAATGTGACATCTATCATTTTACAATTAACTTTAAACAAATTAAATCTCCTATCTTTCTCTACCATTTGTACCCCTCTAGTAACAATGTAAAAAAAAACTCCAAGTCAACACAGCTAACACTTGCCAAATTTAATGTATTGAAGATATTAAATAAATCCTCCATTTTGTCCTTCCTTTTGTGAATGTGAATAACTTATACAAAATATTCATGACAGTCCAAGTTAGAATAATGTCCAAACTTTTACACAATTAAGAAAATTAAAATTAGCATTCAAAGCTTTACGTTTTTTTTTTTTTTTTGAAGTTCAACAAACAAGATTTTACAAAAGCTACTATTGGTTTTTGATCGACATGTTAATTTGGATACTCTTTATGGCTACTTTCAAGATACATTTCTTTCATCATCATATTGATTATGTTACTAGACCTGTTCATATTTAAAGGTGCAATGAAAGTTTCGTTACTGTCATGTAAGCCTCCAATTACAAGTCTTAAAGGAGATACATCCATAAATTTATAAAGGTCTTTGTATAATATTTCATAATTTTTTATTTAAAAGTGGAGGGAAGTAATATAATATATAGTGCTTGGATGATTAAGAGAAATCTTGCTTCTCTGTTTAAGAGCTTATATATGCAAAAAGCGGGGAAACAATAATAGATTTTATCCACCTCTAATCTAAATATATGCAGAAAGCAGAAGAAAAAATAAAAATAGTACTGCACGTGATTATTATTCGCACCATCAAAAATACAAAAACCAAAGTTGAGTACGTAGTTGACAGCAAGTCCGGTTAGGCTGTTGCATTCTTCTTTCTCGTGACCATCTCTTTGATTATTGGGTAGTTGAGAATTGATATGAAGAACGAGAGAAAGACTTGTGCAAACATTTCGTCAAAACTTCCCTGAGTGACCACTCTTACTATTCCTCCTATGAAGGAAACAATGTTTAAGAGGACTATAATTACTAAAGGAACTATGAAAATCTTGTCCCCTTGAAGTTCAAAGTTACCCTTCTCGTATTTTTCGAGTTCATCTTTATCTACGGCTTTTTTTGTTAGCTTCAATTCCCTCTTCTTAATGCCTATTATGTTCATAATAGCATCTAAACATCCAAAAAGATTGCATGTGACACATTTTATCAACGCCATTCTCATTTCGTTCCACCACACATTGAAGGATTCACCACTATTAAAGACATCAAATAAATGATGGCAAATGCCACCAGTGAAATAGATCACAAACCAGATAAACCATGGTCTGAGACCTGTGAATAAAGGGTTACATCGTAAGTGTTAGTAGAGCATAAAAAGGTCAAGAAATTTTAGAAATATGTGAAAAACTTGAAGATCCTAACCAAATGGATTAGACCGGCAACATTGTAATATTTAGTGAAGCAGCATTTACTCAAAAGGTAGGGAAATATTGACCATGTCAACCCACCCCAATTATTGATTATGAAGTGATCAATTATGAACTAGGACCATACACACATCTTTACTGTAATAAATATATAAATAGATCATGTAACTGTTACCTTGGGGTAGACGGTTGTGCCGCTCAAAAGGCAAAGCTGAGGAACCATTGTGTACAATAACATCGGAAGGCAGTATAAGGGTGAGAGCATGAAGTATCCGTAACACATACTTTGAAGAATTGACATTCTCGACGTTAAACCATAAGTAAAAGGGCTAAATTTTGATATACTCATTCGGAACAACTCCGACATCCATTTCATACCCTGAACCAACGCATCATTCATGTTCATGGGAGGGCAACCCAAGAATGCCGGCCTTGGAGGATAGAGATACGTGGATTTCCAACCTTTTGAGTGCAAATAGAATCCGGTAAACGTACTCTCCAACATACATTGATATAAGAAACCAACCTGTTACTATAGAGCCGTTAAACCTTGTTTCACAAGCGAAACTACATATCAAAGATGAAGGACTGTTTTGAGATAAGACTTGCCTGTTCGCCCCATTGTGTACCGCTTTCATAGGTACATGAAGCTAATACTTGCGCCTCGTGTAATTGATCTTTATTGGAGAGGGCATTACTGTTAACACCTTGCTGTAGGGAAGATAAGAGCTTGTTGGAGGAGCCGAAATTAGCCTTTAGTTGATAGAGGTTGATATCTAGACAACAAATAAAATTAGCAAATAAATTTTAAAAATGAGAACCATGTAGCTAATTGGCAGATTAATTATCTTAACAAATTAAACACACCCTTTTCTTGTGTAGGACCACCATATAACGCCCGCCTCTTTAAGTAAAATCCGGTGCCAGACAGTACTGGTCCTTGAATCCCATCCATTCCTTGCCATAGTCTTTAAAATAAATAAATAAATAAATATTAAAAAACATTATATCATGGAAACAAAGTTCTGATGGGCAAGAACCAAGTGTTTTTCCACAAAGGTACCTTGAACGCGGTTCTCATTTGAGAGTCAAAATTATCGTTTTTACTAAGCTTATAGAATCTTTGAGGGAATTGAACGAAAGCCAACGATTTAGTGATCATTGTATCCAAATGGAAACACATAGCTTGTCGGGCAGAGGACGGGTCGTTGCAGTACATGTCACAGTCTAGTACCAATATGTAAGGGGAGTTGCTCATTACCCCAGACACTCGAAGCTGCGAAAATGAAAAAAATAATCAGTTTAGATAAGAGTAGAAATGTGATGGCAATGGTAGTTATAGTGGAATGGATTTTACATACCAAAGCATTGAGAGCTCCGACCTTGTAATGGTGTGGCTGATCATGTCTTTTTTCGCGAGCAACATAGACTAGGCGGGGCATATTAGTAAGATCATCACTTCTAACATTCATGTCGTCCGCGTGAATTATCTATAAAATAAGAATACCCAATATTATAGCAAAATATAATACTGATTCATTTGATAGGCTATAATAAAGATTCTCGAATTTGGTCCCAATCCCATAACCCATATTGGAAACAAATTTAACAAGAAGTAGTTGTCCTAAAGTCTGTATCTTGTGGATGTATCTTGAAGACTTCAAACCACTAGAAAAATTATGTTGGTACTTTGATAGGGAGGGCTTAAGGAAAATCACCTCGATATGAGAAGGTCGATCTTTAGTGGGAGGGATCCTATTTCTTCCCGCAATCTCCACTTGCTCTTTAAGTACATTATACTTTTCCTGCATTTTTTTTTTTATCACGAATTAGGATGACAAAAAAATGTAAGAATCATATGCAGAGGAATTAATATAATTTGAGATTCAACTAAATAAATATTTTGCATAAAGTTTTTGCGGATACTAATACATACCTTAATCTCCTTTTCCTCTGTGAGAAATTCATTGCCTTGCTTAGGTTGATCTGCTTTCAAAATATCAAAATATAACTCAGGACTGCGGGTCATGAGCTTGTGTTTTCTACAAAACGGAATCCATGATTTTGCAAACAAAGCGGCCGCCTTAATAGCACATAACGTAATAGGAGAGCCAGCATCGTCCGATAAGTACACGTTGAGTTTCTCCGGAGGATAGTCAAGTGACATTGAAGATACAACCGTGTTCATCACATTCAATACCGGCTCCTTCTCTGGGTCTGCCGTACATATATACACATCTATGGGTGGTAGTTCTTTGGAGATGTTTTCAGGGAAGACAGCTCGGGAGATGGGTTGCCATGCAAAAGATTGATCTAAGAGCCAAAGAAAACCAACTATGAGCTCGGAGATGGATATTAGAATCCATGGGAACACTGAAATGCTTTTGTGGGAGAAGATGAGAGATGAAACTCTGTAATAGAGTAAGGCTAACATGGGTATTAAACGTATAAGAGTGAAAGCTCTGTTAATGGCTCTTAAACGTTTTGGAACTTTGATGATACTAAGCCTACTATCCTCCATAGCTAGCTATCTCTCTTTCTCTTTCTCTCTCTCTCTTCTTTATATATAGAGAGATTATTGCAGACATGGAATTAAAAGGATTCCATAATTTAGAACTTGGTAATAAATTTTGTACGTCTTCCAAATTTTAACTTGCACCAAGTTGCATTTTGTAAGCTCTGTCTAATAACAGTTGCATTTCTAGGATTCCTTAATTATATTAGTTCTATATAATCGACAGGGCCGGCGCTGGGGTAATAAGGCTACCAAAGCAACAGCTTTGGGCCCCAGATTTGGAGGGGCACCAAAATTTGAAATAGGAGTTGATGTGGTTGAGTTGTGATATCCTAAAATTGATCACTTTTATTTTGGATATGGGCCTCACTATGTAATGAGTTGTGACATGTCTCCAAAATTTGGGGTGCCTCACTATTAGGGTTGGCTTTAGGCCACCAAAACCCTAGCACCGGCTCTGATAATCGACTGATTATGCATCCGGTAGGCTGATCATCTGATGCATTAATTACTTTACAAGTTTTAATTTGTGATTAATACAGTTATTGGTTTATCTTTCAACACAATAAAAATATATCATAATGCATTGGACTATAAGTGATGAGCACTGAGGCACGCGCTAACAAGCATGCTAGATCGTTATGCTCAATAAATATTTAGGCATTAAGTGTGAATAGGATTTGTATTTAATGGAGAAAGGAATTAAGTGAAATTTGTGGTTTATTGAAGGCATTAAGTGACATTTATCTTATAAGGTTAATCGAGTAGGTCTGCAAGAGTTCCATAGCTTACCTGTATCATTCGTGGATATTTCTATTAGTAATTGATTGCTTTTAAAGTACTACTACACAATCCACAAGGAATTGCAACCAACCCCTTCAATCCTTCCTATCATGAAAATGTTTCAACATCCTCAGTTAAATTATTTATGTCAAGGTAATACAATTTCGTGACTACAACTCAATGCATTGTTATTTTAGATGCTAATATACTCTCCAAGGGTAATATAGGAAGACTTCGGAATGCCCCTTCTATTCAACAAGTTGCTTGGACTCCTCCAGCTTTGCCTTATGTCAAGCTTAACACGGATGGCGCCTCTCAAGGCAACCCAAGCCCTTCTGGTTGTGGGGGTATTTTCAGAGGCACTAATGGAAAATTATTGGGTGCATGTGGAGTTACTCTAGTTATCACAATGCTTTCTATGCGGAGCTTATGACAATCATTACCTCCCTCGAGCAAGCTAAAGCAATGCATACTTACCACTTTTGGCTTGAGTTGGATTCATGGACTGTCACAGGTATGCCCCTCAACTAAAAGACTGAAGTACCAAAGAAACTTCAAAATAGATGGCTTAATTGCTTGCACTACATCGGATCTATCAATTTCAAAGTTTCCCATATCTTCAGGGAAGGCAACACGACGGCAGATAAGCTTGTCAAAATGGCCATTCTTATTGCTCCTACATTTACTTGGTGGCTGCAATGCCTAGCCTTTTAGGTTCTTTTCTTTTTCATGATGTACTCAATTTACCGAGCTTTAGATTTAAATGAGGTACCCCATAGGAATTGTTAGAGGCGTGCAACAGTATCAAATTGTTGCTTCACTCATTCTTTTAGGTCTGAGCCCTATCTTTTTCTCTTTTGTATTTTCTTTTTACTTCAATAAAAAATTATTTTGCCTTAAAAGATAAATAAAAAACTTGTTAGTATGAGTGATATGCCTTCAATGAGAAACATTTGGCAAGGGGTTTTCAGATGCTTTGATGTATTAAGTACCCTGTCTCGAGTTAAAAACAAGTTTTACCGTAAGGATCCATTGAGGACAGGGCTTCAAAGTCCAAGGGAAAGAAAGAAAGAAAAAAGGTTAAGAAATTATAAAAACTATGGCCCAAGACAAAGAAGATCAGTTGGCTAATTAAGGTCAAAAGACTGAAAGATCAAATTATGGCCTTCATAACTTTTGTTCTCATGCAACAACTAAATTTATGTTTTACTAATGCCCCTTATACGCAAATGTATATCAGTTCAAAGAATCATTATTTAATTTAATAGATGATTGGTGCATAGCCATCAAATTAATATACTAAAAAACTGCAAGTCTTCTCTTTCTATTTAATCTAATAGATGATTACAAAGTAGAGAGTGAAGTATTTTTCTCTAGCAAAGAGAAGGGTCTTCTTACCCGATATAACTGATACAAAAGATGCCTTACTGTTCTTAAAACTACTTCCTACATATCATTATTATTATTCATCTTATATAAATACATACATATAAAGAGAAGTATGTCTTTTTTGTAGAGTATCATTTCAAGGAGTTCTTAATATCAATCACGAATAGATACTTCACGTCCCTGTTTTCCATCCTCTTGAGTACTTCATTCACGTACTGGATTAAAATAACTTCAACCTCAGGGCGGATATTGTTAGCTGCATAGAAATCTAACATTTCCTGCATATCTTTAGTACCACCAGCTACACTTCCAGAAATAGCTCTCGAACCTGCAAAAAAACCCGATTTTATGGTTATTTTGTAATGTATTACAATTGAAGGTTGTTCTTTTGGAGAAAAAGAAAATAGAGGGAAGAAGGTACCTGCTAAAAGACTCATTGACCTCGCTGGGAAATC
Source organism: Kingdonia uniflora (assembly GCA_014058105.1). Taxonomy (NCBI): domain Eukaryota; kingdom Viridiplantae; phylum Streptophyta; class Magnoliopsida; order Ranunculales; family Circaeasteraceae; genus Kingdonia; species Kingdonia uniflora. The sequence goes on from JACGCM010000252.1 coordinate 1,594,056, forward strand.
CCACTTAGATTAAAATCCCACTCGGTTTCAAAAGAGCAATGTACGGATCAAATGGGTCATCCCCAGATGCTGTATCGATTATGAAGTCAAGTGATCTTGCCGAAGACTGCAAGGAAACATTAGAGACAATGAGCTATATCAGATGTGAATAAAAGTACCAGGCCATAATCTTTACAATAACATTACCTCCATTTATTGCATGTCAGATGATATAATAAACTTGTCTGCTCCAAGGAGATTCAGGGCTTCATCTTTCTTTGAATTGCTTGTGCTGAAAACTATTACATGTAATCCAAAAGCCTTGCCAAACCTCACGGCTAAATGACCAAGTCCACCTAGCCCAATTACTCCAAGAGATTTACCAGGTTCATTCATCTTATGATGCATGATGGGAGCATAGACTGTAATTCCAGCACAAAGTAATGGTGCTGCTGAAATCAATAAGTAGTTGTCTGGTATTTTGAAGGCGTACCTGTGTGTAGTTACCCACATCACCCACATCAACACGTTAAAGCTTAGAGCTTACAGGCTGACACACATACCCTCCTCTTGTAATTGTGTCATCCTCATCAACAGAATTGAAGGTGTGTGTCAGCATCGCAGTGAACTTTTTCTCAAATTTTATAATGTTGGCATGTCTTACAGGAGTTCACATATGGTCAAACTCCAACATGATCGCCGACTTTGAAGCGGCAGACATTGGATCCTACCTCTTTGACAATTCCTACGATCTCATGTCTGGTTCAAAGTGTCACGCCCTAAAATCCGGTAATCGGTAGCTTGACCAATTACTAGATCCGAAGTTGTGCAGATCGGGGAATCCAAAGATTCTACTCCACAAATAGCCAAGCCGTAGACAAATTCTGGCTCGGCTATTCACATATAGCAATAATCATCAGAGTAAAGAAATAACAACAACAACATAACAATATAATGCGGAAGCAAAAGACATATATATACAAAGCATGTCGAAAAAAATACAACATCTCGAATACAAGCTCAGCTACATATGCTGAGAACACCTACAGAAATCTGGAACTAAATGAAATCTGCAGCGGCAAAATTAGTCTCTGGACCGGCTACACACGCGGCAGTCCAAGCTACTCAACCTCTGAAAATGTTTAAATGCGAGAGTGAGCAAACAACGAGCTCACTAATCCAACAGAACTAAATAACTTACTAATAACAAGTACTGAAAATAGAGTAGAGACGAGTGTGATAAAGAATAAGTGACTAAGCAATTCTAACAATATAATCAGTAACCATCAATGAAATAAGTAATCAATATGGAAAGGAGGATTGAGTTGATAAGAGAATGGAGAATAGAGTTAATGCGAAGAGAGAGTGGAGTGGATTCGGAAAGGGAATAGAGTTAAGAATATGAGAGGAGGGAGATGATGATTTGATATGCAATGCTATGGCGTGAAGTGATGACTAGGATAATCCCATACTTATCCTAGATGCAATGATATGATATGACGTGATGAGCATGGATATTCCTATAAATATCCCCTAATGCAAAATGATTCAATGACTTAAAAGTGAAAGCGATCCTATTATGATGCTGGTTGATCAACCGCTAATGTCTAATACTATCTTAAAGAGATCAGTAAAGGGATACACTGATACGATTTGTTTATGCTCCGCCAAGCTAGGATGGTCGCACTCGATCAAAGTGGATTTGGGTGTATCAACCCGCAGAACAATAGTCCGCAACATTTCAAGGAATTTCAACCTCACCGAGATATAAGTTTGGGATCGCCAGGACTCTGTCTCATACCAATCCACACTCCGGGGTAGTTTTGCTAGGTATGATAGTGTCGTTCCCAATCTCACCTGTGTATTTTAACCCGATCTCACGGACTCCTTGGATCCTGTCGGAGGTCAAACCAAACGGAGTGTTTGTGTATCTAATCTCAATAAGTTGTGAAAAAAATGTGTTAAGTTGTAAAGTGTAATCGGTGCCCAAGCACAACACTGTTGCCGCTAACCTGGCAACCCAAAAAAAATGGATAGGGACTCGGTTGCACCGACTCTGCATAGCCGACACAACAACCTAACCGCCGCCTACAACCAAACCAACAATCTCTTAAGGCTGGAAGGGGCATTCCTGTGCAAACCACGGAAATGCAAACCCCAACCACCACTAACTAACCTCAGGTTCCATACGAACCAAAACCCAACCTCAGAAACAATATACTATCCAAACTACAGGTTAACAAACCTAACAGGATAATTACTGGGTTAAACTAAAGTTAATCACCACCCATCTCAAAGTTCAATACTACACTCTAAAACAATATACTGAAACTAGTAAAGAAACTTAGAAATGCTGGAATAAGAACTCGCCTGATAATAATCCAAGTCTGGCGGAAAATCCAACTCGGAACCCAACTCGGAATCCACAGAACGGCCAAAGAACGCCTGAAGAATCTAATGCCAATAATAGAGAACAACAAACAACCAAACAATTGTGGAAAAAACAATAAAACCCAAACCCTATAAATTCAACCTACGCCCATTCAAGTGAAATTGACGGAAGGGATTCGGGAATTACTTACCCAAGATAAGAGTGAAGGTTGCGACGAAGCTCGGCGAAGAATCCGCGAGCGATGGGGAAGATTGGGTGAAGAGTATTGAGGTGAGGGGATTAGGTTAGGGAGAGGAGAGATACCGAAATCGGATGATGATGATGAGAAGGGGATGATGAAGAGTAGGAGGTGATGAATGGAGGCGATGGGGATGATCGGAGGTGAAGAATCATTTATCTAGAACTCTCTCTCTCTCTCTCAAATCGTCCTAAGCAGTGCCTCACAGAAAAACCAACAAAAAGAAATGAGGAAGACAAACTTAAGTAGTCGAAACAAACGAAAGTCATTCGAACGAGAAATCCTCTTGGGCCAAAATTTCAGGAGGAACGCCACTTCGTTCGAGCGAATAAGAAAATCGTTCGAATAGCCAAGAGGCCTTGAGCCGAATTCCAGGAGATGAATCAACTCGTTCGAACGACAATAAATCTCGTTCGAACGAAAAATCTGTCCAATGGCCAAAACGTCTAGAAGACACAGAAAATGATCAGAGGGCAAGAAGATTCGTTCGAACGACAAGGAGCCTCGTTCGAACGACAATCTGGGAAAATCTACTCTGAGGTCCTCCTGAACCATACACAGAACTCCAAGACCCTCAGAAGACTGGAACAACCCGAACAACCACCACAAGGGTTCTCAAGGTTTAACACCACCTCTACCGCTGAATGGCCACCAGAACTCCTAAAACCCTGAAAAGGAATCTAATCGCTAGAACTTAACCGGAAGGAATAAAATGGATAGAAGGAGTCCGACGACGGTCTGATACTAATAGGCATTGAGAAAATTAGGGGTAGCTAATCCCTATTTCTCCACCCCATAACAAAAATTGGAAATGCCAGAAATGCCTGGAATCGAAAACACTATAACCCACGCGAAGGAGAGAAGCAGAAAACCCTTTTGGAATATAGAAACTGCTCTCCGAACACACACCACACAATCAAACTAAAACTCCCAAACGCCAAACTACCAAAACCATCAAACCACCAAAACTCTACCAAAAAGGAATCCACACCAAACCTGGTACTACGGTCAATATAGATGCATTAAGGATAGGAGAATATGCAGATGTATGATGCAAAGGAATATCTGCGGAAGTTTAGGAATAGGAATATGCAGATTATTGCAACGGTGAGTACACTAATAGCTAAATTAGGATATAAAAATCGGGGTCATTACACAAAGAAAATCTAGTTTAAAAGAAGTCTTGGAACATTTTGAGAGATTGCTATAAGTGGCATAGATACCCTGGATATATTGTATTTCTAGGAATGTTCTTTGCCCAGGCGACATCGGCATAACAAATTCCATAATATGTTATTGTCAACGAAACATCATCAGGTCCAGTATCCCTGCATGCAGTTTTATTTGTTAATGACTTAAAGCAAATAATGAAGCCGTCAGGAAAATTTGAAGCATGTATCTGAAACTGATAGTCTGATAGTATGTCCCAATAGAGTCTAATTAGAGTTTTCTATACACGCGGTTTCACCATAAACATTTCAATTTTCAGTCAATCCGAAAAATTTATAGACAACTTCTTTTAAGTTAAGAAAAAAAGTGTCAGAACTGAATGAATTTTTATACCTGCAATTGAATTTGTAGGGCGATAGGATGCCAGATGTATCCCCTGTTGCCCATCCTAGGCAATTTTTGCTGATACTTTCCATGATTAATTTAACAACTACTAAAAATAATTGTTGCATCAGTTAACAGCCATAAAAAAACTTATAACCTAGTTTCCTAGGATTTCTCCTACTATAACTCTAACTACTAATCCAATTAGAAACTAACCTAGAAAAGTAAAGCGACTAATAACCAACAAGCTGGTCATCTTCAATAGTGCATATAGAACTAAAGAGAGATGGGCCAACTACTGTGGGAAATGCCCCATCTAGGGATGAGCTACATCAACAACACTTTCAATTAGGGATGAAGGCATGTACAAATTTGTACGATAATCACAGAGAGCTGGCGTGACTGCGACTTTTTACTACGTTCTTTCTGACCTTTGACGGTAAATCAAGAGCATCAAAGGTAAAAAGGGATAGTATGATTATGCTAAGTTCAACCGTGTGACGACGTTCTCTATTAGTATGACTGTTTTGACTTTTGAGACATAGACTAATAGACGTAGAAATACGTAGGATTAATGCGCATAAAAGTATCATTTTGTTAATCCCGATTTATTAATTTCTAATGTTAGTACATTTTCTTATTTTCAGGCACTTATCACTGTTGGAGCTAATAAGTAGAAAAAGACATCTAAAAGAGGGTATAAAGAGTTAAATCATCTCCAGCAGTCTCTTGGGCACAAGGAAGATGCCTACATTCAATATATTTATAGATTTTCACCATGGAATAAAGATGATGAAGGGCTCTACAAGGATTAACATGAGATAAAATTTATCTTTATCTGATAGAGTTTTAGAATTGTAAATAAGTCTCTCTTATCTCCTATAAATATGAGAGCAATTCTATGTATTTTACACATCTCAATTTCAAGAAGGAATAAAGCTTGTATTTTTTAGTATTTTTCTCTTTCTCTCTCTTTTATTTTATGCGTTTAATTTAAGCTGTGATCAACACAATTAATGGAGAGCTAATCTCCTTAGCTTAGGCTAAGGATTGAACCTCCAGTGAAGTGAGCTAAATTAATGTTAATAGTAGTTTAGATTTAGAATTAATCTTCAATTCTCTGATTTGAAGTTACGAAGAGTTGATCTAGCTGTAATGTCCCAAATTTTCGGGTTACTTTTATTTATATATTATTAAGTATTATTATTATTATTACTCCTCGTTAAGTTCCGCACATATATTCCGTATATATTCCGCATGTACTTTTTCATCCATTATGCATCTATTTATTCCTTTCGGCAGGTTTTGTATGTTAGATTCATTTTATGTAGTTTCGGTGGTACGATGGTTATTCGAAGGAAGAGGTGGCATTGTGGCCTTGGAAACCCCTAGATGGGTTGGTAGTGATGTTTGACTGATGTGTTTGTGGTTTGGTGTGGTTCCGGCGAGCCGTTGAATTGGCCGATTGATTTTTGGAATTTTCCAAGCAAAGATTCATTTTTGGGGGTTTAGGCATTTTGGTGGCCGTGAGGCGGTGGAGGTGGTGTTTATACCTTGAGAAACCTTTGTTGAGTTTGTAGTAGTGTGTGTATGGTGGTGTTGGTGGTTTGGTTTGATTCTGGGTTGTCCGGGGTTGGCTGTTAGGTTTTCTGGAACCTTCTTTTTCTGAACAGACCAGTTCTGTTCGAACAGGACCTTCTCTGTTCGAACAAGATCTTCCTCTTACCTGTTCGAATAGGATCCTCCTTGAACAGTTAGATTTTTCCCTGAGTTACTTTGTTCGAGCAGGACCTTCTCTATTCAAATAGGATTTTCCCTCTGTTCGAACAGGGCATTTACTGTTCGAATAGGATTCTTCTTGAGCTATTAAGTTTCTTCACTGAACCTTTTTATTCGAACAAGACTTCTTCTGTTCGAATAGGATCCTCTCTGTTTGAATAGGAATATCCCTATTCGAACAGAGGCGCATTTTAAATATATCCTATCTTTTCCTCACTTCCTCTCTCTTCACTCCAAACTCACTCACTCTCTCTCATCTCGCTTAACCATTTCCCTCTCATCCTTACTCTTGATCCAATCTTCCCCATCGCTCTCGGATTCTTCGCCGAGCTTCGCCGCGATCTTCACTCCTATCATTGGTGAGTTATTCTCGATTCCCTTTCCGTCAATTCCTCTCGATTCGGCGTAGGGTTTGATTTCTAGGGTTTGTGATTGTGAGGGTTTGTTTGGGTTTGCATTGTTGGGGATTTGGATTTTGCGGCGTTTGCGATTATCGCAGGTATTGGGTTTGATTGTGGGTTGTGATTGTTGGAGGATTTGGGTGTTCGGTGGTGGTGATTGGCTGGGTTGCGTGCGATGTCTGTGGCATTGCGGTTGAGTTGTCCTGCGATTCAGGTGATTTGTTCCGATTTTGGTTTTGGTGGAAACCCTCAGTTTTAGGGTTTGTGATTGTGGGGTGATTTTAGGGTTTGTGGTTATTGGGTTTTTGATGATTTATAGAGTTGTGATGGTTGTAGGTGTTGGGTTTGACCGTGGTGGTGTTTTTTGGGTTGTTGCGATGGCTGCGGTGTTGTGGTTGGGTTGCTTCGCGATTCGGGTGGCATGTCTGCGCGATGCTGTCGTTGGAGCTTCGGGTTGCTTGCTCGGATTGATTCTGCTGGAGCATTGCATCGGGTTACAGGCGAGTTTTATTTTCCTGAATAACTAGATTATTATGCTGATTCGTGAGTTATAGAAATGCGTAGTTTAGTACATTATATATGTGACTAGGTTAGTATGTGGGCTAATTGCTTAGGACACTTACTGGTTATCCATTTAGCACCTTAGACGAGAGTATTTAAGGGTTTGATAAGTTAGTAAAACCCGCAATAATGTGAGTTTAGTTACTAGATAGAATCCGTAGGTTATGATTAGCATGGGGAGGTATTCTCTGTTGTCGTTGATGTGACGATGACTCCTGAGATTTTTCTTAGACCGATTTCATTGAGAGTGGCTATCACGAATCTTTTCTTCATGGAGGTTGAGAACAAGGCATTTCTCAGTGTGTTGCGATGCCTCAGTGTCGTTATATATATATATATATATATAATATATTGAGTATGGTATTGTTGGCTAGTTATTAGGGTACCCAGCTTGTTTCAGGGCACTAGTAACTAGGTTTGGCTATTAGTGGAGATGTATGGACGGCTGTGGTTTAGCCGCCATTTCTCTGAGATAGTGTAGTTCAGAGACTATAGTTATCACCTTATAGTGTAGCACCTTGGTTAGTTTAGGTTGTTGGACTTGGTTCCAGGGTAGTCTTGGGGCGACATAGCTTCATTAAGACATGGTCTTCGATTTGGAGCTCGTCCTCTTGCCTGCTATTGTTTTGATTAGTCTTAGGATTAGTCTAGGTGTACTCTGTGTTCTCGAGGCTTGGTCCTTGAGCACTGTCGTTGTGATTGATGGTTGGTTGGAATGTTAGATTCTCTGTGGGAGTATGAAATCTCCTGGACTGTTAGTAGTTGGTGGTGAGCATACGGCTTGTCCGTGGCGGTTGGTCGTGGATGTTGAACTTCTGATAGTTTGCCTTAGGATTGTTTGTTTATCGTGTTATGACACTTATTGTCCTCATAATTTTAGAGCTAATAGAGCTTACTCGTAAGCCTTCCTTCCCCGGGATGAGGCTGTTAGGGTTGTGTTCCCTTCCATCATCTAGGAGGCAGCGAGACAGCATGACTCAGTGAGGTACGCAGCTCAGCCAGGTATTTTATGAAGCTGTACGTCACTCGTGATATGGAATCTACTGGGGTAGACTGTCACATCAGTGTAGGGAAACTGTCACCGTCTAGCATCTGTTCGCGGAGATTGTCACCTTGGGTGTAGACAGACCTAGTGGGTTCCTGTACATCCGTGCTGGTGACTTATGTACATGATTAGGAGGATTGTGATACGGTTCATTTTTTGGGATTGTTGGCTACTTGTTGGACACTTGTAGGTCACCCCATGAGTATTAGTCTGTGTTGACAGCTAGAGTACTATAGAACTTGATGGTAATCATATTGCTTTGAGGAATCTTAAAGACTGATGTTGTTTAGATGTTATAACGGTTAAGTTGTTGTTTCATCTAGGTTTAGATGGTGCAACTGAGTCACAGGAGGGCATCTGTGTTAGTTTTGGTTGCCACGCTCTCAGGCAGGTGGTTATTTTATTATGTGTTGGCTGTGTTGATAGCAGTTGTATTTTAGTCTTCAGGATTTTTGCTCACATCCATGGATAATATATTCTCTTATCTTATTGCGACCGGATACATCCCTTGACCCGTATTATATGTGACATGTGTGCGGTAAGGACTGTGGTTTCTTGTGTGTGGTAAGGACTGTAGTTCCTTGTGTGTGACTGAGGATGTGATTCCTTAGGGTGCTCGTGACGCCCAGTGCAGTTCCCCCAGCCTGGTCAGCTTAGAAAAATTGTACATGTATCCATAATGGTCCTTTAAGGTAATCCTTCTTTAGCAGTTGTCAGCCCACTTTAGTCATGGGGGCTACCCCTTTGGGTTTACATCACTAAATTATTCTGCATCATAACGCATCATCATCAAACATATCATTGCATCTCTGCATACTTCCAATTCGTAGGTTCTTCTTATTGAAATCCTTAACCCTTTCTGTATTATGTTTAATATAGAATCTTCTATACTTGGGATAATCATAAGATTATCTCATTCCATCATATCATCATCATAACATATCATTGCATTGGGATAGTTATGGGATTATCCTAGTTCATCATATTTTTCTCCTCTTATTTGAATTCATCTTCTTCTAATTGATTTACGGTGTAATTAGATTCATCTTCCTTCTGCATAATCCTCTCCTCTCTGCATCTATTTCTCCCTCTTCTGTATCTGGCTAATTTATTAGGTTAATTAATCTGGTTGGTTGTTGTGAGCTTTAGGCTGGTATTTGGTTGTGGGCAATCTCGCTCAGCTTGTGATAGCTTCGGGGTTGTGCCTGGTTGGGGTTTGGGTAACCCTGTTAGATTATTGTGAGGTAAGGGTGTTTACCCTCGTGTGTAATTGTATTTCTGATGTAGGTTAGTCGCTTGTAGCACTGAGGGCCACGGTAGTGATTAGAGTATAGTTAGTAGTCCTTGTGACTTAAGTGCAGTTATAATCTTAGCACTCCTTTGCTCGAGATGTATATGTATAATTATAGTATAGTTACAAATAATCAGTAGACTAGTTATGTACCTATTAGATACCTATTAGGCATCCTGTATATATTTAGATATATATATTGTTTATCGTTAGATATTATTATATCATATTCTCATTATTATATCCATCTCATTGGTTAGTATAATCGTTTAGCTATTCTTGGGAGTTAGTGAGCTTGTTGTTTGCTCACTCTCACATCCCCCTTTCAGTGGCAGGTTGTTCCAGGTTTTAGTTGCTGCTGTGGTGATCTTTGGGGAGCTGAGCTGGAGGCTTATTCTCCAGTTATTACTGTCGGGCTTGCTGCGTAGAGGTTTGTAGAATCTTGCGTTTAGATATTGTTATCTTAGTCTTCCGTTGTTTTTGTTTTTCTTTATTACTCTGTTGTGATACTATTGTGAATGACTAGGCCAGAATTTGTCTACGGCTCAGTTGTTCGTGGAGCGAATCTTTGGATTCCCCGACCTGCACATCCTCGAATCTCAGTAATTGGTCTAGCTACCGATTACTAGATTTTGGGGAGTGACACTAGCCATGACAACTCTAAGTTATTATAGATATTAGGAAGATGTCGAATTAGCCATATTCGATTATTTTCACGCTCAAAGGGAGTTCTAGATCACTAGAGTTAATACTCTCCACCTAGCCATGGAAAAGAGTTTATAAACCCTAGATCCGATTGTCCATGAACAGCGAAGTTCCTACTTAGGGTTTTAGCCACAAACCCTAGATCTTAGAACCGAATAGACCTAGCCATGACTATTACGTGCGGATAGAAGCTACCATTTTCATATCGTTTAGTAAACTAAGTCGGAGGTGATCCAAAGCCAAAGTTATTTTCCTTATAATTGTACCAAAAGTTAGTAATTTAGATTTATGTTTTAGATCAAAACTCTTTTATAAAAACTAGTTTAGATTCATTTATTAGTTAATTAGGAAATTATATTTTTAATACGTTTACTCCCCGTGGATTCGACCCCCGCTTACCCTTATTATATTACGACACCCGTAGTTTTGAGCGGGGTATTTAAAACTGAGTTTTTCTCGCATCATGGACTTTAGACACTTACATGGAAAAAGCTCAAGATGGCCATATGGTGCTCATCCAGCGGGTTTATTGAAGTAGACGTAATATTCATGCCTAATGACTTGATATCATTCTTTGCACAGAACGTAACACTCCCATTTCCTTGTTGCAGCTTAGCTTTAACATGAAATGCTATCTATCTACCATACCAACCTCCATCTGATCTCACAAAAACAAAATCTCCTTGAATTTATAATTCAAGTGAAACAAAGAATGTAGTTAAACAGAAAGAAGTATTGATCAAACCTGCGATATCTCGGGATGTTCAAGTTGCCTACATTGCTCCGGCTTATTTAATCTTTGTGTTTCATCAACATCAAGGACAAAGTTCTGATTCTTCGTTGCTATTGCAGTGATTCTCCTCTGCCTTTGCTGTTTCTTCAAGTATACCCTTTAGATATGAAATTGCATCCGACAAAATCGCTCTATTATTCGTCTGCAAACATCAAAGTTTGGATTAAACTAAGTGGACAACATGTAACTATACAGTATAAGAAAAATGCTTACCTTAGTGGCATGGGGTACTTATGACCTTAATACACAGAGTTATTTATTCAACCTCTTTCTCCTATTTCGCTCTGAAACAAAATTTCTATTAAACAACTTGTCTTTGGCTTTCTCTTCTTCGTCATCCTCTTCTTCTTCCTCGCCATCAACATTGATAATGTTCACGGGCTCTTGTTGTTGTTGTTGTTGTTGTTGTTGTTGTGTGTTCTTCATACTGTTCTTCTACTTAGGGTTTCTCAATTCGTATTGTGGATTAAGGCCTTAAATCGTAATACATTTTATGTTAGAACTTACGAGTATGTTTAAGCGTAACACATGCTTAGCTAGTTTTATGATAGATCGAACGGTAATTTAAAGTGAAACATGGTAGCATCCTCGTAAAATCGCAGCATTACAAAGTGAAAAGGGTATTTTTCACGATCTAGTCTTTCTTTACATGCATAGCAGGGTCTTTCTTTGCACACTCGTAATTTGCTGCGAGGCTGTTCTGGAGAGGAAAAAAAACCCCGGAAAACTAACACACTAGGTCTAGGGCTGCATAGGCCATTGATATAATTGGGGCTCTTTTGGGTCAATATGTCACCATCGTTTTTCTTCCTGATTAATGAAGTAACACTTTGTGTTATGGTGATGAAGGTTATGCCAGATCAACATTTTGAGCTACTAAAATCATCTGACTGATTTGTGATGGATATCTATACCTATTAGTTAAAAATAGAAACTTTTCTCGCGTTGTTGTTATCAGTATACACGTGTCATTTATATTTTTTCTTTGAAAGGGTGTTTGGTGGATCTTATTCTAGTCTTGACGAACCGTGTTCCCACAACTTTATTCATGTTTGATACATACATACTAAATTTAGCAATGGGCCTTTGCTTGCAAACTGCAGAACGAGAGAGGCGAAAAGGGTGGAGGTCCTTCTTCATTTTCTTATCTATATTGTAGAAGAAGGTAAAAATAGGATTTTATTTCATCATTTTGAGGAATTTCTTACATAATCTCTATATGAAATAGTACGGAAAAACCTTGTTTTTAGAAACTCTGACATATCCTTTGAGATATCTACAAAAGAATTTCAAAACTCTTAAAATTGTTCCAAAATAATTTATTGATTGAAAAGAGAAACTTCAAATTTGTAATAAGAAATGGGGTCTTCTCTTCTCAATGTTTCATCCACAATTATGTTCTTCACACTGTGCATTCTCTCCGTCTCCCACAAATCCATAGCAGTCAACTACCGAATTCTCAATGAAATATGTTACACGACCCCTGTCCCTTATACCAGATGTTTTTCTATTCTTGGAGAAGACAAGCAAGCTTATACCATAAGTATGGAGGCACTCCTTGATAGATATTTTGTGTTAGCGTATTAGAGAGCTATTGAATACCATTCTCAACGGGGGGACTCGTGGAATTGATATATGCCTCAATAGTTACAAGGAATTTGATAGGCTATTGCGGTTTGCTTTACCAAAGTTCGATAGTCGTGATTATCATGGAGGTGGTATTGCTACGGAAATTGCTGGAAATGCTGTGAGATGCGGTAATGACTATGGGCAATCAAGGTATTATATATGAAATGACGGAGAGGAATGCGAATCAGGATTGTATTGTTATGATTATTAAGGCAATTTGTGCCAAGTTAGGCGCTAAAGTTCAAAAAAAAAAAAAAATTAGGCTAATGACGGAGAGAAATGCAGATGAGGATTGTATTGTTATGTTCCTTTTCACGAATTTGTTTGTTCTCTTTGTTTTTGTGATGCATTGTTATTTATGAAAATAAAAGCGATAGCTATCCTGCTGCCAATGCTCTAAGAAGTATGATAAGTTATATTCGAGTTTCTAAAAAGTAGGTTTAGAAAAGAAGCCTTTTTTGAACGGCACCTATGCTTTCTCAAGTCATTGGCTATCTTACCGACCGATTCTCAGTTCATTTTTATCGCAAAACGGAATGCCAAAAGGAAATGAAACATAAATAGCAACTTTGATAGGTTATTTTAAGTATAACTGACGTAAAATCAAGTTGCGGAAGCAGAAACTTGAAGATTACGAAAACCTAATTAAAATTAGAGCTTTCTCTTAACTCTAAAACTCAAAATAAACATAAACTTAACTATTATTATTCTCTCATCAATAACTGAATAAAAGGTTACACTGTTAGGAAGTCAAACTTCCAATATCTTCCAGATCTTCCAGAATCTTCCATATCTTCCATACTAAGAATAAAATATTTAGGTATATTAGTTTTCCTATTGTAATATCTAACCAGAATAATCTATAATGTAGTATAAATACATGATTGAGTATCAATAATATCCATTCCAGTAAATTCAATCTTTCTTTCATATTTACATGGTATCAGAGCAGGACTAAGATCCTGACCCATCACTGCACTCTAATCTCTCGTGTAGCATCTCTCCTTTTCAGCCATCATGGCCAATGACGAAGTACCACCACCACCTCGTCCTTGGCAAAGAAATTGTTGTTCCTATCTCAAATCCCTATTTCACTCATCATTCAGATCATCCGGGTTTGGTTTTGATTTCCAAACCCTTGAATGGAGATAATTATTCTACTTGGAAAAGGGTTATGACTCTGGCCTTAAATTCCAAAAACAAGTTAGGTTTTGTCAATGGCTCAATCAAAGCCCCTTCAGAAGAAGCTGATCCAGAAGGTTATGCGTCTTGGTCTCGATGTAATGATATGGTCCACTCTTGGATCGTCAACACTCTCAGTCTGGGAATTTCAGACAGTGTGATATATTACTCTACTGCTCATGAAGTTTGGGAAGATTTTCGTGAGCGATTCTCTCAAAGCAATGCACCTCGCATCTTTGAGATTCAGCAAGATATTACTTGTCTTCGACAAGAACAACTCTCTGTCTCTGCTTATTATATAAAATTGAAGGGCCTATGGGATGAACTAGCTTCCTACAGCAATGCAGTACACGGGGAACAACAAGATCAACAAAAATTGATGCAATTTCTGATGGGATTGAATGATTCTTACAGTGCTATTCGCCGACAAATCCTCCTGATAAATCCCCTTCTTTCAGTTTGCCAAGCATATTTCTCTGTCTCTCAAGAAGAAAAGCAGCGACTCTTGAGCTCAACACACGCTGCAAGTGATTTTGGCGGCAGCGCCGCCATGGCAGTTTGAAGCAACAACAGCAAACCATTTCCATCAGCAGATACAGGGAGGTCCGAGCGATCTGACCGCCCATATGGGTTACAGGATTTCCGATCGCAAGAAAAGTCGCTAGAGAATTTCAGTGGAGGACGCCAATTTGATCAAGACAACCATCGTTCTGGCTCTGGAAGAGGACGCCCTCATTGTTCTCATTGTGGAGAATTGGGTCATTGGGTCCAAACTTGTTATGAGCTACATGGGTATCTAGCGGGCCATACAAAGGCAAAGTATAATTCAGGCCCAAGACGCTTCAACAACAATAACAAGCCTGTAGCTAATCATGTGTCTGAAGGCTTTTCTAAAAATGACGGAAACCAAGTTGTTGGGATTTCAGAGGCTCAATTGAAGCAGCTCTTATCACTCCTTGATAACAAAAATGAAGGATCTAGCTCTCAAGCAAATACCGTAACCAAGCCAGGATTGTCTAAAGTCGCATCCCCCAGTTGGATCATTGATAGCGGGGCGACGGATCATATTTCTTCATCATCTAAAATATTTTTCCGCAAAGATAAAAATTGCTCGTTGCCTCCCGTACTACTGCCCAGTGGAGAAAAAGCTAATATCGTGACAAAAGGATCATTGCCTCTTAATTCCGTCTATTATTTGCATGATGTGCTATGTGTGCCTACATTTAAAGTTGATTTGATGTCAGTTAGTCGTCTGTCGAGAGGCCTGAATTGTTAAATAACTTTTTTCTCTTATTGGTGCATTTTGTAGGATTTGGCTACGAGGAGGATGATTGGTGTAGGTAAACAACATGACGGATTATACTATTTGGTGGCACTAGCGACGAAAAAATCTGTGACCAACTCTTTCTTACCTACAAACCGACCAGCCTGCAATCTCACCATCTCATCCACCGATCTCTGGCATAACCGGTTAGGCCATGTATCACCTTCTCGTTTAAGTTTCATAGCCAAGAACTTTTTAAAATTTTCCGTCCAGTCCAATAACGCTTGCCCTATATGTCCTTTGGCTAAGCAAAGTCATTTACCTTTCAGCCCTAATATAATTTCTTCTATAAAACCTTTTGAGATAATTCATTATGACATTTGGGGTCGTTATCGACACCCTTCTCTTTCTGGTGCTTATTACTTTCTTACTATTGTTGATGATTATATACGCTTCACATAGATTTTCTTAATGCGACACAAAGATGAAGCACAATCACTTCTAGAGCGCTTCTTTAGTTATGTTCGCACTCAATTTGAGTCTCACATTAAGACTTTTCAAAGTAACAATGGTGAAGAACTTATCTCACTTCGTTCTATTTTTCAAGAAAATGGTGTCGTTTTTCAGCATTCTTGTGTTTACACGCCTCAACAAAATGGGGTTGTGGAACGCAAACATCGTCACATCTTACAAGTAGCTCGAGCTTTGAAATTTCAAGCTCAACTCCCTACCTAATTTTGGGGTGAGTGTGCTCTTACTGCTGTGCACATCATCAATCGACTCCCTTCTCCAGTTCTCGTCTTCAAAACTCCTTTTGAACTTCTCTACTCAAAACCGAATTTTTTTTTTCATCTCCGTGTCTTTGGTTGTTTAGCTTATGCTACTAATGTCCATACTTCTCACAAATCTGACCATCGTTCCATAACTTAATTTTTATCGGTTATCCCATCGGTCAAAAGGCATACAAATTATTCAATTTGTCGACCAAAAAAGTTTTCACTAGCCGCGATGTGAGATTTCACGAAAATATTTTTCCTTATGCATCTGTCAAGCCCAATTCTGTTATTTCTCCTTCAAACAAAGATTCTAGTCCAATTCTTCTTGTCACCCACGACACCACTTATTCTTTTGATTCCAATCAAAACACTTCTCATCCAAACACATCACCTCCCGATCATACAGTCGCGCCTCTTTCTTCTCCAAATCCACAACCTGTGCCTTCCTCTTCTCTTCTGTAGGAACCACCATCTTCCCATCAGCCAGCCATTCTACGCACATACACGCGCCGCCCCATGAATTCTTCTGACCCAATTGATCATTGCGACCCATCCTCTCTCATCGTCTCTAAAAATCCATCACCACCATCCACTGCGCCGGAATCCTCATCAAACCTGTTCCCCAATCCATCTCCACAGTCACCTCTCTTCTCATCTAAACCCGATCCCGAACCTACTTCGCTTCGTCGCTCCAGCCGCCAAACCGGTCCGCCGGTCAGGCTCAACGATTATGTATGCTTCAGCGTTTACTCCGACCAATCGGCCTCCTTAATGTCGGGTCCGACCAAAGGTACACGTTATCCACTGGCCAATTATGTTTCATATCACAGATATAAGCCTGCATATCGATCTTTTGTTGCTCAGATCAGTAATGTCATGGAACCCAGGTCTTATTCAGAAGCCGTTGTTCATCCTGAGTGGCAGGAAGCAATGCGCTCTGAATTGCAGGCTCTCCAAGCCAACAACACTTGGTCCCTCGCTCCACTCCCGGTAGGTAAGACACCTATTGGCTGCAGATGGGTGTATAAAATTAAACACCGTTCAGATGGATCTATCGAGAGGTATAAAGCCTGATTGGTCGTAAAGGGCTTCACTCAGCTAGAAGGTGTCGATTATCAGATACCTTTTCCCCCACTGCAAAGATCATCTCAGTTCATTGCTTGCTCGCGTTGGCCGCAGCTCGTGGCTAGTCCCTTCATCAAATGGACGTCAACAATGCTTTTCTTCATGGCGACTTAGCTGAAGAAATATATATGTCTCCACCGCCAGGACTTCGGTGACACGGGGAAGAAAACTTGGTGTGTCGCCTTCATAAGTCATTGTACGGTTTGAAACAAGCATCTCACCAGTGGTTCTCTAAGTTCTTAGAAACTATTCGCTCTGCTGGTTATGTACAATCTCGAGCTGATTATTCTCTGTTCACCAGAAAATAAGGCAAGTCCTTTACTGCTCTCTTGATATATGTTGATGATATTCTGATTAGTGGAAATGATCCTGTTAGCATTGCTGTAACTAAAAAATTTCTGCGTAGTCATTTTCATCTCAAAGATCTTGGTGATTTAAAATACTTTCTTGGTATTGAGGTTTCTGCTTCTAAGAACGGAATTTTTATTTCCCAACGTAAGTATGCATTAGAAATCATTGAGGATGCAGGGCTGTTGGGCGCAGCCCCTATTGAAACTCCTATGGAACGAGGCTTAAAATTATCGGACAAGAGTGACCTGCTCAAAGATCCTGGTCGGTATAGAAGATTAGTCGGCAGATTAATTTACTTGACTGTTTCGAGACCAGATATAACATATGTTGTACATGTCTTGAGTAGATTTATGCATCAACCCCAAAGACTTCATATGGAGACAGCTCTCCGGGTTGTCCGATATCTAAAAGGTGCACCTGGCCAAGGCTTATTCTTCTCTTCGAATAGTGATTTCAAGTTGAGGGCTTACTGTGACTCGGATTGGGCAGGTTGCCCACTCACTAGGAGATCTACTACGGGTTATTGTGTCTTTCTTGGACATTCATTAATATCTTGGAGGTCGAAGCGACAGAAAACAGTTTCACTCTCTTCCGCAGAGGCGGAATACCGTGCAATGACGGGATCCTGTTGTGAGTTGACATGGCTCCGATATCTATTGATGGACTTGGGACTTTCACATCACGAATCAGCCTTGCTATATTGCGATAACAAGGCTGCCTTACACATTGTAGCAAACCCAGTTTTTCATGAGCGAACTAGGCACATTGAGATGGATTGTCATTACATTAGAGACAAGATCCAAGATGGTTTCGTGACTACAAGATATGTAAATTCTGCACATCAGCTGGCAGACGTCTTGACCAAGCCCTTGGGGAAAAAGATCTTTGTTCCTATGGTTCACAAGTTGGGATTACAGGATATCCACTCTCCAACTTGAGGGGGAGTGTTAGGAAGTCAAACTTCCAATATCTTCCAGATCTTCCATACTAAGAATAGAATATTTGTATATATTAGTTTTCCTATTGTAATACCTAACTAGAATAATCTAGAATAATCTATAATGTAGTATAAATACATGATTGAGTATCAATAATATCCATTCCAGTAAATTTAATCTTTGTCTCATCTTTACATACACCACCCTCTCCTATATATCCAAGAACCCTAGGATATCTTTCCTAGAATATCTTCCAATATCTCTCTAAAATAGAAATAAATTAAATACTAGAAACTTCTAAAACAAGCTTCAGCATAACATAAAGTAAAATAAGACGACACCAAAGACGTGTGAGAAACGAGTATGGACGATGTTCACATCAAACCCTCCGTCTTCGGAAGATTTCGACCACGAAATCATTAAGTTGGAACTCTTCTGAAAATCCTAAAATCTTCCGTGGAATTTTCCATATCCAAAAATTGTACCAAAGGTTTTCAAAACCCTATATGTTGAACAACATCTAAAACATAATAAAACACCATGATCCGCTTCTCAAAAAGTCGCTTAAAAACCCTCCTAAAACGGATCAACAAACAATGGGTTTTTCTTTATGCGACCTTGAAATGAATGCTTACTTAATGCATCATCATCACTCAAAATTGAACCGTCCACATATGAAGATTCCTCCCCTAGTCAGGCTCAATCGTGCTGAAGTATTTATTGATAACGAGACCCCCGTAAAACTAGATGTTCGGTCTGGTGGTTGTGGTGGACACAATTGCCAACCCAAGTTTCCATTAGTTTGCTTGATTAGGGGACACCATGAACTCGCCCCCAGATCACCAAATTGATGTGATGCATCTCCTACGTGGCCTAAGTCCACTTAACTGTTTGGCTTGTATAGTGGGTTGGAGTAGTTGGGATGATGCAAGCACATGTGCAAATGGACAAGAAGGGGGCTGGAGTAAGCATTGTGCACCCGGGTGCGCCCAATCTTTCTTTCTTGTTTCTCTCTTGCGGCGGTTACTATGCAAATCGAATGGATGATGAAACTCAAACCTGCCATTTTCTTCTCCCTTCCTCCTCTGATCTTCGAATGTGATCGCTAACTTACTATCTTCAAAGTCTTCTCATCTTGCGATCTCTGCAATTGTGGTGTTGGTTTCTTCGTAAAAAGAATTACAATGAAACCCTAAGTCACGTTCTTGAATTGAGTATATATAGAATAAATTGCTTCTTCTTCTATGACGCAAAATCAAGTCGCGAAACCGAAAACTTGAAGATTACGAAAACCTAATTAAAATTAAAATTTTCTATAAACTCTAAAACTCAAAATAAACATAAACTTAACTATTTTTTATTCTCATCAACAACTAAATAAAAGTTACACCACCCTCACCTATATATATCCTAGAGCCTAGAACTCTAAGGGCCTGGTTGTTTACTTCAGATATCTTGGATATCCTAGATATTCCCTATAAAATGGTTGTTTGGATGAGGATAACAACTTAGTAGATATCCTAAACTAAGTCATTGAGTTCCGATTTAAATATCCAATGACCACCTAGATTTTTAAGATATTCTAAAGCAAATATCTATTATTTTTAAAAAACTACAACTTAAACCATCGTACTCTCTCTCTCACTCACTCAGGTCTCTCTCTTCCTTCACTTCTCCAAGTTTTAATTTACAAAGAACTGCAATTTTTCGTTTTAAAGGTTAGATTCATCTCTCTCTCTATACTATTATTTGAAATCAAAACCCTAATTTCTCAAAAAACTACAATTTTGCGCCTCTCTTCTATTTGTTTATTTTCTCGACTATGCTCGAACCCGTCTTGCCAATGATGCAAAGTCCACAAAGAAGGGAGGAGAGAGACAGTTCAATGGATTGGTTGATGTCTATAGGAATATGTTGGCATCCGATGGCATTGGTGGTCTTTACCGTGGGTTCAACATTTCATGCGTTGGAATCATTGTGTACCTAGGTCTCTACTTTGGAATGCATGATTCTTGAAGCCACTTCTTACTTCTGACATGCAGGATAGTTTCTTCACTAGTTTTGCTCTCAGTTGGCTTTTCATGAATGGTGCTGGTCTTGCATCTTACCCCATTGACATTGTACGCAGAAGAATGATGATGACCTCCGGTGAGGCTGTTAAGTGCAAGAGCTCACTTGCTACATTCAAGCAGATCATGGCAAACGAGGGAACCAAGTCTTTGTTTAAGGTTGCTGGAGCTAACATCCTTCGTGCAGTTGCTGGTGTTGGTGTCCTTGCGGGTTATGTCAAGCTGCAGATAGTCCTTCTAGGAAAGAAATATGGTTCCAGAGGCGGATAATTAACTAATGATATTTCTCTTCCCGTACTCGGCTTTTATGTATTAATCTTTGAATTGAAAGTCCCAGTAACAAAAAGTGAAGAAATAAAACTACAAGTACATTAATAGATTTAAACTAAAGACCTTGTTCCATCATTGCAAGCTCATTGTGATCAAACAACCAGGATATATCTTAATGACTTCTTGAGGAGATACAGACACTCTTTAGCTAGTAAGAACCTCGGCCCCATTTCTGGGACAATTCTTATGTACCATAAGTGTTTGACATGTTCTGAATGTCTTGATGTATTTTCAATACTTAGGTGGGTTTACGACTTTGTTATCAAATTCCTGGGAGTTACTGTTGCATAGATTGGTGTGAACTTCATATTGTTCATTCCGTATTTGATAAAGTTGTGAAAGCGATGGTCGAATATATTATTTACAATATCTGATGTGCCAAATACAGAGTTTCGAAATATCTATTTTTAATATTCGGCTGCCAAACAAAAAATATTTATATGAGATATTTGATTTTTCAAATATCAGAATATCTGAAATATCGAATATCTAAGATATATTTTTATCAAACAGAGCCTAGGATATCTTTCCTAGAATATCTCCCAATATCTCTCCAAAATAGAAACAAACTAAATACTATAACTCCTAAAACAAACTCCACCAGAACATAAAGTGAAATAAGACGACACTAAAGACGTGTGGGAAATGAGTATGGACGATGTTCACATCAATAACACCTTATTAAATGTCTTTCACTAATGTAGTCTTTTGTTATACGGTTACTAAAAACAAAATACCAACTTATCTAACGCCCTAGACAAAAGACTAATCTTAAGTGCTCTTGAGTAAAAGGTGCATACCCTTCACGTTTTTCTGTCATGGACCACTTTAAGTAAATTTCAGTACACAATGGCATCATTTCTTCAAGGTTAACATGAACTTTCGGAATTTCTAGAAGTGGTAACACGTCCCATACTCTCAACAACACCTAGATATATTCTGAATCTTTGAAAATGTTAATAGTACATATAAGACACAACCCATGCACTCAGTATTGTTTCACGAATTTACTTAATGATCGTTTGGAAGAATATAGCAATCTGCGCTTTGGTCGCCAACCATTTACAAGTCTCAGTATAAGACACATCACTATTTGTTTACTTAAGATAGTTTTCAGTGCAATAAAAGATTGCTTAATGTTGCCACTCAGAAGAACCTGCATGAGAAGACCCTGCACTAGTTAATCTCTCAAAATGTTAAACGTGACTATGGTAGGAACAACATTAATTAGATGGGGCAAGGTTACAATAAAGAATAACTGCAAATGAGACAAGCCACACTACGAATCTGTTCGTTTAAGAAATTTTGAGAGAAAAACACATTGACAATAGGATCCATGAGAAATTTGGCTGTATGACTACATACCAACTTAGGAATATCAAATTTCTGTGATGAGTAATACTGATCAAAACCAACAAATAAATCGGAGACATTTGTCATGTTATTCACCACAATGGTTACATTCAAGGACTACTGCAATGAATCAAATATTACCAACAAAAAACACATTTGTCATGTTTACCAATTAAAAACTCAAATTTCGTGAATCAGAAGCAGATGGCTTCTAGGTAGTAAAAAAAAATGTAGATTAAATAGTAAATAACTAGTTATGATTAAACACCTGAAGAGAGCCTTCTATCCACCGAGAATCTGAAGGATAAACGCAGGGCACATGGCCAAGTTTGTAAGACTACCAACATGAGAAATCAAACGGGCACAAAGAACTTCACCTATTAAAGTAGCCAAATTTGGTGCAATGTCGTTCATTTTGTTCTGAAGATACTCTTGAAGCCTCGACTTGTATTTAGATAGATCCACCACTCTTTGAGCAAGTCGTTGGATATTAATCAAGTCGATTTCGAATAAACTTTGACCTGCAAAGAGTTATGATGCAAAATGAATATCAAAAAGATGCAATGCAACCAATAAATGAAGGAATGTTTTGACTTACACCCTAAAATTTTAAACTATTTGTGCAAGAATGGAGCAGGAGGATAGAGGTAGAAAACTTAAGGGGTGTATGTCAAGCTTTGAAGATATTAAAAGGGTGCCAGAGTACAAACATTGCATAGAATTTCTAAAGATTTACCCATGGATGCTCTAGCTGCTTCCACTATATCCAATGCTTTTTGTATATCCCCGAGTATCTTAGTTAATCCTGGGACTTTTTCATTTGAGAGCTCTGATTTGTTCCCAACAAACTTTGCAACTTGGCATATAAGAAGTTGTCATGAACGATCTTTACTAGTTCAGGAAAATGCGAGGAGTACCAGTCTCTAAAAAAAGTGAAAGACGACATACAAATTACTCAAAGACAGTAAAAGGAAATATAGCAACATAAGAAAAGCATGTCAGCTATTCGTTGCAAAAGAAAACTATTTGAGGATGTGTCATTGAATTTAAGTGCACCTACTATTTATAATACTTTTACATAATAATTCCTATAGTATATTTGTCCATTCAGATACAACTAGAAGTAACGGAAGCATACACAATTACAGTGAGGCACACTCATCATTTTGCCATTCTCCTTGGGGCTTATTTCTTGGATTTCATACGCCTATGTAGAATTGCCCTGTCTGTATGGACCAAGATGTGTAGATCACTTGATCATCCACGAACAAATCCTTTTGAAGATATGTTAAATGAATAAAAACGAGGAACCAGACACCATTTATCATTGAAAACGGTTTTCTCGCAATGTTTTAAAGACTTTATTATGATAGTGCCATGCTCATTACATCATGAAAGGTAGGTAATTGGTTAGATATGCACTTAGGTCAATTCAATTTGGTTTTCATTCTTTGAAGAACATAACGACACTCAAATAGATATTTGAAATATACACTGCTGATTCCTTCAAGGGTTCACACGTTCGATAAGCTAAAGTGCAAAATCCAATCTAAGAGTTCTTGCAGAAAGTGTCTTTAGCTAGTTTAAGATTCAGGCTTTTGCTTTTAGCTTCTGATCTTCTATAGCATCTCTTCAAGGAATGCAGTGGAAAATCAAGTTCTTGGATGGCACCCTCCTTCTCTTTTATTCATTTTTGAAGTAAATGTCTATCATTTGTATGGAAAAGAAAAACCCAAATCTACTCATATCAAACAAATGAGCAGTTAAACAGACCAACAGTTCCTTTATAGTCTTAAATGTAAACATTATGAAGATCACAAGAAAATATTCACGCACCCAACTTTATTGGAAATGAATTAACATCCTTATCGATATAATCAAATAAGAGTATGGCTTGAATAGCCATACTATCAAATACTTCCACTTTAGCGACTTGTGAGCAGCTATAATCATTTCCCAAACGAAATCTAGCCTTGGTTACATCCATAGACTGCATAACAAGGAAAAAGGAAAAGTGAGGAGAAAAAACAATGCAACTTCAAAATCTGCATAACCAACAAATAATGTAAAGAATATCTAGAGTAGCTACGAACCTTTAGATCTTGAATAAAACACTCAAGATGAATCCGAACGCCACGAAGGATTTCAGAAATGTACTCATCCGTTCTCCATGAAACACGGGTTACTTCACCAATATGTATCCCCATATTTACTTCCGCAACTCCTAAACAAAACTTATATTTGTTCTTTTTATTGATTTTTGGGAGATTTATCTCTAAGAAACACCCTTCAACATCTCACTCATAAGACCTGGAATTTCAGTAGCAATTGTAAAAAAAAGAGCAACATCAATTTAAGCATAAATGAAATTAGGTAATTATATACATAAACACAACTGAATAACAAACTGATATCATAATAATTAATCATATCCCTAAAACACTACTCTCAGTCTATGACCATTTCACATATATATCCTTGAACTTCAAGATGTTCCTCGTGGCCACATTGTTTATTGTTCATCTACTTATTACGTTTTTTAGGCCTTAAACCCTTCCTACTTGGTCGTGAACTTTTGTTCTTTTTAGTCATGTTTTCTGAATCAATGGAATTTAAGTTTATATAAGAAAGTATTTCGATTTTCAAGCCCCTATTTGCTCCCCTCACCAATGATTGCAACTATTGACTTACACCATACCTACACCTCTTTCAGCATTTGTCAAACTTTTGAGTATGTTGCATATTGATTTTGAACACTACGTTACTTCAAATCGAGTCAACAACCAGTTTGCAACTATTGGCTTAACCCACTTGATGCAGGGGTAACCAGCCAACGAGGGCCCTGAGCAGGCCACTTGGGTTCCAGAAAGTAATCCCCAAAAATAAAGGTCTGGCACTAGGGTCATAGGCCGACTCAGATCCAGAATAAGCCAAAAACTCGAGCATAACCAGTGGTGTAGAGCCGGGAGCTAACTTCCACAGACTGGAATTCATCTGTTTCTTTTATTTATTTGATATTTTACGTATAATCTTATTTTGATTGTTTCTCGAGCTTAGGATCTTTCAGGTGATTATGTTTACTTCTATTAACACCTTAACGATCATAAAAAAGGTTCTATTAAGACCTTATGCTGATGGATGATTATTCTAGAGAAGAATTTCTTATGTTAGAAACTTTTCATTTAGTGTTTGGTTATTGTTTTGTATATCCTGTTGATTGGCAATGGAGAATCTGGGACCTAAATGCATTGCTTCTCATTTCAAAACATTCGTACCCTTATTAATATGGAAACATTGAGTAACTATATATGAAAACATTGGAACAATCAAGCCCTAAAGCACAATAAATACTTAAACAAAACTAAATCGTACCCATCATTAATATAGTAAGAAGAAACAGACCTTGGTCGACATGGAAAGTCTCAGTGTGGACTAAATATTTCAATATCTACAAGAGTGCGTGTAGTCGTCACGGCAGACGTAAGTGTTACAAATAATGCCTTATAATTTCATGAAATGTGAAGTTTTGGATGCAATCTGCCCTGAACCTCATAAAACCAAAACTTACCCAGTAAAGCTGTGTGTGTGTTTGTAAGATATGAAGAAATTAGAGCTAGTTTTGGTCCCGTCGATGGGACGAGGTCACATCGTATCGACTGTAGAGCTCGCGAAACTCCTAATCAACCACGACAACCGTTTTTCCGTTACGATCCTAATCATGTCGTCACCCATTGCCGCAACACCAACCGCATACACTCAATCTGTCGCTAAATCATTCCCCAGTATTCGATTTATCGAACTGCCACCAATAGAACCACCGCCACCTACTATCAAACCTGGGGTCCAATACTTATCATATTTTATCGAAAAACATATACCAAGTGTTAGAAAAACACTCGCCGAGCTAAAGTCGAACCCGGTACCGATAGCCGGGTTGGTTATCGATATGTTTACGACACATATGATCGATGTAGCTAACGAACTCGGTATTCCGTCTTATTTGTATTACACTTCGGGTATTGCAATTCACGGTTTCGCACAACATTTCCCGACTCTTCACACGGAAATCGCTACCGATTTTAAAGACCACATTGGTGATATTACGATCCCGAGTTTCGTTAACCCGATACCCGTAAATAATATACCCTCGGACTGGTTAACAAAGGGTGATCGGTACAATTGGATTTTGCTTCACAATAGGAGGCTTAGAGAGACTAAGGGCATCCTCTTAAATTCGTTCTACGAGGTTGAACCTTTCGCGGTCGAATCATTTGCTAATAGTCCTTCGCCACCGGTGTACCCCGTTGGACCATTGCTCGAAACCCAATCGGAACCAAGCGGTACGGAATATGAGACGATCATGAAATGGCTCGACGATCAACCACCGTTGTCCGTAATTTTCTTATGTTTTGGTAGCAAGGGATCTTTTGGTGAAGCACAAGTGAAAGAAATTGCAATTGGGCTAGAGAAAAGCGGGTACCGGTTTTTGTGGGCCCTACGTAAGTCTTCACTGCAATTATTCGGCATGCCAACGGACTACGCCAATTTCAAAGACGTTCTTCCAGACGGGTTCTTGGACCGGACTTATGAGAGGGGTATGGTATGTGGGTGGGCCCCACAAGTGTCCGTGTTGGCCCACAAGGCGATCGGAGGATTCGTGTCGCATTGCGGTTGGAACTCGATTTTGGAGAGCTTATGGTTTGGTGTGCCCATTTTAACATGGCCACTTTACGCCGAGCAAAATTTGAATGCGTTCGAGTTGGTCAAGGAGTTGGAATTAGCGGAGGAATTGAGGTTACATTACACTAACGGCGTAGATTTGGTTACGTCCGAAGAGGTTGAAAGTGGGGTGAAACGCGTCATGGAGAAGGATAGTGTCGTTAGACGCAAGGTTACTGCGATGAAAGAGATTAGTCAGACGACTAAAAGCGAAGGAGGGTCATCGTTCGAATCGTTGGGGCGTTTTATTCACGACGTTTCAGAGAGATTGTGATCAACTTATATAATTATTACCCCTAATTCATGCATATTTCAAACTATTTGAGTGAAGAGTTTTTTTTTTTTTTTTGGCAAATGGGCCTTGTAATGGCGTGTTTTTCATGAGGAAAACATTCGTCAATACTTGTTCGTAAAGATTGCATAATAAAGAGCTAAACAACCAAGATTTTACGTGGAAAACTCAGCTGAAACTGATAAAAACTACGAGCTCGAGGAGGATTTGATGTAAAATCTAGTAGATGCTAGTTATTACAAGTTTTCAGAGTGTTACTAGTGTTTAGGATTGAGAAATATAAGACTTGCGGGTGGTCTCTTTAGAACCTATTCTCTGCCTGTATTTATAGTATATACAGGCAGTTTATAAAAAGAAAAAAAAAATCTCCTATTCCGGGGGTAGTGGGAGAACTTTACGGATCTCTAACAGTTCCTTCTTGACTGGGCTTCAACGGCTATTTTTGGTAAGTCGAGGACTTAGGGAATCTTCTAGAGTGCTGAGCTGTCTTCGACTATAGAGTGTTGAGCTGTCTTCGACTACAGAGTGTTGAGCTGTCTTCGACTATAGAGTGTTGGCTTATTCTTGTCGAATCTGGAGAATATGATACTACAATCGCCCCATTCTCGATAGAAGTACTTGTTGTTGTGTCAAGAAGAAAATTGAAAGCAGAAGAGGTTCCCGAATATTTACAGAAGTCAACATATGTCATTACCGAGGTCAAGGTGATCTGTATCTGGTTAAGTTGGTTTTCGAGGCGTAATTAATATTGTTCATTGAATGCAGGGGGAGGAAGTTGGGTATAAATTGGAGATTTGGAAGGTGGGATGGTGGTGTTTTGTGGAGTGATGTCACCCCAAGTATGGTGGACGATACGGTCTAGGGCTAAAGAAGGTGAGTTTTCTGACGAAATCTGGCGCAGACCGAGAGATGAGAAATTGTTATGTAATCGGATCAGAGCATTGGGGTGGGAACAAAGATCAAATAGAGACGAGATGTGTCTGTTGGAAATAGTAGTATCATCGTGCGGTTGTGAAGTTAATGGATTGTATCAGTGTGGGGGTGAAGGGGTAACTGTTGGTGATGAAGATTTGAAGCTTAGATGGACGTTCAGAGATCTTGTCGAACATGAAAGCATTCTTGCAATTTTTTGCTATTTGTTTCCTGCTAAAGCGTCTCTTAGAAGTTCAGTGACTTGAGAGTCATTGAGTTTCTAGGACTAGAAAGAGGCTTTAATGTCAGATTCTGGGAAAAGGCAAACATCGAAATGAGTTATATGTCGAAGTAAGTTATGAAATATCAGAAGAAATGTAATAGATGAAATATCAAGTATGTTAGAAATGAATATAATCGAAAGAGATAGTTGTTGAATGTAAGACATGAGAATGTAATCGAATGAGAGAGATATCGAATGTAAGAAACAAGTTTGAAATAAATAAATATGTGTTTATTTAAGTTATTTGTTTCTATGTTTGTTATCGAATACTAAATTTGATTAGAACATTGCGATATAATTTGTCGAATATTACCATGTGTGTGTAAAGTCGAACGCAGTTGGATGTGTAGGGCCAATGATTGATGTCGAGGGTGATTGATTTGACTCTGACTGTGTAGAGTTCCAAAGTATAATAAATGCAAGTGAGTCGTATTTTGACTGGAAGGATTATAAATAGAGGGTGTTGTTGGTTGAAGGAATGTTTAGTGTTTCGTCGAATGTGATATGTACCCATCAACTGTAGTGACAAAAAGATTGTGTTTAAACGAATTTCTGTCGAATAAAATGATAGTCAACTTATGTCGAATATGATCCCATACGTATAGGAATTGGTATGATAGTATGAATAGGGGAACGTACATGCAAAATAAATATGGCAAGATGTGTTCCATTAGGTGATGGTATGAAATATAAAGAAAACGATGTAAATCAGCTATTGGATAAGGTACATTGTGCAATGAAGGATATGAATGTGTCTACAGAAATTCTTTGAGAATTTGAAGGATTGAAGTACGAATGTAGAGGTTTATTAATGGGGAGAAGATTAAGAGTTAAAGAAGTCGAGAAAAACGCATGAAGCGTTACAGTCGAGGAACTGGACGGTCGTCAAGTGGTGCGACGAACAGTCACATGGGATCTATAAATATGTCAAAGGTAGGCGACTGTTCATATCTTTTGCAAACTGAAAAAAAAATTGAGGGAATGAATTGCTGTTGCTCGTCTCTGAAGTGGTTAGATACGATTGCTAAGGATGAGATTAGTGTGTTGATCGAAAGGGATAAACGAGCAAAGGAGAGGGATACAGCAGCGGCACGAAAACAAGGTTAGTGATTCTCCCAAAGTGTTTCGTAAGTTGATGGATTGGTTATAGATAAATAGAAATTGTTTCGTGTATGTGAAATGGAAATGAAATGGATGAAATGAATCTGGGTCTGTTAAATTTGAGGGAGGAAATTTCTGGTCGCCGGTGACTCTGAGTTACGAACTTTTGGTTGTCCAAAGGAGAGAAATTGGATAGGAAAGGGATTGGTGAAGGGCGTTGTAATGATGGCGCAGTTGGAGGAGATGGTGGTGATGTAGCAAGATATGCGTAGATAGTTAGGATTTGGCCGGTTCGTGTGCCGGAGAGGGGGAATTCGTAACGTTTTGAAAGATTGTGTTTTGGGGAGAAAAGTTGAAACGTATTCGAGAAGCTATGTAGATTCCTGTAATTCAACAAAAAAGATAGAATTTAACAAGTTATCGAGGTCACTTATGATACAAAGAAAATCATCGAGAACTGAGCAGATGGATATGTAATGAAAATACCAAGATAAATTAATTAATATGAACTAGATCGAATACTATGGTAATAAGTATAAATGTAAATGATAGTAACAAATGGTAAAGTGAATATATGATATGGAGAAGAATCTTGATAATGAAATGATTATGAAGTATGAACTTATGAATGTATATATGTATCACATATGATAGATACTAACTGTGGCAAAAAATGGAATCTGATTGACAGGTTCGTTAAAATGGGTGAACCAACTATAAACGATGATAAAGATATATTTGCGAAGAGCCCTTGATGATTGATGTGAGAACTTGTGTACAACAATTGGGGGGAGATACAGAGTAGGTTCAAGTGCAGATACAGGGGGTGTGGAACATTTTAGGGTAGTACCTAGTGTTATCAAAGTTTCTGAGGAGGAAGTGATGGAGACTGAGGTAGATCATGAGCCTCAGGCGAGTGATCGAGAATGGAGTGGGGATGGGAAAGGAGATGTGGGAGAGGGCGAAGATGCATGTTATGGAGAGGGTTTAAAAAACAAAGAAATTATAAATTTCAAAAAGAAATATGGTATTCCTGAGGATGTGAGACTAGAGGAGTATCAATATGAAATGATCGACCAGGAGATACCCTTAGATGGTATTTTGGTACATCGAGAACAGATAAAGAAAGGGTTGAAGCTTCCCCTTAGGGCGGATCAGAAAAAATTAATGAATTTCTTCGATGTAGCCCAGGGTCAATTCAATCGGAATGTATATGACCTGTTTAGGGTATGTGGTGTTATAAATTGTAGATTGAATTCCAGAGGGGAGGAGGTGATAAATGTAGATGATTTGTGTGTGTATTATACATTGAGAACGAACCCGAAGCTAACAGGGTATCGTTACTTGGCGAGGTTCTTGAAGAGGCCGATGTTTTATGATATGGTATCAACTGAAGGTCGATATACCGACGAACGATTACTAGTGTCCGAAAACTATGAGTTCAATCAAAAAGATCCAGGGGAGCCGCTAAAAAGAAAAGTGTTTCATCTAGGTTTGTGGTTAGGTAATTAAAATGATTAAATGTGAAGTATTTTTGGGTTAGATTTATGTTTGTAAATTTGTGTTTGGCTTTCTGTTTTGCAGCTTTGAAGGAAAGTGAGAAGAAAACAAAAGTGGAGGAGAAATTATATAAGGTAAGATGAGGGTATTTTGGCAGGATTAATAATTTAGCGATTGATCAAGATCGGTTGAATACGCTCTTTCAAGAATCAGGGTTAAAAAGGTTGAGAACTAAAGGTGCGGAAGTGCCAGTTATCGGGGAAAAAATATCGGCAAAGAACAAAAGAGCTGCAGATGTCACTACTAGAAAATGGACCAACGGCCGCGGTTTATATTAGTTTTAGCCACAGTGACAACAATGATTAAATGCCACAACCTAGACTGTGGCCAAACTCTAGAATTCGTGGCTAAAGATATAATTCTTTAACCAATTCGTAACTATTTGTTATGTTCGTGGCCAAAATCGTGGCTAAATTTTTTAGAAACGCGAGATTCAAAAAATTTCTCCCTCATTTAGAAACTCAGACTTTTTGTCTTCGAGTTTCAAGGGCTTCAAATTTCTAAAGAGCAGTGCAAATTTTCCACGAAAATCTTCTGTAATATCTCTCCCTCTCCAAATCACAAATCTCATGGAGGTAGGTCTCAATTTTTTAATTGATTGATGAGAGCGAAGGCATCTCTCTCTCTCTCTCTCTCTCTCTCTCTCTCTTTGTCAAAGTTCTGAAAGCATCTCTCTTTTCTCTAAATCAATTTGCTTGGGTGAGCTCACAGGGTTGATTAAGGCCAAGAATTGAATCCTTCAAGTTCTAGGTATTTATATTTGGGTATTTATTCCTGATTTGGGTTCTTTCAAATTTGTTATAGTTGTAATGTTGTATGATTTTGCTTTCGGTGTTTCTTAATTTTTTATCATGTTTCTCTCAAATTATTTCTGATCATGTGTTTGATGTGGGTTCTCAATTGGTGGCTGTAGTTAGGGGTTTTATGATTTTGCTTTAGGTGTTCTGTAATTTCTTTTGGTCATCATAAGTAACTCCTTTTGATCATCATAAGGAGATGAGAAAATTGGGTACTCTCTAGTCATTTTAGTATCTTTATTTCACTGGAATCTTAGAACCTATCATTTTCTCTGCCACTTTTTACTAAGCTCTAAATATTTTTTGGCTTCTCTTGGTGACACCTTGTGGTAACATAAGATTTGTGGACCCCAAACAACATCTACTATTTTGACCATTTTTTAACCTTAAACCCATGATAAAACACGCTTAACCCTCATCGAAGTCTTTAACTTTCCATAACAATGTCAGGGCATAGCTCAAATCCTTAAGTACTAATACTATTCTGTCTGCGGGTATGCTTAAAGTAGTACATATGGCTTCCAATGCAGGAGCTCCTGAAGGAGAATGTAGGTTGAGCTAGATTAAGGTCTTTTAAGTAAGCATATTCCCACAGGGAGTTTTTACTATGCGGCCACAACTAAAAGATGACGCATTTTAAATGATCACAAGATTAGTATTGTAAATGAAAGAAGAAAAAAATGATAATGAGTCTCTTAATTAGGAGAAAGTCAAGAAGGAATAAAAATGAACATTTTGTTGAAGATTTTCATGGAATCAAATGATAAGAAGTTGCTTATAAGAGTGTCAGAATAGGTAAGGAGAAGGTAAAGGAGGGTAGACTACTTTGAGGTTTGAAGAGGTATGGGTTTTTCAAAGTAAAGGATTCACTCATGATGATGATGGAGAATTATAAGGTTTGGGTGGTCTTAACTCATAATAATTCATAATTTGGAATAAGATATCTGGGTTGCTCTTCAGATTTCTTGCTAGGTGAGAAGGTTGCACCTCTTTCAGTTGTGTCTATTTGTAGCTCTCTCAAGCTGCAATGGAGTTACACCCTATCAGCAAATGTAAGTCTTTAAAAGGGATTAACGGTACGGCTGTTTAAGCTTAAAGAAAGGCTTCCTAAATGTTTTAAAATGAGATCCTCCCTATTTCGTGTGTGATTGATCGTTCAGTAAGTAAGAAATAAGTTTTTTTGGGCAGTTTAGAGCTAGAGTCAAAAGTGGCAAAAAAGCGGGGTATAGTTCTAGAAGACAAAGTGCACCCTTTTAAACTCCCCCTTTCATTAACAGACCCCCGCTTATGACTGCCTTGGGAAATTGGAGTTTGTCAATCTCCGGGTGCTCTTAATCCTCACTAGAAAGCCTATACCGCAAGCATACCTCCGCTTATGACTGCCTTGGCGGGATTTTGTTAATCTCGTGCGCTCTTCACTATAAAGCCTATGACTGCCCCGGGGCTACAGTATCTGCCTCAAAATGTTAGGAAGATAAGGGGGGTCTTCAAACTCTACAGTCATTTGGGCCCAATACCCATAGGTGCACAGATAGCAAGCAACATCCTAATCCCTACACCTTTGTCTCATTTTCAAGGGAGTCGTTATGGTACTTCCTACGCTACGGATGGGCAGGTTTTCCCCAAAGCCTTCTCGTTGGACTTCTTTGTCTTACCAGTATTCCTCAACGCCTTCTCATTGGACTTCTTTGTCTTGAGAACCTCAAGAAGGACCTTAAACAATGACCGCCTGTCTAAAATATTAGAGACAACAAAATGTATGTTTGTCTGTTGTTGCTTTTCATTTCCATGTGCCTCTTATTCCTTTTCATTTCCGTGTGCCTGGTATTACTTTTTGCGGTAGTGTATTTAGTAACGCTTTTCATGGTAGTGTGGTTATTACTTGATCCTTGAATAGCAGTTGTTGAGTCTGAAAATATCCATAGTTGCTTCTATCCTTGGCCTTAGGACTCTAAGTATTGTCTTATCGTTTCTTAGATTTGAGTCCCTCTCTATAAACACTCATGAACTCGGTCATGATAATGCTCAATGAGAAATTTGTACTGATGTACTTGTATTCTGATATTGTACATTGTTTCAAGTCATGAGGAACCTTCCAACAAAACATCAAACTTTGTTGTTTAGTGCAACCATGCTAGTTGAGATTGAAACGCTTGCACAGGTTTGCAACTAGCATATCACTTTAATTGTCATCTATGTAAGGAGGCATTTTTTTTTCTTCTTATTTGGCAAAATCTAGGGGTGGATATAGCAAGTTTTATTTTTGGCATTCCAGACTTCCCATAAAATCAATGCAGGCACCCTGCCTTTCACAACCAACCTGCGTAAGCTTATTAGCAATATCATAGTATATTAAATCTTATCAGCAGTGGGCTGATTTGAGAGAAATATCACACCTTACTTTGGACATATCATTCCCAACATCTCACCAGCTTCTACTAACAACATTTTAATTAATGAAACCTTCATTTATGAAAATTTTGAAATCCTTTATCAATCACACAACATATCCTACTTCAATTGCAAGCTCAGTCATCCAAGTCGTCTTCTATCATTTTGCGGTGAGGGAGATCAGCCCTACTATATGGACATGATTAATAGTTATGAGCATGATCTTTAGCAGATCCACCTTTTCATGCCACCTTTTTGAGCATATAGCTACATATCTATCTGATCTTATCACATAATCCTAATACATTCCATAGTATTCACTAGATTTATTGGCAAAGTAGTACTTCCCGACACAAATATGCGTTATCTTGAGCTTTCAATGTATCAGGTCGGAGTTTATTCTGTGATCCTGTCAATGTTTGATTAAAGTTTGTACGGATTTAGTGGGACGCGTACACGATTCTTAATAAAATGTGTACACGTTTAGTAACTGGATTTTGTTCAGTGTGTCTAAAACTTTATCTTTGTATGTTACATTGACAAGATTCTTGTCCCAAAGTTATAGTTGATGCTATGTAGACTTTGTACATGCCTTTTTGCTTAGTACAGCATACAGTTGTTGACTGACCTTTGTTTTGATTCAAAATCTTAGGAATACCTAACTAGCCCATTGCAAGTAAACGTGGGCAAAGTGAGTAGCCCAACAGCGAATGTATCTTAGCTCTTAGAGAAGATTGTTGATAATGAGAAGGTTAACCCATCTTCACACTCTATTGATAATATGTTGCATCTTTTTCTCTGAAAAGTATCTAGCTAGTTTTGGAGAATGGTCTGTTAGATTTTTCATCTATACCGGCACTACTCTTTACTTTGTCGTCTGGTTCACGAGCACACATGTTAATAGGTCGTATAAGTGTTATTGGTTGTGCCCAATTGTTACACCAAGTTAAGGTAGGTGAGACCTAGTGTTACTCTTTATTAGGGTTTGAGGGTATAATGGGAAGACCACTCAAACCCTATCAGGTTAAATAGGAAGACCCTCTTAGAGGCTACACCACAGAAAACCATCTCATTGAGGTCTGCAGCGAATCTAATGGAAGACTCCACTCAATAACAGGTGATTAAGCATAAAGCAGGAAACGAGGTTAGTATAATCTCTTTTACATGTTCTAATATTAATCATAGTTAATTGTAATGTTAGATTCAAACAATTGGTATTAGTCGCTAGTCGCTAGGATACAAAAGACTATGATTAATTATTTACTTTCGAAAGAGAAAGAAACGAAATTGTTGTCAGAACTTTATTCTATCTGTACTCTACTTTAATACTTTAATGGTTTTGTTTAATGGTTCACTGTTCACGAAGAGAGCATTTTTGTTCTCTATCTTCGAATTGAGATCCAGAATATTCGGATGCGAAGAGGGAATTCTCAGAACATCTCTCTCTGGTTTTCTTCATGCTTATACAAACCAATCCTAGGGTTCGTGAAAGAGTTTCACCAAGACCGAAATCTTCTCCCACTGCGATTCCCCACCAAACCTAAAAAACCTTATCCGATTTCTATCTCGATTTCAGTTAATTTTGTTCTCAGATTCTAGAATTTCGAGTCTGATTTACAACAGAGATTTGTGGTGGAGGAGTTCTTCTTATAGAACAGCATGAATTGAATCGAAGAGCTTAAGGATTTTATAAATCTGATTTGAGAAAGAGTTTCAGGGTTTTCGAAATTGATTTGCATCTTCCCCTTTGTTCTTATGGTGTTGGAATCACTTCTGACGCCTGTCGTCACCGTGAACTCTGCAAGCAAAATTTTATTTTTTTACTGAGTTTGGGGAAATCTTATAATAAGATTGAGTCAATTCTTGTATCCAAGAGAGACAGCAGAGATGGTAGCGTTGTTGTTTCTTCTCTGGTTGGCTGATATAGGCGTTGTTTCTCGTTTTCGAATGTTTGGGTTTGTTAACATTGGGGCTTGCAGGTGCTCCTTGGTGCTTGTTGATTCAAAGGTGTTTGGATTGGCGTTTACTTGTGATTCCCAGTGATTGGATTTGCTTATTTGCTCAGGTTTGTCGATTGAACTGGGTTTTAATGCAGGTGATTGGGTTGGTGTATGCACCTGTGATTATCAGGTTTTTGGTATTATTGAATTTAGGTATCCTACTTCTGTTGTGTGACTGAGGTTTAAAGTGCTTGATGTTCTTAGTTAAGCACTTAGTAGTAGCATCTGCAAGACTGAGTCTAAAGGTAATCAGTGAGGTGATTCGAGCAGAAGAGCTATCGAATAATTGAAACATTAACTCAAGAAAAAAAAATTAGGGTTCTTCACCGAATATTTTTTATGTTGAGGAATAAAATGTATTGGGGATGTGCTCCTTGCTTATACAGAGAGGATTCTGCATGTTTGAAATTATATGTGCCTTAGATTTTTCATCTCTAATCTCAAATTGTAACATTAATCTGTTGGCCGGTTGGACACTATCATGAGTAAAAGTTATCAACAACTCTAGAATAAGAATATCCTATATATGGTGACCCTGTTAAGGAGGGATTACAATATATTTTTAGTGATTATTAGCAATGACTCATTCATGTTTATTCCTTATTGGATAATAATATCTATCATTAATGGATATAGAGCTTGATGCCCAAAGTTCTCCAATGAGGTTTTAGTGAGATCAAGTAGTCGTTAGGAAGGCGGGATATAAAATGGGCAAATACACCCAAAGGAGTTTTGTCCATGGAGTTGAACGTTTTTCCTAATTTTGAGACTATATCGTAAAGTCCCATTAAGAATACTTTGCACTAATTAAACTTGAAATTATTATACCACCCAAAGGAGGCTAAATTTTTTTTAATTAATTAGTGGGTCAAGATAGGCTACACGGTACAGGGAGATAAGGATAACCCTCGGCCTAAAGGTGAGGAAGTGTCTCGAGTCAAACAGTAAGTAGCCAGTCTAGTCTTGAGCGTGAGTGGTCACCAACTAGGGGGCAATGTATGTCAAATCACCACCCAGAGGAGGGATTTGATGATATATAGCTGTACCCGCAAAGTAAATAATTCATACCATAAATAATATATACACTTTGATTCGACCATCCTAACCCCAGGTAGGATCGAGATTAAAGACATCAAGTTATAGATCTTTTACAGATCAAGTTCAACGTGCATAAAATTTAATTTTTGGCACGTCATTACAATAAGTCTTTAGTTCATGCAGTTATGGACCTTATGATCCAGAACCAATTGACTAATATTGAAACCTTGACGGACTCTAACTACTCTCACCGGAAAGGTACCGGAAAAGAAAAGTCAGATGTCATTAAGAAAAAGTTTGAGAGTTCCGTCAAGGGAAGGCAGTACAGTAACTTATCTCAGATTTTATCGCTTAAGTATGACAACAGTGGAAATGTGCGCTCACGCGTTTATGTTTGTTTTGAATCAAATTTGGTTGATGTTCCCACCAGAAGTCTGAATCACTTGATGTATTCAAGACTTTTCAGTTAGAGGTTGAGAAACAGTTAGATCGTCATATCAAGGTTGTCCGGTTAGATCGAGGGGGCAAAGTATTATGGTAAGATCGATCAAGACGGTCAATATTAGGGACCACTTATTAGTATTTATTTATCATAAAGTTAGATTCGAGGACTGTCAGTTGTTTCTTCTTGGTTTCCCAGAGAGATCGAAAGGGTTTTATTGTCCTTCTCGACCCATGGAGATTGTTGAGTGTGTTTAGGCTCATTTCATAGAGGAGGAAGATCACTTTACCAGTTCTATTCATAGAGAGATTGTCTTTGAGGAGGGTTCTGAAACTCAGAGTCCAATTGCTATTCTGACCAATGTTGCTTTGCTTCCGCGCTTATCTGACATTGACATTGTGACGAGTACAGTTCCAGACCCTGTCGTAGTACCGGTTCTCACTCAGTTTTTTCCTCCAACCATTCCTGTTCAGTTTCCTGTCGTTCCACCTCCTGCCCAGCCTCATGCTCCTACTCGAAGATCTCCTATAGAGTGGCGTTCAGCTTTATTTAGTAGAAGGAGATTTATTTGATTTCAAGGATCCAAGATTTTTTTAATATGGCTATGGCTAGTAGTTCTACACATTAGTGGTGTAATGCCATGACGGAGGAGATGGATTATACGTCTCACAACTCTGTGTGGGAGTTGACATTATTTTTATTTTTATTTTTGTAGGATCTAAGGTAGTTGTATGCAAATGGATCATTGTATATACGTCATACAGAGTGGGAGACATTTTATATTTATGATTTGTACGTCGACGATATTTTACTCGCTAGCAGTAACGTTTGGTTTATTCAGGAGACGAAAGGTTTCTTATCTCAGCATTTTGATATGAAGGATATAGTAGATGCAAGTTATGTTTTTGGCATCAAGATTGAGGTACGACATGCAGGATTGCATAAAAAAAAAAAACCGTGAATCAGACTAAAATTATTTTTCTTAAAATTGAGTTAGTGTCGGGCGGGAGATTATAGGATTTTCCATCTATACCGGTACTACTCTTTACTTTGTCGTCTGGTTCACGAGCACACATGTTAATAGGTCGTATAGGTGTTATTGGTTGTGCCCAATTGTTACACTAAGTTAAGGTAGGTGAGACCTAGTGTTACTCTTTTTTAGGGCTTGAGGGTATAATGGGAAGACCACTCAAACTCTATCAGGTTAAATAGAAAGGAAGTCCCTCTTAGAGGCTACACCACAGAAAACCATCCCATTGAGGTCTGCAGCCAATCTAAGGGAAGACTTCACTCAATAACAGGTGATTAAGCAGAAAGCAGGAAACGAGGTTAGTATAATCTCTTTCACATGTTTTAATATTGATCATAGTTAATTGTATTGTTAGATTCAACATGGTCATCTTTTCTAAAGAAGTTTAGCATTAGATAAAAAGTTCTGAAAAGGTATCTTAAGATCTCTTTTTCTATTGATGTTTAGCCAATACTTAAAATAATACACACCTTTCATAGAAACCTCTCTTGTAATTACTTCTAAAAAGTTTTTGTGCCTCGAAATGTGCCTTTAGTTAGTTATATAGCTAACTTTCTAGCTGTTTTTTGTTGTAATACTATATATTGTTGTTGTTACAGATTGATCGGCTTCTATATTTGCTTGTCGAGGAGTCATCCCAGGCTGAAAGAAGTGGCCACCCATTCCCCTTAACCATCGTTTTTGTTGAAAGAAAGGTATTAATCCTGTTTCAGCATCGCATTTGCAACAGTTATCCTCCCTTACAAAATTTTGAAGTGTATAGGGTTTTAACTTTAAACAATCTCCATATTTCAAAGCCTTATACTGTAGGCCTCACAAACCCTGGGAATCCCTCTACACTTACTACACCTATATCTTTCAGAAATGGATCAACAACTACTTTGGCATATCTAAATTTGCAGATAATTGCTAAGCTCAAAATGCCATTGTATATATAATTAATTATAATGAACAAGTACTTATATTATGAGATCTATGTGCAGGTTGCTACTGATGTTGCATCTCGAGGTTTGGATGTCACTGGAATTTCTCATGTTAATCTTGATCTTCCAAAGGTATAGTTGACTGCCTGCTGCAAAAAAAATAAAAAATTATTGCACAGTTAGGGTTTTAGGTGTTGATTTTAAAATTGGGTGTTTCATTGTAGGCTAAGGCAGACATGGACGAGGTGTTTGCGCAAGTGACTTCCCTACCTGAGTCAAATGTATGAATTTGTCTTCTTTGGGTGTTTGTCTTTTTGGGTTTCGAGTGATTGTAATGATTTTACAAATGTAAAATATATATATATATATATATATATATATATATATATATATATATATATTTTTTTTTTTTTTTTTTTTTATTTGTAAAATGACTTTGGCCACGGCTAGTTTTGTAGTAAATAGCGAGTATTAGCCACAAACGAAATAGTGGTAATTAACAAGCATTAGCCACATATATTATGGTAGTGATTAACAGGTATTAGCCACGGGACATTTTGTGGGAAAGTTCGTAGCCAATGGAGTCATTTGCCACAGTTTATAATGTATCCAATGTGCATTAATTGCCACGAAATAGCCACGGTACTACTCGTGGTTATATCTTATTCATTAGCCACGGTCAAGTTCATGCCTGAGCATTAGCCACACCACCAGTTGACACGACCCTGGGCACTAGTATACCTGTGGCGAATGGGATTAGCCACGGCTAGAGCAGTGGCCATTGACGTTGATTCTAGTAGTGTGTGAGTTTGCCTTTAAACAATCCTTCGCTGACAGGGTACAACACAGATACGGAGATCGATGCTATGTTGGGGGAGTCTTTTGTCAAAAACAAGTAGAAAAGGAAGATGAACACGGAAGCACCTCCGTTGCCGAATCCAAAAAGGAATACTCGATAGTCGACAGCTGAAAGTATCGAAGTTACTGGCAAACCAGCTGTCGTAGGTAGTGGGTTACCTCCACGAGGTTCGAGCAGTGTGCCTCCTAAGAAGACGACTGGTGGGACATCGAAGAAGAAATTTAGGGAGGAGTTTGACATAGAGTTGCAGAAGATTATGGAGTCTTATTCAATCAGGGCAGATGTGTTGAAGAAAGATATGGTTGAGTGCATGGTGGGGATTGATAGCTTGAATACCTTTAGAAGCGAGGGACAGAGGAATTTGGCGAAGGTGAGAAATCTTAATGCTTATGCTCGAATGAAAATTTTATTAGGTCAATCAAATACTCATTATATGACTTTCATACAGATTAAGACGTTGATGGGTGAAGCAATGTGTCGTGTTGAGGGTAGTGGTGAGTTGGCAAACCGGTTGGTTGCTTATAAAAATAGAGAGAAAGAATTGACCATGGAAAATGCCAATCTGAATGAGACTCTAAATAGGTACAAGTTGGAAGCAAATAAGGCGAAGGAGGCAGCGTTGGCTGAGACGAAAAAAGTGTTAGAGAAAGAAAAGAAAGAAGCTTTGGCAGTGTAAAAAGCCGCGCATGAGAAACAAGTTGCCGATGTTTCCAAAGCAATGGAGCTGGGGCATAACAAACTGCTCGAGAAAGTGACAGCTCGGTTGAACGAAGAGAAATTGCAAAGGTGCAAGGAAGTGAGGGAGCATTTTTTAGAACAATTCGAGGAAGCAGAAGAAAGGAAAAAAATACTACAAGGGTCTTGTGAAAGCTGGTGGGCTTCCATGTGACGATAGTTCAGATGATGATGTCCCCCAGACACCGGATGTTCGTGGAGGAACTGAGGTGGTCGAAAATAAAGTGACGATGGAGGTCGAAGGTCGTCGTCCTGGGGGAGTATCAGTTGTGCAGGTGCTCGAAGATACCTTAAATGAAGAAAAATCTTCGTCTGAAATGTTAAATTTTGTCAAAAGAATGTTGTGTGAAGTGAAAGTATGTAACAAATGGCCAGTGGGACCGAAAATATTTTAATTTGGTGTGTGTGAAGGAGTTTGGTGTTTGTTTAAATATTTTATTAAATAACTATGTTGCATGTGTAAATAAGTTTAAGTAGTAGATGTGATAAAGTGATAGTAGATTTGAGCATATAAGGAAAGAATGCTTGTGGCGCGAAATTAGAAAGATGGCCAATAAATGGCGAGTAAGGAGTACCAGATGTATATCCGAAGATAGGTATCTGGATTTAGATTTAGAGAAAAACAAGAGCTCATAAGATATTGTTCAACAAGTAAAGAGCGCGAATTAAACTATCCTGTAATTAGATAGTGGTCGCGTGAAGTTGATTGATAGGTTTTAGGATACTTGTGTAAGCAAGGACCTAAAAGTAAATCAAGATAGTAAGGAATTAGTTTGTCTCAGGCATACTTGTGAAGTATGGAGTGAGAGAAAATGAAGTAGTAAAAATATTTTTGTCTGATACATACTTGAGAAGTATAGATCGAGATCAAATCGAAGTAGAAAGAGATCGTTTGTCAGATCTATACGTGAAAAGTATAGATCGAGAACAAATTGAAGTAGAAAGAGATCGTTTGTCAGATCGATACTTGAAAAGTATAGATCGCGAACAAATCGAATTAGTAAAGAAGATAATGATGAAACAAATTTTTATTTGATCTGAGGAAAATGATTACAGGATATTATCTGTAAAAGAGTTTTAGCTGAGCAGTATTCCATGGGTACTCAAGCTGAATACCGTCTTCAGTCATGAGCCAATAAGTTCCGTTATCTGTTTTCCGTTCTCGAACTTTCTTGTTGTAAGCTTTTTTTAATGTATCATGGTATCGTCCCAAATTTGTAATGGCCTTATCTCTGGTTTCCTCAATCCAATTGAGGTTGCAAAGGAGACCGAGTTCATTGTCTTCATCTGGAATTTTGCGTCGAGTACTTGGGAGATCGAGGTCTGAGGGTATGACTGCTTCAGTACCGAAGGCCATCATGAATGGAGTGCACCATTTTGAGACTCGAGGAGTGGTGCGGTAAGCCCATAATACACTGAGTAGTTTGTCGACCATCTGCTTTTCTTATCGTTGAGTCGCTTGTATAAGCCAGATTTGATGCTTATGTTGATGGCTTCAGCTTGTCCATTACCTTGAAGATAATATGGTGTGGAAGTTGTTAACTAAATCTTGTATCTATGAAGGAAAGTAAGGACTTTAGCGTTGATGAACTATTTACCATTATCAGAGTGTATCATTTGTGGACAACCAAATCGGGTAATGATGTGCTCCCAAATGAACTTGATGACTTCATTCTCATCAGTATGGCATAGAGGAATTGTTTCAACCCACTTGGTGAAGTAATCAGTGGTAACTAAAACGAATCTTCTATTTCCCGATGCTGGATGGAATAGGCCAATGATATCGATTCCCCATCGTTTAAATGGCCAAAGGACATTGCTAACAAACAAGTCGAGGGTTGGGCTTTTGATGTCCTCGCAGTCTTGTCTCATTTTGGGCCAATAGAGTCCTTGTATGAATGCGCGCTAGGCAAGTGATCTTCCAGAAACATGTGCACCACAGATACCTTCGTGAAGCTCTCTGATTTTAATCTGAACCTATTTCTGGGATATACATTCGATATGTGGTCCTCCTCCAGTGAGTCGAAATAATATTTCATTTTGGACTGTGAATCGGTTACACTTGGCTAACAGGGATCGAACTTCTTCTTTGTTACTAGGGAGGATGTTGGAGTTAAGGTAAGCATAAAATAGTTTTCTCCAGTCTTCAGGGTCGTCATCTTTAGTAACGGTGATGTGGAGTGCTGATAAAATATCGAGGCTAGAATGTTCGAGGATCTCAATTTCTAATGATCTTTTTTTCACTGTCTCCCAGCATGGCAGTAATGTAGGCTAATACATCGGCATGGCGATTTTCTTGTCGAGGTAGATACGAAATGGTAGCATACTTGAATTTTTTCATCTTTTCTTCGACCAAGGCTGCGTAATCAACCATTTTGCCTGATGTCTTGAAAGTTTGGTTGTAATGATTGGCGACGAATAAGGAGACGACAAATACTGCTAATTCCTCAGCTCCGAGAGTAAGTGTAAGATCAAGACCGTACAAGATTCCTTCGTACTTTATTTCATTATTGGTAGCATAAAATTTGAGTTTAATAGCTTTCTCTATGCGATGATTGGAAGGGGTGACGAGGACTATGTCAATTCTGGATCCTTGTGGTCCTGTTGATCCGTCCGTAAAAAGTCGCCAACCGAAACTTTTGGACCATGCGTCTGGTTCTGCAATTGAGTCGTCGGTAAAAATTTCTTCGAGTTCTTCCAATCAGGGTTTTCGACGGGAAAATCTGCTAAAAAGTCAGCTACTACTTGTCTCTTGATAGTTATTTGAGGTTCAAAGTAAATGTCATATTCTCCAAGGAAAATAGACCATTGTTGAACTCGTCAAGATTTTTTCTTTTTGGAGAGTACGAGTTTCAGGGGGTATTTTGTAATGAATTTGATGGGGTCAGCCTGGAAGTATGGATGGAGTTTTTGAGAGCTATAAACCAAGGCGAGCAATTGCCTCTCCGTTGTAGTATATCATTTTTTAGCAAGCATAAGAGTTTTACTGATAAAGTAAATAGGTTTCTCGATACCTGCATCTTCTCGAATAAGGACACAGCTGATGGAGTCTTCAGTTGTTGATAAGTACATGGTGAGTGTTTCACCATCAAGTGGAGTACTCATTATAGGAGGACTCCCCAAGT
Organism: Kingdonia uniflora; assembly: GCA_014058105.1. Lineage (NCBI taxonomy): Eukaryota > Viridiplantae > Streptophyta > Magnoliopsida > Ranunculales > Circaeasteraceae > Kingdonia > Kingdonia uniflora. Next base: position 1,638,018 of record JACGCM010000252.1, read on the forward strand.
ATCGTTTAAGATCTTGGAATGTCATTTCACAATCAGGAGTCCAAATAACTTCTTTTTGTTGTTTGTTTGAAAGAGGGGTGGGGTTGCCACTAAGAAGAAGGTAAAGAAGTTTGCATTGATCAGATGACTTTGAAATGAATCTGTGAAGAGCGGCGATTTTACTGGCTAATTTTTGAACATCTTTTTTTGTTCGAGGAGAAGGCATTGCCATGAGTGTTTTGATTTGAGCGGGATCAATTTTGATTCCTCTTATGCTGACTAGATGGCCCAGGAATTTTCCAGACGCGACACCGAATTGACATTTCTCTGGGTTGAGTTTCATCCGGTACTTACGAAGGATTTCGAAGATAGTTTGGAGGTTTGTGAGATGATCTTCCCTTCTTAGGCTTTTGCAGATCATATCATCGATATATACTTCCATGATTTTACCGAGCTGATCTTTGAACATTTGGGTGACCAATCGTTGGTAAGTAGCTTCGACATTTTTTAACCCAAAAGGCATTACTGTATAACAGTAAAGTCATCTTTCGGTTATGAAGGTTGTCTTTTCTTGATCTTCTTCGGTAAGTGGAACTTGATTGTATCCCGATGTTGTATCCATCATTGAAAGAAGTTCGTGTCTTGCGACTGAGTCGAGAAGTTACGGAATTAGTGGTAGCGGAAAACTGTCTTTGGGTGCGAATTTGTTGGGTTCTGTGAAGTCGACACAAACCCAAATTTTGCCATTTTTCTTTAGCACAGCGATGATATTAGAAACCTACTTTGGATATTTGGCTTCCCGAATAAATCATACGCGAAGGAGTTTATCAATATCTTCATCCACTGCATCGCGAAGTCGGAGAACTAGATTCCACCGTTTTTGGATGATTGCTTTGCTATCTGGAAGGAGGTTGAGGTGGTGGAAAGAGATTGATGGATCGATTCCAGGCATTTCCTGAAAAGTCCAGGCGAAGACGTCGATGTTTTTCTTAAGTAGTTGCATCATGACCCATTTTTCGCCGATTGACAGCTTGGATCCAATGAAAGTTGTGCGCCTGGGGCCATCGAGTTCAACAGTCTCAACCATTTCAGTATCATGTTGCTCAAATGTGGGTGGTGTTTCAGGCTGTAGTTGTTATGCTTTGAGAAGTTTAGTTGTATGAGGGTTAACTGTGGTATTTTCGCACATTCGTGCGACTGCTTGGCTGCCCTTGATTTCAAAGACTCCGTGATCCATAGGAAAATGTAGAGCTAAGTGATAAGTCGAGGGTACTGCTTTGATAAAATGTAACCAACTGCGTCCCAAAATGCCCAAATATTTGGACTCTGCATCAATGACAAGAAATTTAACGAATATGGTTTCTGATCCTGCTTAAACAGGCAGAGTGATTTCTCCTGTGGCTGATTCTTTTAAACCATTGAAGCCTGTGATTGTTGTTGTCGATGCCTTTACTGAATCTGTAAGGCCTAAGACTTCGAGTGCTCTTCAAAATAAAACATCTGTGGCACTTCCAGTATCAATGAGAAGCGTATGTAAGTAATCCTGTCCGACTTTGAGCATTATAACAAGAGGGTCATCATGGGGGTATTTAACATGACTGGTGTCGCAGTATTCAAATGTTATTTGGTAAGGGCGTTTGGATTTGCTTATGCTTGGAAGAAGTTTTACCAATTTGTCTGAGGAGGTCATTTTGCAGCAAGACGTAATACGATTGTCTTGTTTTCTTTTCTTCCCTTTTTCAATCTCAATCATATACAAATAGAGAGCTTGTCTGTGGACCTGATTTTGTTCGACTTCTGTGGTTTTTGCATGTTCTTTGAGAAATTTCAGAATGTCGATGACATAATTGTAGAGTCTTCCAGCCAAGAGGATAAGATAAAAGATACGTATGAGGGAGTAACAGCTATTAGTTTCATGATTATGCACGTTATGATACTGACATAAGGGTATGTTCGGAAGATTTGTAATAGCTTGTGGCGCGCGATAACACTCGTCTCCCTTTATCGTCGACAAGATAGCAGAGAGGGTTGTTGTCATTGGTGGCAGAATAGGGACAGGTCTGTCGGGCTTGCCCTCCTTTCTTCTAATGTTATCAGTATTTTTGTCGAGCGGCTTCAGTGCTGCAGTAGTGACTGCTATTTGGGATGGGGTCGAAGATGCTTCTCGAGAATGTATGACAGAGGAGCTTTTCATCTTATCTTTCTTCGATCGTTCGAGCTCGATGTAATTATTAACTACGTCAATCATTTCGGTGTCCATCCGCGGTTTGTGTAGAGTAAGTTCTTCGCAAACTTTTAAGTCGATGTGCAAGGCGGAGGTGAATGCTGGAACCACGATTTTGGGGTCTGAATTTCCAATTTTCCGTGTTTCATGTAGGAAACGTTTATAAAAATTTGCCAAGGTTTCTTTTGCGCCTTGCTCGAAGTAAAGCAAAGAGTCCACGGTGATTTCACGCTCCCTAGCATGAGCGTAGTTAGATTCAAAAAGATTTTGCAATTGGCTGAAGGTGGTGATGGAGGCTTCTTGTATAGTGTGGAACCATCGGAGTGGTTCCTCTTTTAGGCTCATGTTGAATAGTCGACACAGCATATGGTCGAGTTTGGAGTATAACCCAACTACGGCTTTGAAATGTCGAACATATGTATGCGGATTAGTGAGGCCTGCATACTGGATGAATTTGGGCATATGAAAATTTTCTGGAATGGGCATATTTTTGAGATATGGAGAGATGAGGTTTGTTTTGATTCTATCAAGCGCAGATCGTCGGCCTGGGATATCAGAGTTGATTGCTTGAATTATGTTGTTAAAGTCATCTAAAGTGATGAATTGCTGTAGGGGAAGAGGTAGGGCTGCAATATGAGGGACAAAATCGCCTTGTCCCTCTGGTCCCAATCGATTTCTGGCGGGCCTCCTTTCTGGTGGAGGGGTTTGATGACGTGTACGTCGACTTCTTTGGGATATCGAGGCTGAAGAAGTTAAACTGAAATGTCGAGAGGCTCTGTTCGAATATCCAGATCTGGATCGAGACATTCGTTGATTGTCTTCTCTCGGCTGATCATCACGTTGAACTACTCTTGATAGATGTTCACTTCGAGCCAGTGGAGGTGACGTTTGGCGAGCTGTGATTCAATCTTGTGTTCTTCGTAATTTTTCCATCTCTTTTTGATGTGTTTGACTCTGCTGATCCAGGGCTTTTCTGCGTTCATCTCTTTCCGTTTATAACGCTTGAGCGTGGATACGCTGATCTTCCATTCTCAGATTTTTTTTCTATAGCCATTTGTTTTTGAAGTTTAAGAACCGCACCATACAGATCAAGAGCTCCTAGAATGTCCTGATCTCTTACGGTACTAGAATGACTTCTCAAGTTCATGTTTGTCATCGGATGGTGCTTATATTAGAAATGGTATAAAAAGAGTATGGTATTCCCACAGACGGCACCAATTGTAATGGTGTGTTTTCATGGAGGAAAGCCTTCGCCAATACTTGTTAGTAAGGACTGCGCAATAAAAAGCTAAACAACCAAGATTTTACGTGGAAAACTCAGCTGAAACTGAGAAAAACCACGACCTCGAGGAAGATTTGATGTAAAATCTAGTAGATGTTAGTTATTACAAGTTTTCAGAGTGTTGCTAGTGTTTAGGATTGAGAAATCTAAGACTTGCGGGTGGTCTCTTTAGAACCTATTCTCTACCTGTATTTATAGTATATACAGGCAGTCTACAAAAAGAAAGAAAAAGTCTCATATTCTGGGGGTAGTGGGCGAACTTTACGGATCTCTAACAGTTCTTTCTTGACCGGGCTTCAGCGGCTATTTTTGGTAAGTCGAGGACTTACGGAATCTTCTAAATTGTTGAGCTGTCTTCAACTATAGAGTGTTGAGCTGTCTTCGACTATAGAGTGTTGGTTTATTCTTGTCGAATCTGGAGAATATGATACTACAGGCCTAATATTAGCTAAAATGCTCTTAATAAAGTGTAATAAAACAATTGAGCTTGATTAGAAATATCGATATTATTAAAGATGTCGGCCCCTCCCAAAAGGAACACATTTAGAATAACGGTTAATGAGACATCAAAATGTATCCACAACCTTCGGACATCAAAAATGTAAAAATAAATATTGTTAAGCATCACCAACATTTTGTATCGTAAGTATAACCAATATTGGTACAGAGAATTGTCACCGAGTTTAACTCGTTGTTGGGTAGGTAATGTAAGATCTTCTGCATTAGAGGTGAAACAACCTTTCTACTGCTCTCATTGAAACGTTGAAAAGCTATAAGTGAAACAACCTTTCCAAATGAATCAAACTCCTTCATTGATTGTGAGAGATCTTCTGCTGCCCCTATTTGCATGTTCTCGCTATTAACAAGAAACAATGCGCAGCCACAAGGTGATTCAAACAAAATATGTAACTCCTCCATTAGAGGTATCCTTGATGTCCCAGGGGAAAAAATGATTTGTTTAGAAAAAAATTGAGATTCTTCATTCGAGACACTAGTGAATCTTGATCAACAACACCATTCTTCATTCGAGAAATTTGGTTATAGGCATACAAATTGTAATAGCATATTTCTCAACATCGACAACTGCAAGCCTGAAGATGTTAGTTGAAGATCCATTACAGACGATTTACAGACAGCGAACACTGATCTCGAACAATACTCGACGAATGAGGCTACAATTGAGTTCTCGATTACAAGCCTGAAGATGTTAGTCGAAGATCCATTACAGACGATATACAGACAGCGAACACTGATCTCGAACAGGATTCGACAGATGAGGCTACAATTGAGTTCTCGACTCGAACTACAGAACTAGTCGTTGCACTCAGTCAACCTGGCTGTTGAAGATCCGTCAAGTCCGCCCACCTCCTTCGGAATAGGAAACCGTCTTTCAAACTTTGTAAACCCCGTCTGTATACGCTATAAATACAGACAGGGGATGAGAGATAAGAAAGGAGACCGACCCACGATTACTTTAAGCATCATTTTGTTCTTTACTCACAGCTCAACATTGTAATAGTTAGCATCTTATTGGATTTTCTCTCAAAACCCTCTACGAGGTCGTGGTTTTACTCAGGTTAGTCTGAGCTTTCCACGTAAAATTCAGTGTCATAGCTTACTATTTACATCTCCTTCTCTAAAAGTATTGGCGAACATTCTCCTTCCGGAAAATCCGTCATTACACAAATAAAGTAAGCATTCAAACTCTTTCCTCTTAAACATCATCCTATCCTAGTTCATCGTACCTTCCTTCATTTTAATGATTTCTTCGATGATAATCATCGGCAGTAAGTAGTAACTAGTAAATGTGTGTGATTATTTGGGGTTTCTAGAAAGTACTTCGCAGAGTAGAATAAGCGTGACCTGTTTTTGAAGGCCTAAGCATTTAACTTTAAAATATATAGATATTGAAATTTTGAAGAAGAAAAAGAAGTGCACTTGTAAATTTTGGTAAAGCAATATTGCATGTCTCATAACAAAGAAGTTGAGAACAAGACCTTGTTTTGGAAGAAATGGTTTTTTTCTGAAATGTCTTGTAATGAGCGACCTAAAACAATCTCAGGAAGAGTTTTGTGCTCATCTCTGCTGTTGTTGCTTTCACCCATCTCTGCTACTTCTACAAGCAAGTAGAAGTGCTTTACTCCAATGCAGAAGAAGAAGTATATGAAAGGTTTCAAGAACCAAAAGCAGAGTGTGAAAACAACATGGGGAAGAGTAGAAGAAGTGAAGAGTTCATGATGAGTTTCTCTTCTCGATGAAGAGAACACTCGAGAGTCGAAGTGAAGAGCTAAGTACCATCTCCAGCAAGTGCCTGGTGGTGAAAACTATCCAATAGAGCACCTCATTGGTAAAACAAGCTCCACCAGTTCCTGAAGCGCAAGCGTCCGTGCTCATTAGATCAGTTTGAAACTTCCTTTGCAAGCTTCGAGTTCGTCATAAGATCTAGCAAAGGCATAGCATAATACTTAACAAAATTTATGGTCTCTTCATGTGATGAAGGCTAATTTCACTTGCTAAAAAAACCAACAAAGGCTGATCAATCCAAACAGGAAGCCACAAAATATAGAGCGGAGCTTCGGTTGATAAATAAATTTACATCTGGATCTAGACCTCAACCTATCAAACGGGAGTTGAGTTTAGCCTAATTCACCTGAATTGCATGTCTACCTGTAACCAACTATCCATCCAAAGAAGAGATGCTGTAAATGATGTTGAGAGTTCAAAAACTTGGCAGCAAAAAATATTGAAGACAACTATTGAAATATCCGATTTTATCATTGACTGATTAGTTCATACCCAATAGAAGCATAGCAATTAACAAAGTATAATCGTAGAAAACATCTGTGGTCTCATGTACATATATCAGAGAGATTAATCTCCAATCCACGCCCTGATTTGATTCTCTGCTCTCCAAGCTCAATAAAATTCGGTTTAGTCAGCTAGGAATCCAGAAGTTTCTGCACAACTATTATGTGACCCATACAGAAACTTGCTACTAGTGATCCAATCCTTATCAAATTCCCTGCCTTTGCAGCTACCGTCATCTCATCATGAAATACAGATACAATGCTGCAGATTTATGAACAAAGAAAATCTGTCATAGCATAAGCTTTTTAATGCAGTGGCCCACCTCTTCTCTGCTTGCCATGATGGGAGATACTCCTATATCTCTTCTTCATGTGTTCAGGGGAGTGAAGATTGGTATACTTCCCCATGCACGCTTCAACAGTGAGAAGACACAACAAATGGGTTGAAACTACAGCAGCATTAAAACCAGATAGTTTAAGTGCTGCTCCCAACCTCGCGCACCTTGTTTAGAGCTGCATTTTAGAAAATTCGCCAAAGTGATTAGCTTCCAATAAGAGAAAATAAGCAAATATTGAACATGAGCACAAAGAAGTTACATATTTGCGTGTACAGGAAGGGGGCATAGTGCAGTATATTAATGGATAAAAGGACAGAAATGCAAAATTGCACCTTGTCATAATTTCAGTTATTTACCAAAAATTAAACCTGCATGCTCAAAAGCTACGTTTTTTGGACACAACCATTAGTATTAATGGCTTAAGAAGAAAAAGAGAATAACGAAGTAAAACCACGTCGAAAAAACGAGTTGATGAGAACAAAAATAATAATAATGGAGGAAGACACTCAAATAGTATCAGTCTTTGATCAGCATGGTAACATCAAAACAAGACTTACATCCCAAAAGTTTTCAACTTTGAAGTTACCCCAAGTTACAACTTTGAGATGTAAATCTATTTTCAATCCCATATATAGAGGCCTAAGTACAAAAAAAAAATCATATTTTACTTTGTTGTTTCCAAATGTCATATTGATTAGAACAGAGGAAGAACCCACCTTCAATATCTTCATCAGCTTCATCCTCAAACCCTTCAACAGCTGCTGCACCTTTCTGTATGAAAAACAAGGAAATTTTCCCCATTTTATTGGGCAAATTTGTTCTGGGAAGTTGGTAATCATGTTGATGTCACATGGACTAACTGTAGGCAAAGAAGATATATACCGCACTAGCTCTTCCACTTTCAAACCACTGTCAGCCTGATAGCTTCTTCTCCTTAGTTGATGCAAGTGCAGACTCCAGCATTAACCTGAAATTTATAACAAGGATATGTTTATTTGATATACATCGACTATTATAATGATACTAGGCAGATCAACACGAAAATTGTTGTGTTGGTAATTACTTTTATCTCCCCATAATGATTAAAGAAATTTCAATCTTCACTTCTTACATTGTGTTAATTAGACATCATAAGTGAATAGAGATTTCAAACCACATTCTAAGTACTAACTTATTCATTAGGCTCAAAAATCAATTGTAGCTGGATCAGTATGTGGTTATCTGCTTGGTTGGGGTCAAACATTTCTGGATCTTCAAACCAAAAAAGTTCAGACCAAATTTCCACAATGCCCTCTATGCTCTCACTTTTTCGTAAGAAATATTCCAGGCATCCACATATAGGCTATATTCATGTACAATATGCTTTAAGAAAAATGTACGATATGTGCGCACACAACACTAGCATCACAATATAGATATAAAATTGTGTATCACAAACCATTATCATTATAACTATACACACTTCTTTAAGTGCTCGCTAGACTATAAAGCTCAAGTGATTAAATCTCTTTTATAAATTGGAAGTTTTGGTGGCAATAATATGGTTCAGTATGGTCAGCATAAGATAATTTTAACATAGTAGTCTAATATATTGTGATGTGAAGCAGGTCGTTTACCCATCTGTGTCTCTCTTTCTCAAGATTAGTATTAGGGCTATCAGTAGGATATAAATAAGAGGTTTCGCCCCATTCTTTTTAGGTTGTTTGAGTTGAGTTTGTTTTAGGTATGGTTTAGTAGATGGATTTAATGAATTAGTAGTCGATTTTCATTAGTTTAATGTTGCATCTTCAATCTTCGGGCTTCCACGAGATTATTTGCATCAAATTTGGTATTAAAGCAAGGTATTTCCTTGGGATTATTTTTTTCAACTGCTACAGTGATTCTTGCAATTGCTGCAGTGTTATTTGCATCTGCTATAGTGATTCCTGCACTGTTGCAGTGATTCCTGTATCTGCTACAGTGATTCATGTATCTGCCATTTTTGACGAGTTTATGGTAGACGAGTTCAAGTTTGAGGGTTTGTCGAGGTTCATTGATCCATTTTGGGCGAATTTTCAGGCTCGATATGACAAGAGTTTGACTCCAAACTTGCGAAGATTCCATGTTTTTGGCGTTGCTAAAAGAGTTGATGATGGAAACAACGTCATAACAACACTTACAAACACATGGTCGGTTCATTATGGCAAATTCTGTGGAAGAATTCGAGGCTCGAAGCATTTGTTCGTGTTTGAAGAATTTAAAGAAAAAATGGGAGGTATTAAGTTCATTAAAGTTTGTGGTCGAACTTCTTCAAGAAAGGGAGAATTGATGTGAAGCAGGTCGTTTATCCACTCGTCCGTGTGTCTCTCTTTCTCGAGATTAGTACTAGGGTTATTAGTAGGATATAAATAAGAGGTTTTACCCCATTCTTTTTAGGTTGTTTGAGTTGAGTTTGTTTTAGGTATAGTTTAGTAGATGGATTTAATGAATTAATAGTCGATTTTCGTTAGTTTTATTGTTGCATCTTCAATCTTTTGGCTTCCGCGAGATTATTTACATCATATTGACAGGTGATACAAAAATAGTATAGCTATAAACATGTTAGGAACCAAGGTTACGAGTTATTTATGTAACTAAAATCATCTTGCAAAGTATAAGCTCATAATGTGCTTTTCAAACATGTAAACGATCACCCAATAGTAACATTAGCAATTAATGACCCAATAAATAAGAAACAAAATCTTATAAACTAACAACAAATTCTCATGCTTCTGGATACAAACAAGTAAGGTATCTTACTTGGCTCACTCCAATGACAACTCTACTTCATATCGTTCTCTCCATGCAAGAAATGTTTCAACAGTAACTGCTTCTCCATGTGGTACAACTATCTGGATATTAAATACCAAGTAACTCATTAGCCAGAATGATTATACAACCAAGTTAAGTGCAGTGTTATGCTAATACAGATATACCCCCATAAAGAAGAGAACATTCAAACGTTCGAAATAGTAAGAAATGGAAAGAGCAAGTCTGTTAGATAAAATGTCTGGGGAACCCATTAGTTTGCATTTTTATCACTGTGAAAACCATTGCCTTCACAATGAGAAGAATTTTATCTTTGGTCATATCGGAGAAGCAAGGGTCTTCTCTATTAAGGAGGGATTTTTGGATGAATTGTCAGTGACTTACAAACGAATTGATTACAGAGTTAAGTCAAGGACCCGTGGCGCGGCGTGTAGAGACTAGAGAGTGATGGAAGAAGCATGCAATCATATGATTCGCAAGTTCATCGATTGCATGCTATACATAGTGGGTGCTGGGAATAAGTAGTAGACTGGTAGTGTAGGTGTGGGTGGGTGTGGGTGTGGATGCGGAAATGCATTTATTTTGCACTGTTTTGGCAGGAGTTAATGATAAAATGCATTCCTTCTGAATCTTTTGCTATATTAGTGAATGGTTCCATTCCAGCTACTCCAAAATAAAAAAGAAGAGACCCTCAGAGAGACTCCTATCTCCTCTTTTAATAGTTGTGGATACAGAGCTGTTGAGTTTGTCTCAATCAAGTATCCTTAGGCATATCCAGTTTGTTGACGGTACCTAGGTGCATGTGAGGGATTTTTTTAAAGGTAAGCTGTTTCTGATGGGAATTGATACCAGGACCTCTTGGTTTTCAACTAGCCCTACCAACTAACCAAGCCCCAGTTTATAAATGTGAGGATTACAGCTACTCACTTGATAATTTTGAGAGATCTTTATACTTTGAGGTTGTTTCCAGACTTCTTACTAATATTAACAAGATCAAGGTGATGCGGAGAAGTGTCAAATACAGGCTCAGCTAAGACCCTTCGAGCTAAGACCCTTCGTTCAGCCTCAGCCGGTAATCCACAATACGATAGAGAAGCTCTAGTTAGCAGAAAAAATACGAAGAACACCAATTGGTTGGGAAAAATAAGAGATTCAATTGCTAAAAACAAAGTAATTACAATGATAATACTCTAAACCCTAAGTTCTTCCTCTGAACTTTTTCTAGATCTAACATAAGAAAAGAAAATAACTCAAGTCCCCTTTATATACTAGGGAACTTAAAAATACTAAAAGAACGGATCTCGATGCAAAACTACGCCTCAAAATAGCAACCTACGCCAAAGTCGTTCGAACGGCATCCAAACTCGTTCGAACGACTTTACGCCTAATTGGTCTAAAACCCTAGAAAGTTGACAACTCGTTCGAATGGCATGACAACTCGTTCGAACGAAAATATGTCTATGGGCCAAATTCCAGAGAGCAGTCATTCGAACGACTCTCAACCCGTTCGAACGACTTTTACTAAAACCTCGAACGTTCCTAGATCCTCCTGGATCATGGCTCCCCCCTTTAGGAGCCTTGAGCTCCAGCTCAAGCTTGAACTAGAGATGTGGGAATGCGGTGATGCCCAAGTCCCTGTTGTACCACTTCGACTTACTAGGTAGCTGACCCTTCTTCCCAACTCAGAACGACTCAATACCACCCCGTCTTGTAGTATGAACCTTCCTCTCTAGAATACCATATTTCTACAACGGATCTTCTCTTTCCATGCATAAGTCATCAACTGACGGTAGGCGAGTGTCGATTGTAGAGTCGTCATCTAACAGAGACGGTTCAAACAGCTTTAAATGCTCGGCATTAATCACTGAATACATCTGCATAGAAGGCGGCAAATCCAATTCATACTCACATGTCTTGCCTTGCAACAACTTTCGGCGAAACACACTACGCCACTTGGGATCATCACATCCTGCAACATACTCTAACGTAACAAAAGGTTGTATCTGCATAGAAACCAACATAGCGGAAGTAGTTGGTAATGGGGGTCGAGATAACCTATCAGCCATTTTGTTGTCCACTCCCTTCTTATACTGGATAATCAAGGGGAATTGTTGGATATACGACATCCACTTCATCTGGCGAGCTTGCTGTAGCTTAGACTGTGTAGCTAAAAACTGGAACGGTTTGTGATAAGTATGTACCACAACCTCCTCTTGCAACTTCCCCATGTCGGTTTGTTGCTTATAAGACGTTGTCATTGTAGACAACACTCTAGCCGATATACCCTCTTGAACCAGTCGAACCAATAACACAAATTTGCCGCTCGCATTAACCAACCGCTTCACCTGAGTCGCCGTTACTAAATTAGACGTAGTGACATGCTCCTTCCAAGCATTGATATGGAACTCCTTTCCCTCATTCACAAGACGATACTTGCGAGCTCTACGGTAATGAGTCGCATCTCGGTCCCAAAGATAAGGGCTACCCAAGATGACCTGACACACATCTAAAGGAACCACTTCACACGTCACCTCGTCAATAAACCTTTCAGTGATCGCAAACTTGAATGTACACTGCCTCGTGATCATCAAATCCGCATCTTTCTGAATCCACCCCAAACCATACGGCCTAGGATAAGCTGTAGTCGTCAAACCCATCTTCTTCACCAATGTCTCAGAAATCAAATTTTTCTGACTACCCAGATCCACAATGGCCTCGACTAAACTCTGTTTCACCTGAATACTGACATGAAAAAGTTTTTCCCAACTCTCCTCCTCGGTAGCCAAAGTCTGCTGAAACATAAGTGTAAGCTTAGGATTCGGTTTATTTAAATCCGGGAGGTCAACAACCTCTGCGGCAAGTGCATATCTCTCTTTCTTGCTCTTCTCCTCCTTCGGCCGAATCTCCGGGTGAAGTTTCCAACATCTATCTGAAATATGTTCACTCACCTTACAATGATTGCAATAATTCTCCTTGCACGAAGACCCCTCTCCTTTGGGCTCTCCCTTATGCTCATTTTTCCAACTAGACCTGTAGCCCGACTTGTTATTGTCGTCTTCTTTGTCACTCTTCAAGTACTTGCCTTCAATGGCAATTGCCTTCACGGTAGCGTCCTCGATATTGGCCACAGTAAAGAGCTTCAACTCTCTTCTAATGGACTCAGACAACCCCCACCCACCCCCCCCCCCCCCCCCCCCGTGTTCAAAACCAAAGCTTGGTAATGAAACGCCGTAGTGTACTCCTGTACGGATTGCTCAAACCTTTGGCGCAAATTATGTCATTTGTACCATCGCTCCTGTTCATACCTAATTGGATAGAATTGCTTCCTCACCAAAACCCTGAATTCCTTCCAACTCAGACTTCCGACATCATGTCGTTTCCGATAGGATTTCTACCACGTTAGTGAGTGACTTGTGAATTTCAAAAGTAGATAAACAAATCTTTTGGGCGTTAGAATATTTATAAACGAAAAAATAGGTCTCTAACCTATCTAACCAATTATCTAACTTTTCGGCATCGACGGAACCATCGAATACCGGAATTTCAATCTTAAAGTCAATACGAAGATTAAGCATAAGATTCATTAACTTACCAAAACCTGGGTGCTCCTTGACGGAATCGGCATCACTAGAATCACTATATATCTCCGCATTATCCTCGTCTCCATCCACCTCCAAAACCCCTTTCTTCCTCGAGCGGCCTCGCCGTTTCGCCGAAGCGGAACCCTTCGCGAGGTTTGTGAGACGCAATTGTTCTACTAACTCCCCTACAATAGAAATTAGGTCGGAAACTGTTGTTTCCAAAGTCGTGAGTCGATCGTTGGAATCGCCCATCTCCAAATCGTCCTTCTTCGAATTAGGTTTTCGATGGATCTTCAACGGACTCACTAGCTTCTCCTTCGTTTGCTTGAGACGGTCACATGTAGAGACCATAAACCACAATCAACCCCTTGAGAATCGCAACTGAAAAACTGATACCACTTAATCCACAATACGATAAAGAAGCTCTAGTTAGCAGAAAAAATACGAAGAACACCAATTGGTTGGGAAAAATAAGAGATTCAATTGCTAAAAGCAAAGTAATTGCAATGATAATACTCTAAACCCTAAGTTCTTCCTCATAACTTTTTCTAGATCTAACATAAGAAAGGAAAATAACCTAAGTCCCCTTTATATACTAGGGAACTTAAAAATAGGCAAAACTACGCCTCAAAATAACAACCTACGCTAAAGTCGTTTGAACGGCATCCAAACTCGTTCGAACGAATTTACGCCTAATTTGTCTAAAACCCTAGAAAGTTGACAACTCGTTCGAACGGTATGACAACTCGTTGGAACGAAAATATGTTTATGGGCCAAATTCCAGAGAGCATGAAAAGAGTCGTTCGAACGACTCTCAACCTCGTTCGAACGACTTTTACTAAAACCTTAAACGTTCCTAAATCCTCCTGGATCGGCCGGCTTATTTGTGCCTTCCTCTGAGAGCCAGGTATATTTTGAAAATCATTTGGGATTCTACTATTGTATATAGAAGGCTAAGAGTATCATTCTAGAGGAACAGTGAGTTTTATCAACAAATACCTCATCAAATTTGAAATTTAATACTTAACCAGTTAACCTTACCAAAGTGAGTGGAGAATAAATTACAAGTAAATATAACAAATTTTATGGAATTATACTATTGAGGAGGATCACTATATACATTTCTATTGGGATGGGAGAAAGTTTGTAAACCTAACAACAAAGAAGGGTTAAAGGTTAAAACGATATATGTTCAACGAGGTATCATCATCCAAGTGGTCATTTACATGTTTGGTCAGATGATAAACCGCTAGGGAGGAGGGTGATCATATGATTCATATCTAGATTCTAAGTGTAAAAGGGATGTGGAGTCTATTTGACTATCTCTTTTTTCCCCCGCTTGTGCAGGTTATATTTAGACAGGTTGTTTTAACGGAATTGGAATTGGAAGCCTCCCTTCTTCCTATCAATGAATGGACACATGAGATGATAGCATGAGAGGAAAACCTGCCCATTATTAGTTAAATAGAATTGTTAGCTTAAAAGAATTCATTTTCTTATAAATAAGAGTAAACCAATATGAGGCATGGGATTGCCAACGATTCTGTTAAAGAAGAAATTGGCAAATGGAAGAGAAGAATGTACTTCGTTAAGATTTCTCATCCATGAGAACCAGGGAACAAAAGATACCTGAGAATGAGAACTGGTGAGAACTTTCATTCTCGCGAACGAGAATCCTGCATAAACATACCCTGAGTTTCCTTGGTCTTGCACTAAAATTGTCAAGGAGCGCTTGTTGAATTGGAGGATAAGAACTCTCTCCGCACGGGGAAAGGTTATGTGGTAGTTCCTTTTTCTGTGGCTATATATGATTTAGCTTCAGATGAATGTTATAGATTTTGAAGGAAAGGAAGATCAGGCGAGGATGATATATTACATATATTGATAAAATCTTTGGTGGTGTGCGTTTTTTGAGGTCCCCATGGGAAAATGGAAGGAGATTGTTCGATTGGATTTTTGGTGTTGTTTATTTATCTGTTTCATTTCAATAAAGGGAAACCTATTCACATTAAATTAGAGCAGAGTTTCTGATTTCTTCCCATCAGTTCGATTGAGCTTGTATAATTTGGCCAAAAGCATAACTTTTGATGCATAATTACAAATATTGAAATATTAGAATCCCAGATTCTTCATGCAGAATTTCAAAAATAAAATAAAAAATAGCGAAAGAGAAAGGAAATCAATCACAGACATCATTTCTAGTTATGTATCACACGCATATTCAAGTATGTTAGCCATCGGTTGAAGAAGCATAGTTTAAAAGGTAGGGACATGGCTATAATTCTACAGGGGGCCAGATCAGACAAATTTGTTTAAGTTTGGGAAAAATTGAGCTTATAGAAGGTCACTAGGAGAAATGGGAACATTTGAATGAAAACAGAAAAGGAACATTACCAATAAAAATAATATTTCTTTTCCTTTTGGAAACAATGTTGTATATATGGGAAAGGCAACTATGACCTACTTTTTTATGACACACATTTCAAAGACCCGCCCAAAGATGATTTAAGGTAGAATAACCTTGGGATATGATATGCTCAGAATTGAGGTCATCCTAATAACATTTTTAACAGCATCAAATGTGGTTTTCAATTTCAGACAAAAAGGATGATCGAAACGGGTACAATTTTCTGAATCGTATCCGTATTTCATGTTGATAGAAATATTGGAATGATATATGTTTGAGAAACGATCTAATTTATAAGGATATCATATCAAGCCGCGGAGTTTGGAACAATGGTTAGGAATGCTTAACAAGAATGGAGGTCCGAAATAGATTCTCCATTCGTGCAAAGGGGACACCCATCATGAGAAATAATGTCTAAATGGCATGTCAGGTTGATGGGATTGCACATACCTAGGAACTTAGTCAGGAATAGCTGACCCTGGAATTAAGATCACCCTCGTTAATAATATGAAAAAGGAGATGATATCCAAAAGAGATGTGTTGTCAAACCATCCCCATGGGTTTCACAAGTGTTTCAGCCAATATATTGTGTGTGTGTGTGTGTGTGTGTGTGGGGGGGGGGGGGGGGGGGGTGTCATTTCCCTTATGATCACACCTATGATTAGATAATAATGAGAATTCAATGAAAGAGAAAGAAAAGAAGAATAGAAATCCATACTTCATCTTTAGGGGTTTCTTCCACTTCCGAATCCTCAATCCCAACATTCTTTCGCTGATGAAACAAGTGTGTACACCATAGCCATCCCAAGATTCTCAGATGCCTATAGATAATAAATATAAGTCAAAAATTTATATAATGGACTTGCTCTGGAGGTTTTGCAATATAGAACCTGGATGGCTTACAGAATACACATAAGTTGTAAATTATGAATGTATGAGCACAACAATTTGCCAGATGAAATACACTTATTGTAGCGCCTATTATGCCACCATTATTGTCCCCATAGTTATTGTTCCCTACTACGCCACCGTTATTGTCCCCACTTAATCACATCTCAGAGGTAATAAGGTTTTGTTTGTTCCATAAAAGATCTCATTCATAAGTGTGAGGGAAAACCTACTTAAGAATCTTACTCCAGATGGATCCTACTCGATGTGGAACTATCACAATCCCCTCATCATATTAATGAGCCATCTTTGGCAGTGATACCATTTGTAACGCTCCACTCAATTGTGAAGGCTTCCACAACTTAGCTATCTCCCAGATGTGTGGAGTTATGCTTCAATAAAAATAGTCGATGCTAAATGAGAGGGGAAGAGTACTTGCGAATCTCACCCGACCTAATCCTACCCAATGTAAGGCTATCAAAATAATCGGTGCTACGGATAGTATTATAATCGAGGAAGGCTTGTTCATAAGACTGGGTATTCTATAGTCTCTCATAGAGTTGAATCACGTCCGCCGTGAGATTCATAAGTAGGTTTGCAATTTTACTTGGCATCGAGGAATTTTAGGACAATCAAAACTCGACACCTCCAGAAAGGTTAAGTAGGGATAATATTGGTTGTGAAGCGAGGCCCATCAAATCGTATAAAGGATGTCGAGGATGACTCTTTCTTAAGATGAGGGATTGTGAGAATCCCACATAAGCTAGGATCCCATCCGAAGTGAGATTCATAAGTAGGACTGCACTCCAAAAGAATGAAGAATGAAAGAAATGTTGTAGAGACCTACCTCTTGTTCAAGCTTATTTTTTAAGACTTTAAGATCTTCTGGTTGTATTCCTCATAAGCTGCATAAAAATACCAATACAAAAAGAGATTCAACTAATAATTCTTTTTATAAATGACTTAGATTCCAAATTTAATTTTAGTTGAAAAAGACAACCATAAAAAATAATGTGAATATGTTATTTAACTGTCATATAACAAGTCCTCTAAATAAACTTTATACCATGCAATTTTTACACTAGCTTCAATTATGAGATCTTATACAATTTGAAAAATAAGAAACGTTTAGTTTTCAACTTTAAAGTGTTCTCCATCCGAGTTTTATTTTGGAATTTTTGTCATGCTTTGGGTATTGAGTATCTGGGCATCGCAGTTCCCGTGGAGTTTAGTTTCATAATAATTGCTATTGTGAAGAATTGTTTGGTATAGCAACCCCCACCCCCAGGCGCATGGTCCTAGCTACAAAGATTCGAATCCTAGTGAAAAAATCCATTTTTTCTTAAACTTAAATTCAAATCTAGGTGACTCGCGCGAATCGAATCTCACAATTCACATCCAGCTCGTTTGTCGCAGCCAGAGTTCTTTTCTTTCTTAAATCTTCAATTTGGGTCTTCTTAGTTCTCTCCCTTTTTTATTTGGATATGGTTGCCGTGGATTTTATGTGGAAACATTTCTCCATTTGAAAGGAAAAAAAATAAAGCTTCCTACAATTAAATTATTGGGAGCACCAAACATGAGGTGGAGTTTTCCCCGATTATTTGATTATAGATGGTTATTGTAGACTTCTACTTACGTTTAAGTTGATGAATAATGATTTCTTTCCTCACTCTTTCTTTTTGTTAGTTGTGTAGACAAATATTTTATTATAAGCTGTAGATAATTAATTATTGTTATTTTTGTCATATAATTATTTCTCTATGTCATATTTTTTTTGTATCTTATGATATGATTAATAAATCAACTTAAATTATTAAAGATTCACAATTCAATTTCATTCTTGAGCTTTATGCTTTATAATTTGACAACACGAGACAATACCCGTCCGAGTTACATATGGAAAATAATTATTTACAAAAATAGTACGCTTTTGATGTGGTCAGGCTCTATTAATCTCGTCCACGTAAAAAATTTCTAACTTCTAGAGTCGTCTTAGAATCCAACACTTAGTACTAGAAAACTACGAGATTAATCATCGAAAGGAATAAAAAAAATACATTAAATAACTCAAATACAGATATGGACAACATTTGCATGACATTCACCCACCTTTTAACATTTAAAAGCGGCGGTTCATCTGGATACTTTTCAGTGTGCGAAAAAACTAAACCCAAAAGAACTGCAAGAAATATATGGAAAGATCAGTTCATTTTATTCGAGAATATCATCTCCTGGAATTATGTCATTTTAAGAAAGTAAGATATAAATGAGATTATAAGCTGGAATTTGAGAACTGGGAGAGTTGTTGATTCATCTACATCATCGTCCCGTTGTGCAGAAAATAAAAATGTAAGAAAATTTATAAGAGGTAGGGTAATACTTAAGAAATGAACAGCACTAGAATCTTCAAGAGCGGTGAGACAATTTTTTTTGCAGGTGCACGTTAGTAGAGATAGGAAAATGGCAATATTTGTAACTTTTTAGGTGTGCAGATTAGCAGATCAGCTTCCCATCTCCTTCAAGATTCAAGGGCAGTTTTGTTATTGATGGAAATAACTTCAGGTAAGTTCTAATCCCTAGATTTGATCTCTACGGCTTATCGCGATATCACACTATGCTTGAGGATAATCTAGTGTTTCTATTTCCATCTTTGGAAAGTTTTACAACTATTGGTCAATTGTAATCCCTTGTCGCCTTCCAATTCTAGCCCTGTTTTGATATGTTTCCCTTTTACCCTTGGCCATGGCCGGAGGCCTAGGAGCTTGAGCTCCGTAGAATTCCAGATCTAATGGAGGTCGTCCTCCTGCAACTCGTCTTCAGAACCCAACCCCTCCTTTCTCTTCTCTCAAAATTTCTTCCTCAAATCCGAGAAACCAATCCAAATCGATCCTCAATCAAGCAATTAATTCGACCCAGAAAGAATTTTCTATTGAGTATTACAAAATGTTGGTTGTGGGTACTCCTCGGAAGAAAGGGGATCCTCTTGTTAATGATGATCTAGTCAAGGTTGCTAGACTCATCTTAGAGAAAGTTGTCCAAGTCTCGGGGTGTCGAACACATTTTTTTAAGTGAAGTGTCGTTGTTACCTAGCAACAATTATTTTCCAAACTTACCACAGATCCATTCTCAACAACAAAAAAACCAATAGGTTTCAATTTAACAACAACGCGAGTGGAGCCACAAAGCCTTTTAGCTCCGAATCTATTAATGAAGAGAACCAATTTGAGGAGATCATTGGTGAGCAAGACCTTCAAGAACAATTCAATAAAGATCCAAATTAATTGGCGGAAAGCCTTGAAAAAGATAATGAGGCCATTCCAAGTCTGGATATTGATGAAAGCGAAGAACAGAATATGGAGGAGCTGTGGTGGAGTTGGTAGTGTGCAATACCAATTGTGTACCAGAAACATGTGTTAAGGAATGTAAAAATGGTACTAGCAGAGTGGGTTTCTGGCTTTCTACTTTAAAGGATGTCGCAAGTTTACTAGCATTGTAAAGGATGGTAATGAGGCTTTAAAGGATAGTGAAGGCCAAGTAGAAAATGAAGGTACAAGGGAATAACAAAAAGAAGGTACAAGTGATAAGGATGTTGACTTTGAGAGTGGAGTGAGTACAATGGAGGGTGCTTCAGTGATTGAGGAACCTCAACCAAATGAGGATATCTCTGTATATAAAGAACTCAAGTAGTACTAAGACTAGTGAGACTAGCACCCAATTGATGGAGAAAGAGGACACAACCACTAGTAATGGTAATGATGATGGGGATAGTGCAGTCAAGAGCATAGCTCCAAAGAAGACTTGGGCTAAATTATGTGGATCCCCTTCCACTGTGAGAGGAAAAGTTGTCCTCAATTACATACCCCTTACTTTTATGGGGAAGGTTTTAGAGACACTCAGTTCTCAAACACTAAGGACTCACTCAACCACAACCACTCATCTCTATTAGATGAATGGCTCTCAAAATTGGTCTTTTATATATAGGGAAATGAGGTGGAAAACCATGGGTCCAATCAGCCCCACTCTTCCTCTAGCTGGCAGCAGACTTTTCCCTCTTTCTCTCTCAAATTCAAAACAACCCGTCATATCACTCAAGTCTCTCTCTCTCATATCACACACTCTCTCTCTCATTTCACTCTCTCTCACTCGTATCAAACTCTCTCATATCACTCACTTTCTCCCTCTCTCATATCACACTCTCTATCTCTCTCTAATATGCCACGTATTTCTCTCTTTTTCTCTCTTCTTTTTTCTCTCTTTGGTGATTTCTCAACCACCGATTACAGGAGAAATCATCATCACCGGAGAATTCTTATCACAGTGTGAGTCATTTCGTCATTACCAACTCTTCCCTCTTAATTACAGTACCTCTCTTTCTCTCTCTTACTTTGATTTGTGGGTTTTTGGTTGTGTTTAACCATTGTTTGGTCGCTGCCAACGGCAAGTTGTAATGTGAGTCTCCGGAAAAGATGTAGGACTTACCCGGAGAAGAAGGGTAACCGCAAAAGAACAATGTCGGGTTCGACAATTATTGTCGGGTTCGATAACATGAGGTTCTTTGTTTCTCTGGCAACAAGTCCTTAACAGCAAACAAGCATGCAAAAATGCATGATAAAATCATATAAACAACTCCAAAACATGAAAGATAGACATGGGAGTTTCCTAATATTGATGATTCCAAACCCCATTAAACATGACAATTATTGTTCGGGTTGCCTCGACAAAAAATAAAATGAGCATCCAATATTGTCGAAATCGACAATATATAGATGGGTAAATTGTTCAAAACCCCATTAAACATGACAATTATTGTTCGGGTTGCCTCGACAAAAAATAAAATGAGCATCCAATATTGTCGAAATCGACAATATATAGATGGGTAAATTGTTCAAAACCCCATTAAACATGACAATTATTGTTCGGGTTGCCTCGACAAAAAATAAAATGAGCATCCAATATTGTCGAAATCGAAAATAATATTGGATGCTAGTTATCAATATTATTTTTGTTATTGTCGGGTTCGACAATTTCATTGATAATGAGCATCCAATATGTTGGAAAAACCCATGTGTTTTCCTATGGTTTGAATGTCATTTTGGTATGTTTACTTTTAGTCCCACATTGGATAAGTAAAAAGAGGATTTTCACTTTATAATGGGTTGCACACTACTATCATATGTAGCATGTGTAAGTAGGTGGTGCCCTCACGCGTGTGTGAGGCGAGTGTGTGAAGGCTTGCAATATGGGGACGCCCATGGGCTTGCAGGACCCATCTAGACTATTTATAAGTCCATGATTCGGCCTTGGGGCCTTTGGGCTCATGAGGATTTCTAGTTTACACTTAGTCGTTTTTGGATTTTTATTCAAAAAAATATCCAAATCTTATACAATTTACCTATCCATATATTGCCAATTTCGGCAATACTTATGATTAAAAATTTACCCATTCATATATTGTCGATTTCGACAATTTACCCATCTATATATTGTCGATTTCGACAATATTGGATGCTCATTTTGACCAAAGTGATGCACAATCACAAGTATTGTCGAAATCGACAATATATGGATGGGTAAATTGTCGAAATCGACAATATATGGATAGAATTTCGACAATATTGGATGCTCATTTTGACCAAAGTGATGCACAATCACAAGTATTGTCGAAATCGACAATATATGGATGGGTAAATTGTCGAAATCGACAATATATAGATGGGATTTCGACAATATTGGATGCTCATTTCGACCAAAGTGATGCACAATCACAAGTATTGCCGAAATCGACAATATATGGATGGGTAAATTGTTGATCATAAGTATTGTCGAAATCGACAATATATGGATGGGTAAATTGTCAAAATCGATAATATATGGATGGGTAAATTGCCTTACAAGTGGATTGACATATATTGTCGAAATCGGCAATATATGGACGTAGGGCTAGCTTGTATTGTCCATGCACTATCTATAATCGACAAATTTTGCAATCCATGCATAGGGGTAATTATAACATGGACATTAAATGGATACAGATTGAAGTATAGAATAATATTTATGATTATCTTGCATCACACATGTGCAAGGTCTACATTTTGTTCTTCATGATTATCTTGTTCAAGTGGATTGACTGTATCATCCATTGTAGCATATGGCTTTCTCCCTTGGCAGAGACCCTTGGTGGGTTCGGATGGTTGGGATCTTCTCGCTTCTCTCCTAAGCTCTTACTTCTAGAGGAATGCATGATTTAGTACATGGTAGAACAATATTTATGGAAACAAATAGCTGAAAATTGTGAGAATCAGCACCCAAAAACAGATCTGAGAATCAGCACCCAAAGGAAGATCTTGAATGGAACCTTTAAGCAATGGTTTGAGAGAGAATCAACACCCAAAAGCAGATCAATACCAGAAATTGTAAAAAAAATCATACGCAGGTGTTGATTCTCAAATCAAAAGGTTGGAGACGATAAAGTCGTGTGGAGGTTTGATTATAGAAAGAGAGAGAGAGTGTGATATGAGAAATATATATATATATATATATATATGAGTGATTTCAAATTTGAAATTTGTGAGAGGGAAATATGTGCTGATGATGTCTGCTGCCAGCTAGAGGGATGAGAGAGAGAGAGAGTGGGGCAGGTTGACCAAACTTTTTCACCTCATTTCCCTATATAGAAAAAGCCCAATTTTAAGAGCCACTCATCTAATAGAGATGAGTGGTTGTGGTTGAGTGAGTCTTTAGTGTTTGAGACTGATGAGTGGTTGTGGTTGAGTGAGTCTTTAGTGTTTGAGACTTGAGTGTTTCTAAATCCTTCCCCTACTTTTATTAATAGTAATGCCAACATTAATATAGCTTCAAAAGATGTTGTGGAGAACAATAGGAAATATTGTTAGTGGGGAATTTCATTGGAAAAATACTATCCTATTTGCTTGTGAAAGAAGCATTAACAAAATTGTAGGGACTTGAGATGACTACTCAAGGCAAACAACTTGAATCTAAGCTTATTTTGCTCTTCCCTATCCTCCATATACTGTTCTTCCCTTTAAAATATGAGAGATCCTTATGGGATAGCTAGGATAACAAGTCTTATGGGGAAACCAATTAAGTTGTATAGAGCCACAGGGTATTGGTGGAAGTGGATGCAAATAGACATTTCCCAACTATCTTACCCCTTATTTATAACCATACTAAGGTGTATAAGGTCTATGCAGATTACAATTGGATCCTAATCAGATGCTCCAAAAGCAAGGTGTTTGGCCATAGTGATAATGTGTGTTCTAGGTAATAACGAAACTTCACTTTAAAGTAGAATAAAAATGTGCCCGACATTCCGAAATACGTGTCCAATACTATTTACAATGTATTTTTCTATTTTTTGCCACTTCCGACACCCCTTACCCGTGTCAGACCCCACCAGCACCCGTATCCGTGTCATTGTTACCTAGTGCTTGTCCTAAATTTGTAGCTCCTAAGAGTGTGCAAAAAAATATTTGGTTCAACTTCAAGAGAAATAACAAGTTAACAAGGTGGGGTGAGAAAGAAAGCAGGTGACTAACTCCAAAACAAAAGTCTACAAAAGTGTTTAACCATAAGAAGAGCAATAAGCCTATCAGCTCTTACATCCCAAAAGACCGTATAGATGAAATTGTTAAGGCTGAAAAGGAAGCTGAGAGCAATAAGGGTGGAGAACTAATGCAGCTGACAAGTAACAACACATCAGCCTCTAACAACAACACAACATCTATTAGAGTATAGTAAAAGTGGTGCTTAGTAGAGTGTTGGAATGGAGCTTTGGCTATTTGGTCAGTGTATATTCTCATGTTAAGGGCACTTAAATTATTACTAGGGGTTTGAGTTGATACACTCACCTTAAGGTCATAAGTTTGGTTCCTTATTAAAGATGGTTTGACTTGTGCACTTACTTCTTTATGGGGTTTGAGTGAGAGAGAGCCAACTAATTCTTATCAATCAAGGGTCACAATTTCAATTTTGACTCTTTGAAGGAGATGGAGCACGGTTAGCATAATCTTTGTTTATTGTGTACGTTTTTGCTACATGGAAAACATTGCCTAAGGATGGCCTCTATCAGTTTATATGGGTTTAAATGATGTTAAGCACATCATGGATGGTATTAGTCTGTCTGTGTACCATGTTTTGTCTTGCAGATTTGAGTGAAATGCCTTCTATAAACTTGGTTGGATTGTCAAAACTATAACTTGGAGTTTGAGCTGGTGTGACCCTCACAATGTATATCTTTAACTCCTAATCTGAGTGATATTAGGCACAATTGCCCAATTGTAACTTGTAAGTATGTAATTGTACCAAATTCTTTTGTTTAACTATTATTTATTTTCAATCCAGATATGGTGTGTTGAATGTTCCATAGGTTGGAGTCTACCTTACCAAGTTCAAAACCCATTATGTGGAGTTCCGCTACAATACAAGACTGATAGTGCTTTTTGAAGAGATCAACCTTATGAGGAGATTCAGGTTAGATCCAAGCTTAAAGGGTGGTCCCCACAGAATAAATATATAGAGGTTTTACTGTAGTGATTTCTGCCATAAAGCTATTAAAGCCAGAAAGTCTAGGAACACTCTTACGTCCATTTAAAGTGAGTATGTTTGACTCTAAAGTTGAGACTTGAGATTAAGTCTCTTATAAAAAAATTAAAAAAAAGTCTGTTATTAATAATTTTCATAACAACCTTGATAATGGGGGTAGAGAGGTGGATACTAAAGGTATTTTAGGTCAACAAAGTGTATAACTGTGACCATGAGTTCTTGACTCAAGAGGTAAGCATGAAGAGTTAAGGAGTACTCTCTTTAGTATTGGAGATTCAAAATCCCCAGTCATGGATTGAATGCCCACCTTTTTAAGTATATAATTGGAACATAATTAGGAAGGATTTCCCAAGGCAGTTAAAACACTTTTTTTAGGAAAAAGAAGATGTTGACAAGTGTTGGCTCCGCTGCTGTTTCTCTTATTCCCAAGATCCCCAATTCTTCTTCTTTGGGGGACTATAAGCTTAATCATGTTGTAATGTGGTGTAAAAAACAATCTCCAATATTCTTACCAATAGATTAAAAAAGGTGCTTGCTCCTCTGATTAGCTAAAACCAAATTGCTTTTGTGGAAGGCAGATATGTATCATATAATTTATTGATTGCCCGTGAGCTTATGAAAGACTATCACAAGGACTTTGGGATTAAGAGAAACACCTTTTAAGATGATTTGAGAAAGGCTTATGACTTAGTGCAATGGAAAGTTGTCTCTGCTTCTATGTGTGCTCTTAACTTCCCTAGTACTTTCATCACTTGGATTGAACAGTGCATAACTACAATCCATTTTTCTATCTCAATGAATGGTACACTGGAAGGCTTTTTCAAAGGTAAAAGATGGCTCAGGAAGGGGACCCTCTCTTTCCTTATTTATTCGTCATGAATATGGAGATTTAATGGAAAAACAGTGAAAAAAGCCTTAATTTCCATCCTAAAATTGTTCACCCCAGCTCACTCATCCGGCCTTTGTAGATGATCTTCTAGTCTTTTTTAAAGGGGATATTGTGTCTGCCAATTCTATTAAAGTCTGTTTATAGCAGTTTAACATTTTTACTGGTCTTGAAGTGAACTTTGATTTGTCTAAACTCTACTTTGCAGGTGTGGTGACTTCTAATAGGCTAGCCATCTGTGAGACACTTGGCACTGGAGCTGGAGAGCTCCCTTCCAACTATTTAGGAGTGCCTATTTTCTCTAGAAGACTGAAAGCAAGAGATTGCCAAATCCTTATTGATAAAATGACTATAAGAATCAACTCTTGGCAGAATAGGTTCTGGTGCAGGCAGGGTGCTTTTGATCCAGTTAGTTTTCCAAAGTATTCCTGTTCACTGGATGGACGATTATCTTTATATCGTCCCAAAATGCTATTGATAATAACAAAAAAAATTGTGCTTAATTCTAATGGTTTGGCTCTGGCGTGCAACATAAAAGCTGTCTTATTGCTGTCTTATTGCTTGATCTTATTGTTGTTATCCTAAGGCTAAGGGTGGTCTGGGAATTCGAAGCTTCAAAGAGTGTAACCAGGCAGGCACTCTTACACACACTTAGAGACTAGCTTCCAAAGGTGACAACATTCCTCAAAGCTGCTCATGGGCTTGGAGGAACATCCTTAAATCTAGAGATATTGCTAAGACCATGGTGCTTCATACAGTTGGGAATGGCAACAAGACCAGGTTTTGGAGAGATCCTTGGGTGCCAAGTGGTATCTTACCCAAATAAGTTTCCCTAGAGGCTCGGGTACGATTCCACACTTTCTATCGATGGCAAGTGAGTAAGGTTATCTTAAACTCTGCTATCCCAATCCCTATGCATAATAGAAACTCCATTTGTAATTGTGTTTTTAACCTTGTTAATGCTGTGGAGATCTTACCTTATGGGGAAGATGAGATTGTGTGGTATGCTTCCACCACTGGTAAGTTTAGTACCGTTTCTACTTATAATTGGATTAAGCGCAAGAGAGACCCAATAGACGGGAGTGACATTTGCTGGAACAAAATTAACTCCCCTAAAAGCCAGTTTACCGTGTGGAAGGCACTTAAGAAAGCTCTTAATACTGAGAATAAACTAGTTGAAAAGAGAATTCTGAGCAATGTTTATTGTAGTGTTTGTGGTAATCCTGGAGAGAGTGTGCAACACCTATTTATGGAGTGCGTTTTGGGCATTTTGGCTAAGGATTGTTGGTCTTCTTTCTTGCAGAAATGTGGCGGTGCTAAACAAGGTGGCACTCTTAGTGATGAGATTGAGGGGTTGTGCTCCCTTAGAAAAAAAGACCCTCTTGCTATTGTTCTTAAAACTGCCTTAGCTACAATGATATATTACATTTGGATTGCCAGGAATGAGAATATTTTTATATTGAAGATTATCTCTCCTGCTAGTTTGAAGAAGAGAATGCACACAGAGATATCTCACAGGCTCAACATGAATCTCAACACTGTGGAGGACAGTTTTAAGGCTAGAAGAACTTTACAGGCTTGGGGGAGTGCAGTTTAGCTACAAGGAAAAAAATGTTATTGAATGCAGATGGTCTCCTCCTTCAAGAAGCACTCGGCTTTTAAGTGGCTTAGTTAAGGGAACCCACCGGAATCGTAGCGGGGGAGGGGGTGTCTCTTGAGAGACCATGAAGAGGACTGTATGGTTGCCTATGTTGGGAAAGAGAACCCCCAAACTATTATCATTCATGAGATGAAGACAATTGCCAAAGGCTTAGACTTAGCAGTTGAGAAGGGCATTACTAATCTGGCCATATCCTCTGATTCAACTTTGATGGTTCAGTAGTTCAGTACATTAGAGATGGTGTCACTTCTTCTTGGCAGTGCAAACATATGATGAAGTATATAATGAAGAAACTCTCAGCTCGAGGAATTTTTTATCTACCATAAGTATAGGGAGCGTAAATTTTTGTGCTATTTTTTTGGCTTATTATCACAATGTATTAGGTGATATAGTGTTGTCCCCTGAATCCTTTCCTTCTCAACCTTTTGTATTTCTTCATGAGGATATCAGGAGTGTTACAACCTGCAGAAAGAAGAAACTACAGGAGAATTTGATTAGCCTCGCATGGGTCTAATTGATCATATTTATAGCTAATCTTGATAAACCCTGGTTGGTGATGGGGCATTTAAGTTTTCCCTTTACCAATGATGAAAAGGTTTGGGAAAACCTGTGCTTAATCAAAGCTGGATTCAGACTACTAATCAAATTTAAGAGATCCCACGTTCAAGAGACACTTGTATAGTTGGGACAATAGGGTTGTGACAAAGTAAAGGATGGCTATGAAGACGGACAGAGTGTTCACTAATGATAGATGGAGTACACAATACTCCGAGTCTGACCCAGAGTTCTAGGAGATGAGGTTTTCTGAGATGCTTAGAGAGAGTTGGTCTTCAGTGGTATTTGCGAACCCTATGTTGAAATTCTGCAAGAAATTGAATGGTTCTTATCCTCCATTGGCATATTCACACTAGCATTTGAAATGTTGCAGTCCTTAAAAGATCACACTAGCATTTGAAATGTTGCAGTTCTTTATTGCTTCACTTTCTCTCCTCTAAAAGAGATTCGCCATTACAAAAAATCACCATACCACCACGGAAATAACACAAAAGCAACAAATCAAAAATCACCCTGGAATTTTATAATACCTGTGTATGTTCTCCGAGTTTTAAAGCACTTATTGCAACTATGTTAAGGGTTGTTCTTTCCCTCCAAATTCTAAAACTAGACTAACCTGCAATGGTGTTAAGGGCCCTTGGATTCCCTCCAAGTATTTCTCCAGTAATTATGCCAAAAGTTCTTTAATTGAATCCCATCATCTGTGATGTTTAGATTCAACAAGGAGTTTCTAATTGACTTTTTTTTTTTCTGAAAGATCTCAATGGCAAATTTCTTAGAGGAGAGAGAAAGTGAAGCAATAAAGGAGAAAATAGAGGGAAGGAAAATCACAAAACATAAATGCCACGTCACTTAAATATGGACCGTGGATCTTGTTAATCTAAAGGTCATAAACAGGAGTCATTTGGGGAGTTAAAGCAGGGGAGTCAACCGATCACTCATGAATTAATGAACTGCAACAGAAAAAGTAACTCAGCTGAATAATCCAAAATGCTAAGACCCAACGATGATTATAAGCAAAATAACCTCCATAAATCAATCC
Organism: Kingdonia uniflora; assembly: GCA_014058105.1. NCBI lineage: Eukaryota > Viridiplantae > Streptophyta > Magnoliopsida > Ranunculales > Circaeasteraceae > Kingdonia > Kingdonia uniflora. The sequence goes on from JACGCM010000252.1 coordinate 1,667,016, forward strand.
AACTAGAACCCCTCAACACGAATCCAACCAGCCTCATTCCATCAATTCCCCAGCATTCCCGCATTACAAGGCAATTGCTAGTGACCATGCAATAACAGAGGAAATTCAAACAAGAAAAACCCTTGTGCCTTGGGAAAGTGGTGAATGTTATCCTGCATTTCTTCGAAACTTTCTTTGCACTCACGTATGCCTCAAGTTTTTTATGCGAGAATTTCCTGTATGGTGACAATAGAACATTATCTTAGGACGGCAACCAGTCAATCACCAAGGCTCCAAACATAACATCTTCTATCATGACAGTAAACCTAAATAATCAATATAGCGACTTGCTTCTAATTATCCTGTCTTTACACTTCCCATCATCTCATCATGGAATACAGATAAAACGTTGTACATTGACGCAAGAAAAGTATCTACCATTGCGAAAGCTTTTGAATGCAGTGGCTTATATCTTTCTCTGCTTGCCTTGACCCCCTTTTTCTTAAACACCTTCTTCACCCTTCCTGCATTCTCCAACCCAGTAAGATTATTCGTCTCCGTCTATAAAACTAAATCAACATCTCTAAAAGACAATCCAACCTATTCAACGCTTCGTAACACTTTGCTCTCTTCAATAAGGCTTTGCTATACTTTAGTGAAACTTCAAGAGCCAAATTGCACTCGTTAATGGTCCTCGGATATTCACCGATACCCATTGGCATATAACAAGCAGCCATGTTACTACGAAGCCCCTTCATGGTTCCATTACTGAAATAACTTATTCCCCTCATCCTTCAAATCCTGCGACATCGATATGAATATCGCCGTATCATTATCAAACAGTAAGATCTCCATACTTATCTTCTCACCAGATTTCACCCCCAGACTCTTCTTCTTTTTCCCCACCAGGTTTCCTCAATGCAAGTAATTTAAACAACCCATAACAACAACAACAACAAAAAACACAAACCCAGACTCTAAAACTAACTAACAATCAACCAAACCCTTAAAACGCAATAAATATAACACCAACAATTAGCTAATAACTTATATCTTCCCCAATCCCCAATTGTTAGAACTAGGTGATGTGTTGGTTATGTGTTGAATAACTATCTTTGGAGAATACAACAACACAAGTTAAACCCTAAAACACATAATCAAACAATATACCTCCACAAGCAATTACACCATCTCATTTACCGCCTCTTTGTTCAAGACGTAATCATACTGATTCATTGTGTGCACATTGAGCATATAAAAGTGATCTGTGTGTTGGATAACATCTTCTTCGTAGTTGCAGAGAGAAAAGGATGTTATCCAACTCACAAATCACTTTCATATGCTCATAAAAGGATTACACAACTGTTGGAGTTGTTACAGGAATTTCGATTATGCCCAATAATGATATCGAGATCTACAGTGTGTAGTTGCAGAGAAAAAGTAGAGAAAACTGAACCACCCCCGACTAGATTATACAGCTACACGGGTGGGAAACGACCCGTATAGTAGTCTCTCCAACTTCTATTAACAGCTTTCTTGATGCCTATTCACCATATTCAAGATCTTTTCATTGGAGTAGCCAAATATCTCAACCTTTATTATCTAACATCCCATTAAAATACTTTGTTAAATCTCTACCAAAAATCTATTTGATTTACCTATAATTTGTGATAATGTGAAACCTGCAGAACATCTCAAACAAACACCGATCATGAAGCATTAAGAGCATCTCCAGCTGCTGAAGAAATGAGTGTGGGTTGGGTTTTGTTATCAGTTCACACTCCCAACCTACACTTTTGAGCTCCCAGTAGATAAAAAAATGAGTGTGAATTGCTTGCATGGCATTGTTAGAATTCAACCGAGTGTGGGGAGCTCACACTGACAAAAAAATGGGTGTGAAGAATAAAAAACACCGCGTAGATTAAATATTTTATTTATTGGTGTGTGAGAAGAGATGTATAATTGTGCGGAGTAAAGTAGTCCGCCAGGACTAAAAAAATATTTTCCTTAAATAAATATCATGACCCACTACTGAAATGGTTGAGTGTGGATTGGGTGTTTTTAGGCCTGACAAGGTGTGTCAGGTCCCCCAACTCACGCCCAACTGTTGGAGATGCTCTAACCTATCGAGAAACCTGAAATCTTGAATACATCTCAATACCTAAGTACAACAATTTCACAAAACCCATTCATCTTACATTGCTTTCCATATACAACGAAATTGTAGAGTAAGAAGATGAAAAAGAATACCCATGTACTAGCAATACCTAAGTGGTATTTGACTTCGTTGACACGATGTTCCAGATGATGTTTTCCAATTGACTGTTTGTGGGGTAATTGAAACTATGTTAGTCCCATCACGGAATTTTGGCCCACTATACTTGTCAAAATCTACCATAACTGCTAGAGGGATGTCATCCGGTGATTTACAACCACATGTGTAAACATTATCAATAATATTACCCACCGCACCGTTGACACGTACAAGTCCGTATTTTGTTGCAAGATTTGATCGAAGTACACGGGCCCCCACAGATAAGTAAAGAACTTTTTCTAACCCCTTCGCAACATCTTATTTGGATAAAGATGTTGTCTCATAATTATTTTTTGAGTGCGATAGGCTTCCCAAGTTCAACCAATCTGTTTCGGTTATAATCACTCGCGCACTGCTTTGTGGAGAACAAACGAAGTGCGTTCTTGAAAAAAAACATCATAAAATTTAAACATTGAATAATCCCTTGTTTTAAATAGATACCAATCGTCCATAGAGTGTTCTCCTCCACTTAGTCTTCCAAGGGCATCTCTAAAAGTTGTTTGATCTTCTCCTGATTGACGAAAAATATGTGATAATCGGACATAATTATCAAAGCTAAGATAAGTTATACTGCCATTTTGTTGCATGAGGTTCCCATGTTTTGCATATAAAGGACTGTTACAAATAAGAGGCCATTAATGCATATCACCAACCAACACTGGTTTTTCTTGATGCGAAGTCTTTTCACCATTCGTGATCTTTTCTTTTGAGTAGAAAAATATCTCAACCTTTATTATCTAACATCCCATCAAAATACCATGTTAAATCTTTACCAAGACTCTATTAGATTTACCTATAATTTGTGACAATGTGAAACCTGGAGAACATCTAAAACAAACCCCGATCATGAAGCATTAAGAGCATCTCCAGCAGTTGAAGAAATGAGTGTGGGTTGGGTTTTGTTGTCAGCTCACACTCCCAACCGACACTTTTGAGCTTCCAGCAAATAAAAAATGAGAGTGAGTTGCTTGCATGACGTTGTCAGAACTCAACCGAGTGTGGGGAGTTCACACTCAAAAAAATGGGTGTGAGGAGTTTAAAACACAACACATACTAAATTACACCGTGTAGATTAAATATTTATTTATTAGTGTGTAAGAGGAGATGAATAATTGTGCAGAGTCAAATAGTCCGCTGCGGACTAAAAAAATATTTTCTTTAAATAAAGATCATCACCCACTGCTGGAAGGGTTGAGTGTGGGTTGGGTGTTTTTGGGCCTGACAAGGTGTGCGAGGTCTCCCAACTCACGCCCAACTACTGAAGATGCTCTAACCTATCAAGAAACCTGAAGTCTTGAATATATCTCAATACCTAAGTACAATAATTTCACAAAACCCATTCATCTTATATTGCTTTCCATATACAATGAAATTGTAGAGTAAGAAGATGAAAAGGAATACCCATGTATTAGCATACACCATTCTTTAACTAAATTGATTATCTTAAAAAGAAAAGCCCACATTTCTTACCACTCAAATGAGTACAACAAAGAAAACTTAGATCACAAACACCATATAGAACATATATATTAAATTTATTTCGAGAAACATATGATTTCATAAATTATATAAGAAGCCAAAACGGTTAGCTCATATAGTGATGTGTCTTCAATAATGGAAAGGCAACAAGGATCATATTCAACTCCACATGTATGCAAACCCATTATTACCATTGTTCATTCAGATGATCATAAGTAGGTCTTCACCTTCTCTTGGGTGTGAACTCGAACTAGAAGGATTGTCAAATAAATCAGAAAATTGTCAAAGTCGTTTGAACGAAGAAAGAAGTCGTTCGAACGAGATTTCTGTTTTTCACGATTTTGGATTTAGTTCGTCAAACTCGTTCGAACGAGCTTGGATGTCGTTCGAACTAGTTATCATGTTTCTAGGGATGGAGACCAATTATCGTAAAGTCGTTCTAACGAGCTTGGAGTCGTTCGAATGAGCTTGGAGTCGTTCGAACGAGCTTTGCGTAGGTTTGATTTGGATGTTATTCTAAGATGTTGGGTTTGCCTCGAGATCCGTTCTACTTGTATTTTTAGTTCTCTAGTATATAAAGAGGGCTTAGGTTATTTTGTTAGTCTAACTTGGTGATTTTAATTCTAGAGAGACCTAGAATTTGATAGACTCCATTAAAACTTAAGAAGGTTGAAGATATCATTGTAACTCGTTTGATTAACATAGTAGATTGTTCGAGGAGTAATTTTTTATCCGCAAGGGTTTTCCACTTCCCTTCTCTGAGAATTCATGTGTCGTTATTGTTCTTGCTTGGTTGTTTCTTTTGTTAGGGCCTATTCCGTATATCGTTCTTGTATGGGAAGAGAGAGTTGTTACCTCGATTCTTAACAATTGGTATCAGAGTAACTGTTACAGGGCTTGTTTGGTGAAGAGAGATAACCGATCAGGAGATGATGAAGATCATGAAGTTTAATGGATTAAATTTTAGAGTGTGGAAAATGCAGATAGAAGATTACCTCTATCAAAAGGATCTTAATTTACCACTAGGTGGAGTTGAGATGATGCCAGCAGATACGATACTGCTAAGTGGGCGCGATTGGATCGCAAGGCGCTTGGAACTGCTAGGTTAGTGTTGTCATCTCAGATTATACACATGATCTCCAAAGTTACGATAACGGGTTCGATGGAGAAGTTGTTCGCTATGTACTCGAAACCGTCCAAGGCAAACAAGGTACACCTTTTATGGTGCTTGTTAACTTTGAAGATGAAGGATAATGGTAGTGTGCAAGCTCATATCAGTGAGTTTAATACCATACATGCTCAACTGGAATTCGTTAAAATTACTTTTATCGATAAGGTGAGAGTGTGGGCTCTTCTAAGGCAGATGCCAGAGAGTTGGGAAGGGTTCATTACAGCTTTGAGCAACTCATCGGGGAAGAAAGACATTAAATTTAATACTATAGCTTCTTTGATTATGAGTGAAGAGAATAGGCGTAAAAAATCTGAACCCCCTTCGAGTTTAAACGATAGTATGTTGAACGTTGAGGAAAAAGGGAGGTCTTACAAAAAAGGGACGAAATGAGATTAAATTAAATATAAGAGATATGTCCGTCGGAGAAGCTCCAGCGAGATGAGATTAAATTAAATATAACACCAACAATTAGCAAATAACTTATATCTTCCCTAATCCCCAATTTAACAATCCTTGGGGATTGTTAGAACGAGGTCATGTGTTGGTTATGTGTTGAATAAATATCTTTGGAGAATACAACAACACAACTTAAACCCTAAAACACATAATCAAATAATTTACCTCCACAAGCAATTACACCATCTCATTTACCGCCTCTTTGTTCAAGACGTAATCATGCTGATTCATTGTGTGCACATTGAGCATATAAAAGTGATATGTGTGTTGGATAACATCTTCTTCGTAGTTGCAATTTGTAGTAGTAGAGAGAAAAGGATGTTATCCAACTCACAAATCACTTTCATATGCTCATAAAAGGATTACACAACTGTTGAAGTTGTTACAGGAATTTCGATTATGCTCAATAACTGTGCACACATGAAAATTACAATCCGGGAAATGATATCGAGATCTACCATGATTACAGTTTGTAGTTGCAGAGAGAAAGTAAGTAGACAAAAGAGAGAAGTGACCCACCCCGACAAGACTATACACCTACACGGGTGGAAAACGACCCGTGTAGCTGTATACCGCAAAACGGTGGGAAAACGACTCACAGACCTGTGTGTTATGGTTTTTCTTGATGTGAGGTCTTTTTACCGTTCAAAATCTTTTCATTTGAGTAGACAAATATCTCAACCTTTATTATTTAACATCCCATTACAATACTTTGTTAAATCTCTACCAAAAATATGTTTGATTTACCTATAATTTGTGATAATGTGAAATCAGCATAACATATAAAACAAACACCGATCATGAAGCATTAAGAGCATCTCTAGCAGTTCAAGAAATGAGTGTGGGTTGGGTTTTATTGTCAGCTCAAACTTCCAACCTACACTTTTGAGCTCCCAATAGATAAAAAAACGAGTGTGAATTGATTGTGTGGAATTGTTAGAATTCAACCGGGTGTGGGGAGCTCACACTAAAAAAAAAAAAAGGTGTGAGGAATAAATAACACCGCGCAGACTAAATTATACCGCGTAGATTAAATATTTATTTATTGGTGTGTAAGAGGAGATGTATAATTGTGCGGAGTACAGAATACCTCGCGGAGTAAAGTAGTCTCCCGCGGACTAAAAAAATATTTTATTTAAATAAAGATCATCACCAAATGCTGGAAGGGTTGAGTGTGGGTTGGGTGTTTTTGGGCTTGACAAGGTGGGCCAGGTCTTCCAATTCACACCCAACTGTTGAAGATGCTCTAACGAGAAACATGGAATCTTGAATATATCTCAATACCTAAGTACTGTTTGGAGTTTGGTCCAAGTCCAAGTTAGGAACCCAACAGGGTTGGGGTGTCCTATACAGACTCCTAGCAAACCCATAGGCCCAATAGGGTTATGGGAAGAGTTAGAGTAGAATAGGGAATCATTATGGGTTGTCTATATATATTAATGTACTATGTACAGAGAACACGGTTATGATAATCAATAAATTTATTTCTCTCTTTATCTCTTGTTCATGCTTTAGTATTATATTGCTCTAGATTCATCATATCTCAACACGTTATCAACACGCTCTAGGAACAAGGAGAGCAGATATTTCCTTCTAATAAGAGATTTCACGAAAACCAAGCGATAAAGAGAAGAGGTATTTTACGATTTTTATATATTCAGATCTATGCCATATGATAGATCATCATGTTTCAAAAACCTATTTTTTTACCTATTTTTTGGATTAAAAATTAAGGTTTTTAGTGTTTTTTACCCTTGACAAAGGGCTGTTTTCAAACATATATATTTTTCTCTATGGAAATCGGATGGAGGCGAGACCACTTTGGTTGGATAGCCTACTCTGAGAGAATTTTAACGATATATGGCACATCTCTGGGAGATGTCCCAATCACCGAGAATAGCTCGTTGAAACTAGGCAGTTTCACAGCCAAAAACGGCTTTTTTGGTCGATAACGTCAGCAAAATATTATATATATATATATATATATATATATATATATATATTTATTTATTTTTATCATTTATGGCGTCATCCTTATCCACTATGACGTTAACAGTGATAGATGTCGAGGGTACGTGACACGTTGACATGGCATGGCACGTGTGGCATGTCTAGTACGTATGGCATGCCTGACATGTGTGTGGTACGTGGGGCATGCCTGGCATGTGTGGCATATGCAGTTGTCGGAGGTGACACATAGCAGTCTCTAATGACACGTGGCAGTGTACGTGTGTGACACATGGCAATGACGTGTGTGGCACGTGTAACCTATGCGTGTATGGCATGTGGCAGGCCGGGTTAGACTAGTCAACCCGGTCCAGGCCTTGACCCAGACCGAGTCAGACCGGTCCAGATACTAAAACGGCTTTAAATAGCTTAATTTTTGGTCAAATTAAGCCTAATATTTTTTGGAAAATTTCTATTGGCTGGACCAACCTCGTGGGGGACCCATTTTGGATTTTTTATGCAAAATATTTAAAAAAAATTAGGAATAAATACCTCGTATAGGAGCATTGGCTCACTTATATGTGATATAAGTACATAGTGTAATACCTATTTAAGTATTTTGCGATAGCTTATTTGATATTATTTGTATGCCTCTAAGATACTAATTATCATAATCGGGGATCACAGATAATACGAAACCAAGACTAATTTAGCATACGACTATAAGTCATATCTAAATCACAGTTAATTGTCAAGGGCAAATAACTAGAGCTTAATTGAGAATTGACTTAGTCTTATTTCTATAAACTTGGTGTCTGAGGAACCAATTTTTGTATCTAGGTGCAATTAGATGTTACATAATAATATTTAGTGGTATATAGGCATTAATAGTAACCTATAGTACCTTAGTATGTTAGTTCAAAGACATGCATAATCACTTTATCTTGTGAACCCAGCTAACTTCGGGATGGAACCACTTGTCAGCTAAACATTTAATACCCCTCATATTCATAGCAAATATAGTTATTTAGCTAGAATATACATACCTTTATAGAACTTGAGGGCTTATAACACCCTAGTTCTCAGAATAGGGAAAGCACACATTTAGTGGTTTTGAATAACTGTCTTGGCTTAGACTTTATTAAAATGCACTTTAAAGGTTAAAATCACTATTTTACGGGGTAAATTTATGATTTAACACTTCATAGGATATGACACCTATAAATAATGATTGAGAATCATTGACTTCTGTACTATGAATTGTCTTTGGTAATGATTGGAGATCGTGTACTTCAAAAGAATTTCATAAGAAACGCACACATCTGGTGGTTTTGAATATCAATATTGGTTAAGATTCTATTAAAACGCACATCTAAGATTAAGATCGCCATTTTACAGGGTAAATTTGGGATTTAATTATTATAAAAAATTTCATAAGTTTTAGAATATGAACAGGGTTCAACTATAAGATGATTAGGAATTATTTATTTATCTTTATTCTACGTACTATGATCTGCTTTTAATGTAATTGATATATTTACTTACCAAAGAAATTAACTACATCTACTTATCAAAGAAACGCAGCGGAAAAAACTCAATTATAAATTAAATGAATAAATTGAATTAATTGAATAATATTCTCAACCAACTCTAAAAATGAGAATAAGACTACGATAAAGAAATATGAAATCAAAAAGTCATAAATACCCTATGACAGCTCAGCAATCCAAAGAACTCCAAAGAATCCCAAAAATGATCTACCAAGCCTCACTAAGCAAAATCTTACTGTGCTCGACCTCCTGTAAAAATATAGCGCACATGGCGTCAAACAAGCACAATTATTACCGATTACTGAACATGATAGACCGATATAATACAAAAGTACTAGTGTGATATAATATCCTATAAATATATGTAAATGATGCAATGCTTTGAGGAAATGGGGTTCAATTATTAATGTTATTTTTAAGCGCCGGCACCAACAGGTATTATAAAGTAGTTATAGTGTATTATTAGGTATGGGGGATAACTAACAGACGATGTACACAGGGTCATTTTTAATTCAGTGGGACCACACTCTCACACCCTCCTGTTATCAACAAAAGCGTATCTCTTATTGTCGAGCCAGGGATTGGCGAATTCCTTTTTGGTTCGCCAGGAATTAGCGGGGAATCACCGAATCAAGGTGGTCAAGGATTTTCAACCTACAGGTCTAAAGCCTAATTTATTTTCACTTTTAGGGATCTAAGCCCACGGGATGCTCGCGTAGCATGCAGCTGAGAAGTAACAGGGAAATAATTTAGGGACTTGCAACCCGAGACACTGATAATTAAACAGTTACCACATATTTTGTTCAGGGACTCGAACCCAAGGACCCTGACAACATAGCCCTACTGTGTACATGACTCTAAGTTATCCTATACATGAATGATTCAAGAGACCGACACTCAATCAAAATGACCTATCTTTCCTTGCTCTATAGGCAATGAGACTATATCATATGATTGGCGATCTTATGCTCAACGACCTTTCCACCCTCACAAGTATAGGAGTGGGGACTCTGCCGATGATTATTATATAGGCTTATGCTAGTACCCCATTGATTTAACATCAACGTCCAACCTATCCATCTATAGTTTAAGGGCTGAACATGAGGCACCAATTACTATTACCAACGCTATTGATATGGATATGGATATAATTAATATCAATACAAATTACCTTATATACTAACCATATATATATTCTAAGTATACATTAACCAAGGTCTGCCTAAGCTATATATATATATATATATATATATATATATATATATATATATATATATATATTTTGAAACATATTGAACAAGTCTGCTTTTGTTTTAATTCAAAAATAAAACTAGTAAAAATTAGAGCAGAAACCAGCCATGAAAAGCTTAGCCTTCTTAAACAATAGCTATTATAAACATGGCTGCATTACAACTATCTGATCTACTTAGGTTAATACAAAATCTTACATAAGCATTTAATCTAACATGATCGATTCATAGCAGTTAACTAAGCTTTGCTAACATAGTACGCACAAATCACAACCTTTTAAATACAACCTATAGTTCCTGTATATAAGAGGTATTACTCCATATCACGAATTCACAAAAAATAGTAATCACTCGATGACTAGTAGTAATTGTACTTGCCTGATCGACGAATCTGGGGTTTAGAAGAGAAAGGGAATCCGCCCTCAAAGCTCTAATAAAAGCAACAATTTCTCAAAGCAATGTCAAATCTTTATATAGATGGTCTCTCCTCTCTCTAATACTCTAGGCTACTAGAGGGTTATAGTTGAGGAATAGCTGCGTTTGGAGAGGAGTTGAGGTTCTAAAGAGAGGAGTAAAGAAGAGATTTGTGGAGGATACTCAGGAGAAATTTGGTAAAGACGGTGGTGGTTTGTTATAAGGATTTGGGGGAAACATATATAAGAGCTATGATAACATACTCCAATGTATAACTTACTAAACTACAACAGCTATCTATAACATAGTTAAATAACGAAAAAAATAAAGCGGGGCTCTACAGGGCAGCTGGACACTGGTTTCGCGACTACAAGACATCATGGGTGCCTAAAGTTAAGGTCCAGGTTAACCACATCACCACTGACATCACTTCTATCACTACGAAGTTAGCAGCGTCAGACTTCTTCGACGACACGAATGTTGTCATGGATCAACATACAGAGTAATCTGTAAAGATATCTCAGTAGACATGTGATGTTATATTAGAGAGAGCACTAGTAGTTTCTTTTCTAGATAGACTTGATTTACTTTTTGTTGTCAATATTTTTGATTTGTTGGGAACATCTCATTTATGTTTCAATAAAGTGCCCGTGACATACATAAGATTTATTTTGTTCTAATAAATTATGATTATTCGAATTTATTGTTTGGGAAGTAGTTAAATTCTATATATGATAATTAATCTACTACATACAACCTGCCTATGGATCTCTCTGCTCATTGAGCATGACTAATAATCAGAAGAGTGGCGACACATGTCTAAGAGACATTAGTAACACGCACTCGATCCTTTTTAAAATATGCATATATTTATTGTTTAATCTTGTGCATCAGGGATGGCACGAATATCATTGACACGGCCAACATAATAGAACGTACTAAGTGCGTCACGCTATTACTCTCTAACGGTATGATACGGGGTATTTAGTCCATTTTATAAACTAGTAAATCCAGTTAGATTTTACTGAGTTTAGGGAGATAGATGATAATACTTATCACGTAATAACTATTGAGGAAAATGACATATAAGGTTTTATGCATTCACTCAATGTCTAAAGGTTAGAACACGATATTGGAATGGTTTCCAATACACTCTTCTGGGCCGGAATAACGAGGAGGATTATCGGGATTACATTACATCTCAACTTTCTTTGAAAGGAGAGAAGATCTAGAGAGTGTACGTGTAATAATTGCTTTCAAGGAAAGTCTATTATTTCATTTTATTAAGATCAAGGTGGAGTGGGATCTCCAGCCTTTGCACCAACCGCATCAATGGAGACCCATGTGGACCTTTCCATCCACATAGTGGCACACTTAAATATTTATGGTCATTAAAGACGCATCTAGGAGATGGTTCTAGGAATGCAACGTTAGCACGACTTATCACTTAGATCATTCGATCGCAGGTTCAGATCCTGGATTAACCGATCAAAGTTGATCGATGCGACTTGACGGGGGTTTAGGAGTTGGACTCATAGGCTTTTGATGATTATTTTACCACTAAATGGGATAGATGATTGAGCATCGTGAGTACCCCATACCATATCCAACTCAGGATTGGCGGAGAACCTAATCAAGCAATTTTGGATGATCGTTAGGCCACTGTTATTACGATCACAGCTTCCAGCTAGTGTGTAGGATATGCATTTTTGTTCCCGCAGTACTGATTAGGGTTCATCCCTTAGCAAATCATCAAATTATTTTTTCCCAAAAGTGACTAGTAACTGGGTCAGAGCCCGGTATCGCCCATCGATGAACATTTGGATGTTCCGTACAGGTGCCAATCGCACCACAATGTATGCAGATGGGACCCTCAACGTCGGCCTGGTATTATGTGGGTTATGATTCACATTTATCACTGGATATTTGGACCCACTGGTGACGTATATACTGCAGGGTAGATAATTGTCACTTTGATGAGATGACATTCCTAACATTGGGGGGGAGAAATGACAGTCAATGCTGAGGATGTTTCCAAGAGATCTTGGAAAATACCATCATTGTCTCATCTAAATCCATATACATTAGTTCGGTGACAATAAGGTTTAACGGATCACAAACCTCCAATAGATCACAAATGATTTGCTAGGCGCATTCATAGGCACTATTGAAGTACCGTAAGTGTATGTACTTGTAAGTAATACACCTACACAGCAGAACGTTCCGGGGGAACTAGTACCGTAGCAGAACGTTCTGAGGGAATTAGTACCACAAACGAATCTGAGGCTCGCGCTTAGTGCGAAGCACCGTTGGAAGAAAGTATTCTGAGCCGGGGAGCTGCAGAATAAGAGACAAATATGACTATAAAAAGAACCTTGAGCATTAGCTAACCAAGTGAGTCCCATCATCCTAGTCTACAAAAACATTTGTGGGGATATTCTTTGTAGGCTCAAGGGGTATTTGAAAGAGATTCATAGATCAAGGAGTATTTGCTATGATTAGGGTCTTGCTCCCAAGTTCCAGCTTCCAATTATCAAGTATTGTTCATGGGAACCCACCACCAAACATATGCTTTTAAATACAGATGGGTCTCTTAGTAAAGATTTTGGTGGTATAGGAGGGTCGCTTAGAGATGAAGTTGGCAGAAGTCTTTTTGCTTACTGTGGTAAATGTAAACCAGTCTCAGTGATTTATCATGAAATGGAAGCCATTTTTTAGGATTGGAGAAAGGGGGAGGATTCCCCTACACTCTCAATCTGCTACACACCTCCTACACTCTCTCCTCTCTACTTAAACTGCCACCTCACCTGCCCACTCAGCTCTCCCTCTCTCCTATTCAGCTCTCCCTCTCTCCCACGTGGCCAAAAAATATATAAAACAAAAAAAAAAACTCTCTCTCTCTCTCCACTCAACTCACTATGTCTATCTCACTCGCTCTGTACGGCAAGATTCAATTTAAATTTCAACGGGTTTTCTGTCCCGCCGTTTGTTGCAGGCACTCCATCTCCTACTGGATCACTTTCTCGTTGAGGTACGAAGCTTTCTCAGTCTCTCTCATTATTTACCATGTCGAATTGTATTTCGTGAGTGAATCGTTCAATTGAATCTTGCTGGATAATAAGATGGAAGATCATGTGAACCAGATTGGTCAAGGGTATTGGAGATTAATCATAACCAAGGGCTGCCAATGAACTCGCGACGGGTGTGGGTTGGAATATGATTGCGCCGCTGGATTCTTGTTTGTGTAGACGCAGTACGGGCAAGGTATTTGTCCAGGTGAGAGCGGTCTTCTATGGAAATATGGACAGACGAAAGGGTTCTCGCAAAGAGTTGCTGAAGATGATACTATTGCATACTTACAAACATCATTGAGACTTTTATTCGGCGAGAATGTTGTTGTTTATGCTATGTTACGAATTGTGGGAGTATGTGGTTATTGTACCTTATTTGTTGAATTTTCCAAATTTGAGTTGTGTATTTTATTGTCCAAATTTTAGTTGTATTTATGGCGAATAATTTATGGTGCGACAATGTCTATTAAAGAATCGTCCAGTTTACAGTAATTTCGACAATTAATTGTCGCATTTCTTGTAAAG